>JALMGF010000001.1:185545234-185550234 GCA_023333645.1 Sceloporus occidentalis | reverse complement strand
CCAGACAGAGCCAGATAGAGCCAGACAGAGCCAGACAGAGCCAGAGCCAGACAGAGCCACACATAGCCAGAGAGAGCCAGATAGAGCCAGATAGAGCCAGACAGAGCCGGATCGAGCCAGATAGAGCCAGATACAGCCAGATACAGCCAGCTAGAGACAGACAGTGCCAGCTAGAGCCAGACTGAGCTACACATAGCCAGAGAGAGCCAGATAGAGCCAGACAGAGCCAGACAGAGCCAGATAGAGCCAGACAGAGCCAGACAGAGCCAGACAGAGCCAGAGCCAGACAGAGCCTGACAGAGGCAGATAGAGCCTGACAGAGCCAGATAGAGCCAGACAGCGCCAGAGCCAGACAGAGCCAGACAGAGCCAGATAGAGCCAGACAGAGCCAGACAGAGCCAGATAGAGCCAGAGAGAGCCAGAGAGAGCCAGACAGAGCCAGACAGAGCCAGACAGAGCGAAACAGAGCCAGATAGAGCCAGACAGAACCAGACAGAGTAGAGCACTGCAGATGTCATTTAGAATCAGACAGTTGGAAGAGACCACAGGATACAACCAATCCAACCCTCTGCCATTCAGGATCACATCCTCAAAGCTCTACAGATAGATGTACATCCTAACCCTAACCCTAACCCTATCCTTAACCCTATCCCTAAACGCTAATGATAACACTAACCCTAACCCCCAACCCTAACCGTAACCCGTAATCCTAAACCCTAACCTAAACCCTAACCCCAAACCCTAACCCTAACGCTAACCCTAACCCTAACCCCTAACCCTTACGCTAACACTAAGCCTAACCCATAACCCTAAACCCTAACCCTAACCCTAACTCTAACTCTAAACCCTAACCCTAATGCTAACTCTAACCCGAACCTCTAACCCTAACCCCTAACCCTAGCCTTAACCCTAACCCTAAACCCTAACCCTAACCCTAAACCCTAACTGTAAACCCTAACAATAACACTAACCCTAAACCCTCACCCTAAAACCAAACCCTAACCCCAGATAGAGCCAGATAGAGCCAGACTGAGCCACACAGAGCCAGACAGAGCCACACAGAGCCAGATAGAGCCAGACAGAGCGAGACAGAGCCAGACAGAGCCAGACAGAGCCAGACAGAGCCAGATAGAGCCAGATAGAGCCAGACAGAGCCAGAGCCAGACAGAGCCAGACAGAGTGAGATAGAGCCAGACAGAGCCAGATAAAGCCAGACAGAGCCAGACAGAGCCAGACAGAGCTAGAGCCAGACAGAGCCAGATAGAGCCAGACAAAGCCAGATAGAGCCAGATAGAGCCAGACACAGCCAGAGCCAGATAGAGCCAGATAGAGCCAGACAGAGCCAGATAGAGCCAGACAGAGTAGAGCACTACAGATGTCATTTAGAATCATACAGTTGGAAGAGACCACAAGATACAACCAATCCAACCCTCTGCCATTCAGGAACACATCCTCAAAGCTCTACAGATAGATGTACATCCTAACCCTAACCCTAACCCTAGCCCTAACCCTAACCCTAACGCTAACCCCTAACCCCTAACCCCTAACCCTAAACCCTAACCCTAACCCTAACCCTAAACCCTAACCCTAATGCTAACCCGAACCCGAACCCCTAACTCTAACCCCTAACCCTAACCCTAACCCTAACCCTAAACCCTAACCCTAAACCCTAACCCTAAACCCTAACCCTAAACTCTAACCCTAAACTCTAACCCTAACACTAACCCTAAACCCTAACCCTAAACCCTAACCCTAAACCTTAACCCTAAACCCCAGACTGAGCCACACAGAGCCAGACAGAGCCAGACAGAGCCACACAGAGCCAGACAGAGCCAGATACAGCCAGACAGAGCCAGATACAGCAAGACAGAGCCAGATAGAGTCAGACAGAGCCAAATAGAGCCAGACAGAGCCAGACAGAGCCAGAGCCAGACAGAGCTAGACAGAGCCAAAGCCAGACAGCCAGACAGAGCCAGATAGAGCCAGACAGAGCCAGATAGAGCCAGACAGAACCAGACAGAGCCAGACAGAGCCAGATAGAGCCAGACACAGCCAGATAGAGCCAGACAGAGCCAGATAGAGCCAGACAGAGCCAGACAGAGCCAGAGCCAGACAGAGCCACACATAGCCAGAGAGAGCCAGATAGAGCCAGATAGAGCCAGACAGAGCCGGATCGAGCCAGATAGAGCCAGATACAGCCAGATACAGCCAGCTAGAGACAGACAGTGCCAGCTAGAGCCAGACTGAGCTACACATAGCCAGAGAGAGCCAGACAGAGCCAGACAGAGCCAGATAGAGCCAGACAGAGCCAGACAGAGCCAGATAGAGCCAGACAGAGCCAGACAGAGCCAGACAGAGCCAGAGCCAGACAGAGCCTGACAGAGGCAGATAGAGCCTGACAGAGCCAGATAGAGCCAGACAGCGCCAGAGCCAGACAGAGCCAGAGCCAGACAGAGTCAGACAGAGCCAGATAGAGTCAGACAGAGCCAGATATTGCCAGACAGAGCCAAATAGAGCCAGACAGAGCCAGGCAGAGCCAGACAGAGCCAGAGCCAGACAGAGCTAGACAGAGCCAAAGCCAGACAGCCAGACAGAGCCAGACAGAGCCAGATAGAGCCAGATAGAGCCAGACAGAGCCCGACAGAGCCAGATAGAGCCAGACACAGCCAGACAGAGCCAGATAGAGCCAGATAGACCCAGATAGAGCCAGACAGAGCCAGATAGAGCCAGGCAGAACCAGAGCCAGACAGAGCCAGACAGAGCCATAGCCAGACAGAGCCAGATAGAGTCAGACAGAGCCAGATAGAGCCAGAGACAGCCAGAGCCAGATAGAGCCAGACAGAGCCAGACAGAGCCAGACAGAGCCAGATAGAGCCAGACAGAGCCAGATAAAGCCAGACAGAGAAGAGCACTACAGATGTCATTTAGAAGCATACAGTTGGTAGACACCACAAATTACAACCAATCCAACCCTCTGCCATTCAGGATCACATCCTCAAAGCTCTACAGATAGATGTACATCCTAACCCTAACCCTAACCCTATCCCTAAACCCTAATGATAACACTAACCCTAACCCCTAACCCGAATCCTAAACCCTAATCCTAAACCCTAACCCTAACCCTAACCCTAACCCTTGCCCTAACCCTAAACCCTAACCCTAAACCCTAACCCTAACCCTAAACGCTAACCCTAAACCCTAACCCTAACCCTTAACGCTAACTCTAACCCTAACCCGAAACCCTAAACCCTAACCCTAACCCTAACGCTAACCCTAACCCCTAACCCTAACCCTAACCATAAACCATAACCCTAAACCCTAATCCTAATGCTAACCCTAAACCTTAACCGTAACCCCAGATAGAGCCAGACTGAGCCACACAGAGCCAGACAGAGCCAGATAGAGCCAGAGAGAGCCAGAGAGAGCCAGACAGAGCCAGACAGAGCCAGACAGAGCGAAACAGAGCCAGATAGAGCCAGACAGAGCCAGACAGAGTAGAGCACTGCAGATGTCATTTAGAATCAGACAGTTGGAAGAGACCACAGGATACAACCAATCCAACCCTCTGCCATTCAGGATCACATCCTCAAAGCTCTACAGATAGATGTACATCCTAACCCTAACCCTAACCCTATCCTTAACCCTATCCCTAAACGCTAATGATAACACTAACCCTAACCCCCAACCCTAACCGTAACCCGTAATCCTAAACCCTAACCTAAACCCTAACCCCAAACCCTAACCCTAACGCTAACCCTAACCCTAACCCCTAACCCTTACGCTAACACTAAGCCTAACCCATAACCCTAAACCCTAACCCTAACCCTAACTCTAACTCTAAACCCTAACCCTAATGCTAACTCTAACCCGAACCTCTAACCCTAACCCCTAACCCTAGCCTTAACCCTAACCCTAAACCCTAACCCTAACCCTAAACCCTAACTGTAAACCCTAACAATAACACTAACCCTAAACCCTCACCCTAAAACCAAACCCTAACCCCAGATAGAGCCAGATAGAGCCAGACTGAGCCACACAGAGCCAGACAGAGCCACACAGAGCCAGATAGAGCCAGACAGAGCGAGACAGAGCCAGACAGAGCCAGACAGAGCCAGACAGAGCCAGATAGAGCCAGATAGAGCCAGACAGAGCCAGAGCCAGACAGAGCCAGACAGAGTGAGATAGAGCCAGACAGAGCCAGATAAAGCCAGACAGAGCCAGACAGAGCCAGACAGAGCTAGAGCCAGACAGAGCCAGATAGAGCCAGACAAAGCCAGATAGAGCCAGATAGAGCCAGACACAGCCAGAGCCAGATAGAGCCAGATAGAGCCAGACAGAGCCAGATAGAGCCAGACAGAGTAGAGCACTACAGATGTCATTTAGAATCATACAGTTGGAAGAGACCACAAGATACAACCAATCCAACCCTCTGCCATTCAGGAACACATCCTCAAAGCTCTACAGATAGATGTACATCCTAACCCTAACCCTAGCCCTAACCCTAACCCTAACCCTAACGCTAACCCCTAACCCCTAACCCCTAACCCTAAACCCTAACCCTAACCCTAACCCTAACCCTAAACCCTAACCCTAATGCTAACCCGAACCCGAACCCCTAACTCTAACCCCTAACCCTAACCCTAACCCTAACCCTAAACCCTAACCCTAAACCCTAACCCTAAACCCTAACCCTAAACTCTAACCCTAAACTCTAACCCTAACACTAACCCTAAACCCTAACCCTAAACCCTAACCCTAAACCTTAACCCTAACCCCAGATAAAGCCAGACTGAGCCACACAGAGCCAGACAGAGCCAGACAGAGCCACACAGAGCCAGACAGAGCCAGATACAGCCAGACAGAGCCAGATACAGCAAGACAGAGCCAGATAGAGCAGACAGAGCCAGAGCCAGAAAGAGCCAGACAGAGCCAGATAGAGCCAGGCAGAGCCAGAGCCAGACAGAGCCAGAGCCAGACAGAGCAAGATAGAGCCAGACACA
>JALMGF010000001.1:185537734-185540234 GCA_023333645.1 Sceloporus occidentalis | reverse complement strand
AACACTAACCCCAAACTCTAAACTTAACCCTAACCCTAACCCCTAACCCTAAACCCTAACCCTAATTCTAAACGCTAACCCTAAACCCTAACCCTAACGCTAACCCTAACCCTAACCCTAACCCATAACCATAAACCATAAACCTAACCCTAACCCTAACCTGAACCCTAATCCCTAACCCTAACGCTAAACTCTAACCCTAATGCTAACGCTAACCCCTAACCCTAAACCCTTACCCTAACCCTAACCCTAATCCTAAACCCTAACCCTAATGCTAACCCGAACCCGAACCACTAACTCTAACCCCTAACCCTAACCCTAACCCTAACCCTAACCCTAACCCTAAACCCTAACCCTAACCCTAAACCCTAACCCTAAACCCGAACCCTAAACCTGAACCCGAACGTTAACTCTAACCCTAACCCCTAACCCTAAACCCTAACCCTAACCCTAACCCTAACTCTAACCCTAACCGCTAACCCAAAACCCTAACCCTAACCCTAACCCCAGATAGAGCCAGATAGAACCAGACTGAGCCACACAGAGCCAGAGAGAGCCAGACAGAGCCAGACAGAGCCACATAGATCCAGACAGAGCCAGACAGAGCCAGACAGAGCCAGACAGAGCCAGACAGAGCCAGATAGAGCCAGATAGAGCCAGGCAGAGCCAGAGCCAGACAGAGCCAGAGCCAGACAGAGCAAGATAGAGCCAGACACAGCCAGAGCCAGATAGAGCCAGATAGGGCCAGACACAGCAAGAGCCAGACAGAGCCAGATAGAGCCAGACAGAGCTAGACAGAGCCAGACAGAGCCAGACAGAGCCAGATAGAGCCAGGTAGAGCCAGAGCCAGACAGAGCCAGAGCCAGACAGAGCCAGATAGGGCCAGACACAGCAAGAGCCAGACAGAGCCAGATAGAGCCAGACAGAGCTAGACAGAGCCAGACAGAGCCAGACAGAGCCAGATAGAGCCAGACAGAGTAGAGCACTACAGATGTCATTTAGAATCATACAGTTGGAAGAGACCACAAGATACAACCAATCCAACCCTCTGCCATTCAGGAACACATCCTCAAAGCTCTACAGATAGATGTACATCCTAACCCTAACCCTAACCCTAACTATAACCCTTAACCAAACACTAACCCCAAACTCTAAACTTAACCCTAACCCTAACCCCTAACCCTAAACCCTAACCCTAATCCTAAACGCTAACCCTAAACCCTAACCATAACGCTAACCCTAACACTAACCCTAACCCATAACCATAAACCATAAACCTAACCCTAACCCGAACCCTAATCCCTAACCCTAACGCTAAACTCTAACCCTAATGCTAAAGCTAACCCCTAACCCTAAACCCTTACCCTAATCCTAACCCTAACCCTAAACCCTAACCCTAATGCTAACCCGAACCCGAACCCCTAACTCTAACCCCTAACCCTAACCCTAACCCTAACCCTAAACCCTAACCCTAAACCCTAACCCTAAACCCTAACCCTAAACTCTAACCCTAACACTAACCCTAAACCCTAACCCTAAACCCTAACCCTAAACCTTAACCCTAACCCCAGATAAAGCCAGACTGAGCCACACAGAGCCAGACAGAGCCAGACAGAGCCACACAGAGCCAGACAGAGCCAGATACAGCTAGACAGAGCCAGATACAGCAAGACAGAGCCAGATAGAGCCAGACAGAGCCAGACAGAGCCAGATAGAGCCAGACAGAGCCAGATAGAGCCAGGCAGAGCCAGAGCCAGACAGAGCCAGATAGAGCCAGACAGAGCCAGATAGAGCAGACAGAGCCAGATAGAGCCAGACAGAGCCAGATAGAGCCAGACAGAGCCAGACAGAGCGAGACAGAGCCAGATAGAGCCAGACAGAGTAGAGCACTACAGATGTCATTTAGAATCTTACAGTTGGAAGAGACCACAAGATACAACCAATCCAACCCTCTGCCATTCAGGATCACATCCTCAAAGCTCTACAGATAGATGTACATCCTAACCCTAACCCAAACCTAACTATAACCCTTAACCAAACCCTAACCCTAAACCCTAAACTTAACCCTATCCCTAAACCCTAATGATAACCCTAACCCTAACCCCTAACCCTAAACCCTAACCCTAACCCTAACCCTAAACCATAACCCTAACCCTAAACCCTAACCCTAAACCCTAACCCTAACGCTAACCCTAACCCCAGATAGAGCCAGATAGAACCAGAATGAGCCCCACAGAGCCAGAGAGAGCCAGACAGAGCCAGACAGAGCCAGATAGAGCCAGGCAGAGCCAGAGCCAGACAGAGCCAGAGCCAGACAGAACCAGATAGAGCCAGACACAGCAAGAGCCAGATAGAGCCAGATAGAGCCAGACAGAGCTAGACAGAGCCAGACAGAGCCAGACAGAGCCAGGTAGAGCCAGAGCCAGACAGAGCCAGAGCCAGACAGAGCCAGATAGGGCCAGACACAGCAAGAGCCAGACAGAGCCAGATAGAGCCAGAC
>JALMGF010000001.1:185065234-185527734 GCA_023333645.1 Sceloporus occidentalis | reverse complement strand
AGGTCACTTTCCCCAGTAATAGTCCTTCTGTGAATGAAAACAGGCTTTTCAAAGAAGCAGAAGCAGAAGCAAAAGAAGAACCAGCAGCAGCAGAAGGAGAAGAAGGAGAAGACTTTACAGAGGATAGCCTCTATTTAAAGGATTCTCTATTTGAAGAAGTATCCATCTGAGATCCAGTAAACAAAAAAGCAAACAAACAAATAGGGGAGAAAAAAATCTTGTTCATCAGTTATCACTGGGACTTCCGATTGAGCAGGCATACAGGTCACATGTATAGAGTCTCTCCCAAAATGATGTGATGTACTGTTGATCCAAATAAGAAAACCAGACACAAGACATGGCTCTAAGAAGGCCACTTTATTTAACTATTTACTTTTTAAAGTATGAACTGTTTATTATTAAAACTGTGAAGTGAGAAAAGTTGCTTAATGTGGGATTCCATGGGTCCTTTCCAAACTTGTTCTTTGGCCAAACAAGGTACTTGCTCAGGGATGCTAGCCAATTGGCTCTTCTAGATGAAAAGTGTCCTCAGGAACACTCTTACTCAAATCCTGCAACTTAAAGTTACAATGTGTGCCAGGCTGACCCCTAGGGTAAACTCCTTCATCTACCATCACCCTCACAACAGAAAGGGACAAGTCATCCTAGCCTTTTCATCCAGGCAATTGCTGGTGTTAACTGTATAACTAGGATGCTTCTACTCCTACCCCTATCCCCATAGATTCCTTGATATCTGGTGACTTCAGAGTACTTTGCCTCTCCCCCCCCCCCTTCTCTCTCTACCTCAAAACCCATGGCAATCCTTTCTGGTTGAGTCACTGCCTTCTCTGGTGTGATGCTCAACCTACCCCTCTAAGAGTCAAAAGAGGAAGCAGGAAGGACAGATTGGGTTTATATCCCCTAACTCTGCTCCCACACTTCTGTGTCACAGCACACAGTGCCATCATGTTTCTTCATTTGCAGGCCTCCATTCCTTCCAACAAACAAAGCCCATCTCTATAACCACATCACCACTTAAAGTCACAGGGATGAGTTGTACATCTGCTTAACTCTTAGGAATGATTTTAAAAGTGTGCATATAAATTAATGTACACATGAACACATACAATTTAATTTTTTTGGTCATCTTTTTTTCCTGATACATTTCCTCTCCATTCTCATTGCATAAGTGGCTCTTCTACTTTCCACTAGGAGTACTTTTTGTCTCTAAGCCAAAGCGTGTTTGGCAGTTAACAAGGATTTCCAGATCTTTGCTACGTTAAAAGAATGCAGTTAAAAGAATGTCAGTGGATTGTCTTCTCCCACACTCAATGGAAAATGACAAGAAGAAAAGCTCAGATAAAGATAGCTTGTTATCTAAAAAGAGGTTGATGCTGAAAGATAGTAGGCAGACACAAATACATTCATTAACAGACATGTAACTAACTAAAGGAATAACTTTTCAACTAGTAATGTTCTTTTTCTATTGTCTTACTAGA
Source organism: Sceloporus occidentalis (assembly GCA_023333645.1). NCBI lineage: Eukaryota > Metazoa > Chordata > Lepidosauria > Squamata > Phrynosomatidae > Sceloporus > Sceloporus occidentalis. Next base: position 185,526,256 of record JALMGF010000001.1, on the reverse strand, counting down.
AGACAGATAGATAGATCATAGACAGAAAGATAATCTCTTATTTTATTTTGTAGCAGTTTCTGTCTAAAACTTGACACATGAGGAAAGAAAGAAGTGTAACAAATGGTCTCTAAAAAATTCTAGGGGCAAAGAAATTTTCAGCTTCATATGTTGGGTCTCATTAGTAGCCCAAATTCTATCCTTTTCCAAACAAATAAACAAGCTAACAAAAAATTCCGTTTTGTCTCTGCTCAAAGTGCTAATAGCAGCAATGGCTGGAAATCTATTATTTTAGATCTTTCAGAATGAATCAGCATCTAATGTATTGATATTGTGGAAGTGATGGAAATTAATGGATATCATTTTGCAAAGTGGTCTCCTTTTTTCATGGGGGAGGTCACACAGTGAAACTCATATGGGCAAGAAATAGATTTATTTGCAATTTGCAGTTTGTAGGGAAGTAGATTTTTTTATTATTTGTTCTTATACTCTGTAAAGAAGTTCAAATATTATGCTCAAAATGTTCTGTAATTGCCTTAAATTCACTTCAGTTCTACAATTTTGAACCAAGAAAGTTAAAGATAACAGCATAAATGCAGTGTGCCTCCTGACTAAAAGCTTTATTTAAGTGCCTTCAGCAAACACCAGCAGGAGGTTTTTCAAAGCTTCCTGAACCCCTATGCAGCTTGATATTATTTATCAAATAAAAATGGTGATTTTTGACCAGCTAATACTTCCTAGATTGAGAGCCTCCTTCAACAGCAATTTTAGCTGTGTTGATCCCTGATGCACCAGCTGAGATATGTCAGAAATACTAGACCGTGGAAAGGGCCACAAGGTAAGGGTAGTGAGGAGTTTCTTGTTGCTAATATCTTCAATGTATGCCTCATACTTTCTCTAGTGTCTTCATTTGATTCTGGAAGGCTAGTTAGGCCAGACTCAGCCAAGGCAAGTATACAAACACAAACACACACACACATTCTGCCAGTCACATTTGTTGATTTTAAATACAATTAAAAATATAAGAGTAACCCTCTAGTACACAAAGAATGGGATTTCTAAACTTTCAAATCTCTTCCTGAATGAGGAAACACCATCCATCCCAACCAAGTTATCTCCTGAGGGGGGAAAAATGCTCCATTCAAGTATTATTATTATTATTAACCTTTATTTATAAAGCACTGTAAATTTACACAGCGCTGTACATACAATCTTTTTAATTAGACAGTTCCCTGCCCATAGGCTTACAATTATTATTATTACTATTATTATTATTAAACTTTATTTCTAAAGCGCTGTAATTATACACAGTGCTGTATAATCTAAAAAGACATGACACAAAAGGAGAAGGGAGTGGTGGTGGGGAAGGGGATGAGGTCCAGCAGTTCTTCTCTACCTCCAAGGTCTGGACCAAGGGAGAGGGACTGGAGGGAGGGCTTGGCTTCTTAATGGATGGTTAATCTACCAGGGAGGCCAGTTGTAGCTAGCCTGCCACTCTAGTAGGATAATACATATAAAATACATAGCAGTACAGTAAATGGTTCAATAAATCAGGCAACAAAAGAACATCAAATAGCAAGTGATAGTTATGCAATGCCCGGTAACGCTTCTCTGAACAGGATGGTCTTCAATGAAGCATATATATATGAAGGAAGAACTTGAATAAACTGACTTGTTGATTCTGGATGTATTAATAAGAGTAAATGTCCAAAAGAATAAGAAGAAGGAAGACTATGAACAAAGTTAAACAACTATTGAAGGGTGAAACAAAATGTTACTCTTGTAATACTGTTGCATATATGAAATTACAATAAAAACAATTATGTTTTAAAAAAAAAAGCAGAGTCAAACTGGATTCTAGTTGATTTCCAGATATACTGAAATATCAACAAAAGTTCCTGAATTGCAAGAAGAGGAAACCCATAGAAGCAAAGGGATTCATTTCCATGTTGACTCAACAGGACTAACCAATAAGATTCAGTCCCAGACTGTAGAATCGTAGTGAAAAGTATCTCTACTCTGGTCCAAAACACACTGCAGAAATAATCCAGTTTGAAACTGCTTTAACTGCCCCCGCTCCATGCTAGGGAATTGTGGGAACTGTAGTTTATTGAGCACCAGAACTTTCTGATAGAGAGCTACAAAACTACAATTTCCAGAATTCCATTGCATGGAACTAAGGCAGTTAAAGCAATCTCAGACTGGATTATTTCTGCAGTGTGAATGTAGCGCACCCGGCTGGAAAACTATAGCTCTCACAACTCTTGGGAGGCAGGAGGAGGAGGAGGAAGAAGAAAAAGAGGGACAGATTGCTCAGTTGGCATCTTTTGCCCTCTCTTTTCCACTCTTCCCCGGGTCCCTGAGATTGGATCCAGGTCTTTGACCTTTGCAAGGCTGCAAGCAGGATCCAGAGCTTTACTTCCCCAGGGCAAGCAGAGATCCAACCACCAGTTTCTGACCCATTGGATTGATCCACCAATGCCTGGCAGGAAAGAAGTGGGGAAAGAAAAGAAACGTCTCCAGTCTTCTAGTCAACCAATTCCCAAAGTTTGTTCCTTCAGATGTTTTGGACTCCAACTCCCAAAAGCCCCAGCCAGCTTGGCCAACGGTCAGGAATTCTGAAAGGTGAAGTCCAAAACATTTGAAGTCGAAAACCATGATTTAAAGCGAATTGCTGATCCGGTTATATGACCGTCGTTCCCATTTGAAACCAGTTCCGATCCTACTGGGATCGGTTTCAATTGCAATGAAGTGAGGCAAATGCAAAATAACCGCTCCTTCCTGACACTATTTCTTAGGCGGTTCTTTTGAAAAGAATCGATTCCAAAGCGTGTTCAACAAGTGCGATCCAACGGCAGCTCATAGTGAGGCAAGTAGTTGTAAAACCAATGAATTGAATCTTCTATCAATTTACACACACACACACACACACACACACACACACACACACACAGTGTGTGTGTGTGTGTATGTATGTGTGTGTATGTATATATGTATGTATGTATGTATGTATGGATGTATGTATAGTTTTGAAGCCAGGCTGCCTGGGCCCAGCTTATGTCACTGATGATTGACATGCATTTTGAAGCGGCACAAATGAGTGGGGATGACAATCGTGCCAAAAATAACCTATTACAAGGGGATAATTAAAAGATCCACTTTCATAGTGGGAACGACACAAAGGTGAATTGCAAACCGGTTTAAATGTAAGTGGAAATGAGCCCCTGGAAGACCAACATTTGGGAACCACTGGAGGAGGCGACATCCAGACCTTGAGCTGTGGCTCTGCTTTTCCAGAACATGTCCTCCATTTCAACCTGCTGTCCATGAGACATTCCCAAATGTCCTCCCTTTGGAGCAGGACCAAACAGCATGGATGAATAGTTCTGTGAGTGTTTTGAGTGTTTATTGGGTTATGTCTTCCATTTCCCCCCTCAATGTTCTCCATTTGGTGGTACCTTGTCCTCCTTTGCAGTTAGGAGATTTGGTCACCCTGTGGATCAATTCAGTCTAGATCACTGATTCCCAACCTTTTCTATGTCCCACAACCCAAGGAAATTCAAATATATAGCTGTGTTAGTCTGGAAAATCAGTATGCAAAGGGATCTTGTCGCCCTTTTGAGACTAATTGGTAGCATGAGGTTTCGTATTATTATTATTATTATTATTATTATTATTATTATTATTATTAAGCTTTATTGATAAAATGCTGTAAATTTATACAGTGCTGTACATTCAACCAATTAAAATAGATAAAATAAACCTGCCTATGACGTACATTCTACGAAAATAATTAAACATAATACATATTACTACAACTTAACATTAGACTTCAGCCTACTTCCTTGGATGCCTGTTTCCCCTGGGAAATGTTTGATTAATGTTTACACACCCCTAAAAATGTAATATCACATCTAAAGAGGAAGACGTCTAATTTCTCATTTTTGAACCACTCCTTGAACCACATGCAATACTCCCAGTGAACAAACTGAATTTTTTAATATAGTGTTAATATAGTGCCTAAAATGCAAATCTAAACTGAGCAGTTAGATACTAATTATTCAGATACAATTGAGTGATGATTGATTACTCAAGGACACAAGTCACTCTTTGTCGCCCCCCCCTGAAACTCCATCTCGCACCCCTTGGATGTGAGGGTACCCTAGGTTGGGAATCCCTACTCTAGATAATGAGGAAATCAAAATAGTTAAAGATTTCCCATACCTTGGATCAAACATTGATCAGAACAGAGACTACAGTCAAGAAATAAGAAGAAGGCTAAGGGGCTCAACAGACGGGCAGCTCCGTGCCGCCCGTCTTTGCCCCGCACCGTTGCTGCAGCAACCAAATGGCGCGGCAATGATGTGCTCCCTCTTGGGAGCAAAAAAGCAGCTTCCTGGAAGAGGTGCGATAATGACAGCCAGAGAGGTTTGGGTGCACGGATGCCCACACATTATCGTTGCGCCCCTCCCTTGTGGGCGGGACACCAGCAAGATGGCACCCGGGCTCCACTAGAAGGACTGGGTGTGTATGGATGCCCAGTCCTACGGAGCCCTTGTATTGGCCCCAAACCAGCATGAAGCGCCCATCTGGACTGGGCCTAAGAATGGGAAGGGCACCTATGAAAGAACTAGACAAGATCCTAAAGATAGACAACTGAGCACCAAAGTAAGAATCATCCACTCCACTGTATTCCCCATCACCATGCATGGATATGAAAGCTGGTCAGTGAAGAAAATGGATAAAAAGGAAATCAATTCATTTTAAATGTGGTGTTGGAGAAGAGTGCTGGGGATATTGTGGACTGCTAAAAAGACAAGCAAAAGGGTCCTTGACCAAATCAAATCTGAACTCATCTTGGAAACCAAGATGATTACACTGAGGCTATTTAGGGTAATGTTAGAAATTTGGGCAGTGAAGGAAAAAATTATATGGGGGGGCGCGCTGAATTTTCATCACGGGAGTAAGGTTTTTAATTAATTTTCATAATTTGAATGTTTAATGTCTGAACTTAAAGATTTAAAGATTTTTAAAAATCTTATATGTACAGGTTTATTCATGCTTTTGTATTGTTTTTAATTTGTATTGTTTTAAATACATTGTTAGCTGCATTGAATACCATTATGGGGAGGAAGGCATGATAGAAATGGATAAAACAAACAAATAAATAAAAATGCCTGACTTTTGCTAATGGTGTCCAGATACCTTTTGCAATGCAGTATTCTGGGTTTGTTGGGCTGCCCTAAAGGCACCAGATTCATCTGATTTTGAAAACTAAGTAGGGTCAGTGTTGGTTAGTACCTGGATGGTAGACTGCCAAGGAATACCAGGTGCTGTAGGCAATATTTTAAGGGAAGGAATTGGCAAAACCATCTCTTGAGTATTCCTTACCCAAGAAAACCCAGTGAAATGCATGAGGTCACCATAGATCGACAGGTGACTTGAAGGTGTACCCAAACTTTTTCTTCAGAACAAAAAATAGAAATGAGATTTGGGAAGGGACAAGAATGATGAAAGTAATTGATTTCTTTCCGCCTCCTGCAGCTGTGCAAGAGCCCTATAACTGCACCATTTACTTCAAAACTAAAGGTTCCAAGTGCTCTTAAAAGAAGTACTAGTAGTTAGTGTGATGGTCAGTGAGACAGGAAAACACAAGTCCTTGCTGCTCAGATGGTTGGTGGAATTACCAGTTTTACAAAGTGAGAACTAATCTTAGGTAGTTTGAGGTCGTAAAATTGTATGAAATCACCCAGCTGGATTTTGAAAACTAGCCCACGACATTTCTGCTGCAGTGATAGGAAAAACCAAACAGTTTTCTTATGTTACTTCACTAGCTGCCAAAATCTCCTGCCCAAACTTCCTAGTCTCTAATAATAGAGCTGATCTTGGTGTTCAAGGCACAACAAAATGAGACCTTTGAAATGTGTGACTGGAGACCATGGAAATTTAAAACTGGAGCTCTTGTCTCTTTAAATTCTTCTTAAAATCAGGTAGATGGGAGGATGAGACTGAGTACACTGACGGAGGGAGCCTTAATGCTTTCCTCACATTCTGACTTGCCGATGAAAATTTCTTGTGCCTCTAAAACTAGGAAGGGATGGACCTGTCTATCCCCCCTGTCCTTCTCCCTGAAGGCTTTAGCTAGAAAATAAAGGAGAGGCTGGCTCAGCCGCAGGGTACAAAACAGTGCCAGCCCAGGGACAAAGACAAAAGTAAATTCTTTCTTTTTGCAAGAATTTACATTGATTTTTTGACAGATGCATAATGAAGATCCCACCCACTGGGAAATTGTCCCAAAAAGGTACCATTGTACTTATGTTGCCCAGTTCTGCTGCTTCAAATAACCAGACACAAAGCTTGCAGACAAGTGTTTGTGGGTAACCCACACTGTAACAGTCTGATGTGCATGGACAATGTATTGGAACATTTATTCACAAGCCAGCCAAGTTTAGTTGGTACTTCCAAACCACATGGCTACTATTACACAGGCTCAAAATAAACATGAGGTACCAAGGAGTTCCCTGAATGAATGAGTGAGATTTGGCTGGAGGCGAAAAGTTATCTCAGGCTGAAGGAGAAAGTCTGCTTCAACTTCTACTGATGGTTGCTTTGAGATTGTAGAAGTGAAGAGTGGTACCAGTGGCGTCATTGGGCAGGTGCAGGGTGCGTGGAAAACACCAGGTGACACCCCAGAGGATGGGGGGGACACATTGGTGGAGTCTTCCTCCTGCTGCTTTGGAGAGGCAAGTGTACCCCTTGTGGCTTTGTCACCACCTGGCTCTGTCCCCAGGGAGGGAGTTGGGTTGGCGAAAAAGCCACCAGGGGTGAGTCATGAGAGGCTAGGGCACCCCCAGTAGCTTCCCCCATTAGATGTCACCCAGCCTGGTAATGCCACTGGGTGGTGCACACTGGCCTCTGTAACTAACCAGGGCACTAAGGACCATACCTTGCTTCTTAAAGGGAATATCATGGCAAGAGAAGACCAGCCTGACTCTATCCAATGACCAGAAAAGAAACGTCTATGTCAATGTTTTCCTCTTCCCTTTTCATTTCTTTTTTCCCCTTTTGTATTGCATCTATTAGACTGACTGCTTTATCACACTAGCGGCCAAATAGGATTTAAATGAGAGTTAAACTAGAGAAAACGAGGAAACGTCGTTTGATAAACTTAAGGCATTTCCTGGTTTTCTCTAGTTTAACTCTTGTTTAAATCCTGTTTGCCTGCTAGTGTGATAAAGCAGTGAGAGCCTATGGGAAGGGTCATTGTTGTTAAATGCCCTTGAATCGACTCCAATGCATGGCGGCCCCATGAACGAGACACCTCCAATACATCCTATCCTCAGTCACTCTGCTTAGGTCTTACAGGCTAAGGGCCATGGCCTCCTTGATTGTGTCAATCCATTTGGCGTGCAGTCTTCCTCTCTTCCTACTGCCTTTTACCTTCCCTAGCATTACTGTATTTCTATGGAGGCTTTTTAATGGAACCCTGGTGGCGCAGTGGTTAAATGCTTGTACTGCAGCCGTTCACAGCCACAAGATTGTGAGTTCAATTCCAGGGCTCCAGGGTCGACTCAGCCTGGCATCCTTCCATAGGTTGCTAAAATGAGTACCCAGCTTGTTGGGGACAATGAGCTTACACACTTTAAATTGCTTAGGGAGTGCTTGAGTGCACTGATAAGCAGTATAGAAGTGTACTTGCTATTGCTTGCTATTCTAGTGAACCCTGCCTCTATAGGAAAGGACTGCCTTATATTTCAGTGTTTTAGCAGTGCTTTGAAAACTTTGGGCCCTTTTATAGTGTTCAAGAGCAAAAGCCTTTTTCAAATCAACTCACTCTAGGAAGGTTAAGTCTCTGAATCAAGGCATTTTGATGTATGAGGCCTGAAATCCAGAAAATAGACAGCATGAAACTAGACATGAAAAAGGACACAGGAGACCCTGACAACTTGCATTCCTGTTTCTTTTCACAAATGAAAGTATTTCTCTACTGACTGTGGGATTCTCTTTCCTGTCCCCAAAATTAATACAGATACTCATGCTTTTAACAACAACAACAACAACAACAACAACAACAACTTTCATTTTTTTCCTGCCTCTCCTCAAGGCTCAAGGCAGGGTACAGCCCATTAAAATGCAAAACACTATTAAAAGCATATAAACCCACAGTTAAAATACAATACTATGGCCTGTTACAGACTGCCGAAATAAAGCTGCTTTGGGTTTCTTTGGAGGTATGCTGTTTAAATGATGCATGCACCCTAAGAATCCGGAAGCTGCACCAAAGCTGCACTCCAGTGCTTAGGAATGGAGTGTGGCTTTGGCGCAACCTCCGGACTCTTAGGACCCATGTGTCATTTAAATAGCATACCTCCAAAGAGACCCGAAGCAGCTTTATTTTGGCAGTCTGTAACAGGCCTATAAAACCATTAAAATACACTCATAAAAGCTCATATACATATTAAAAAGTCATGCTTTAAAATTGACTGGGTTGGGCTGTCAGAAGAGATATGTTTTTAATGCAGTTTTAAATACAGTCAGCATTTTCAATTGTGGTATCTCCTCCGGCAGGTCATTCCAATTCTGGAGGCAGCCGATGAAAAAGTCCTCTGGTAAACTGTTGCCAGTCTAGTCCTGGCTGGACAAACATTTCCCGGAGGACCTGAGTGTACAGGGTGGATTATATCGGAAAAGGTAATCCTGTAGGTAACCTGGATCCAAATTATGTAGGGCTTTAAAGGTAACAACCAACATTTTGTACTTGCCCAGAAACTAATTGCCTGCGAGTAGAGTGCTTTTAAGATTGGTCTAATGTGATCTCTCCTGGGTGTATCTGTGTTGTGTGTAATGTAGTTCAGGAGACCTGGCTCAGGCTGCACAACAAGACTCCCAACATACAGGAGCGACATGGGTGCTATTACTGTCGCTAAAGCATCTCTACCTCAGGCAGTTGTCTTCTATCACAGAAATGAGATCTTGAAACTGCAAGAAGCTGATTTTCTACCACCTGAAAATAGGACGTTATTTGGTGCTGGGGAGGTACATGTCATCCCTACCAAGCTAAAAGCAAACCCATCTTTCCACATCCAAATTCAAGCCTAAATCGGGAGGCAGCCACATCCTACCTCAAGTATTTTGCCAATGAAGCCACTGGGCGAGTACAGCCTGGCTGCAGCCTGGGTCCTAGGTGAGCTCCGGTGGCCATTTTTCCTAGTTGGAAAGCTCCTGGCTTTGAAACAAGGCTGCCGAACTCACCTGGGACTTGGGCTGCAGCCGGGCTGTACTTGGCGGCTTTGGCAGGAAAATCCTTGCAGCAGGACCTAGCTGTCTTCTGATTTAGGCTTGAATTCAGATGAAGTAAAACGGGTTATTTAAGCAGAGTGATAAGCTCCACTGTCACGTTAACTTTGGCTTAAAGCAACCCTATGAATGAGAGAACTCCAAGTCACCTTGTCAGCAACAGCTCTGCTTGGGTCTTGCAGATTCAGGGCTGTGGATTCCTTTATTGAGTCTATCCAACTGTAATACTGTCTTTCGCCGGATTGGTTCGCCACAGGGCGGTATATAAATAAATTTATTATTTATTATTTCTCTTTTCCTGCTGCCTTCTATCTTACCAAGCATTATTCTAGGGAGTCGTGCCTTCTCATGACATGTCCATATTATGACTGTCTCAGTTTAGTCTTGGCTTCTAGGGAGTATTCAGGCTTGATTTGCTCCAGGAATCAATTACTTGTTACCTGGTGGCACAGTGGTTAAATGCCTGTACTGCAGCCACTTACTCACAAAATCACAAGGTTGTGAGTTCAGTACCAGCCAGGGGCTCAGGGTTTACTCAGCCTGGCATCCTTCTGAGGTTGCTAAAATGAGTACCCAATTTGTTGGGGGAAGTTAGCTTACACATTATAAACCACTTAGAGAGTGCATAAGTGTGCTAATAAGAAGTATAGAAATGTACTTGCTATTGCTATTAATGCTCAACTGTAAACATGTCTTGGCACTTTCGTCCTTGACTTTCTTCAGTAGTTGCTCCAAGTCTTTGGTATTGATGTTCCTTCCTCTAGTTTTCATGCCTCCATCCTCAAAGTCTAATCCTGCTTCACATATGATATGTTTAGTGTATGAGTTAAACAGCTAGGGTTACTTGTAATTAATTTGTTAATATTGTGAAGCTGCTGTGAGCCCCAGTTCTGGGAAAGAGTGGACAAATAAATATAATAATAATATAACAACAACAACCAACAATAACAACAATTTGTAATTAATTCCATTCATCAAGAATTAAGGTATAAATAAGTTGTACTATGGTTGTAAAGGAGGAATAGCATCACAGTTTTTGTGGTGCAATACTTTCAGTTATTGCTATAGTTATGAATGGTGGAGAAACAATAATACACAGTTTTAGTGCTGGCTTGAAGTGCACCTCATGTTGCCATGCCCCCATACTGTTTTTTATTTGTATAATTTGTGATTATAAACAATAACAACAAATCAAAACCACGAAAGAAGAAAACAAATAAAGACAAAAACAAAATAAGTAAAACAGTATGAGTGTTTCAAATCTTTCTTTCTTTCTTTCTTTCTCCTATATCATTTTAAACACCTTTGCCTGATGAAGAAGCCAGTGGAGCTTCGAAAGCTTGCAACATGTGTAATGTACATTTTGGTTGTCACTGTTTTGTGGATTTTGGATAATACTGTACTACAACAGTAGGAGTGTTGAGGCATAGATGAGGCGGATGAGAGGAAAGTTAGTATATATTAGTTGGTACATTAGTTTAAATTGATAGAAGGCACCAGGATCCATCAAAATCACCTTAAGCAAAAGTGGTGGATACAAGAGGACTCCTAAACCATGCCCCTTATTCTGGAGGGGGAGAATCATCCCTCCAAGCAAGCTGAACAGCACCACTTAACTGGATACATTTCTTCAGGACCAGTCTAGTAACTGTGTGTTTGAAAGTGGCTGCTAGTGTGCTTTTTCTTTCTCCCAAACAACCTATTTGATCCTACAGGAACACATCTAGACTAATAATTAACTTGGGGCACAATACCACCAGTAAAACCTCTATAAAAGCTGTACTCAGACAAACAGTAATGCTGCAGGAGTGCTTCCCAGTTGATTGTATTCTAAAAGCAGCTGATCTACTGTGTGTCCTTCGTATACCCGCTGGGGCTTGGTTTCAGGATCTCCCATGGATACCAAAATGGGTGGATGATCATGTCCCATTAAATACAATGGCATTGTAAAATGGGGTCATTTGCTGTTTTATCTTGTTTCTTATGATGTTTTTAATTTGTTTTTAACTTTTAGATTGTGCGCCATAGGCAGGCTTTTTATATATTCTTGATTTTAATTGGTTTTGTACAGCGCCGTGTAGATTTACGGTGCTTTATAAATAAAGCTAAAGATAATAATAATAATAATAATATGGCAAAATCAAGGTTTGCTTTTTGGAATTTATATATTTTTACAATGTTTTCAAGCCGTGGATGCTTAAATCTGTGGATAAAAGATCAGTGCATACAGACAGCTGACTGTACCTGACTTTTTCCCTCATCTACCTTTAAGGCATACTCTTCAACATTTCACTGATGAAAACTGGGGCATCCATGGCCAAACAAGCATGTGGTCAAGAAGGTAAAAAGTTATTAATGAAAAGGAAAATGCAACCTAGGAAAGGGTGCAGCAATTTATTTTTGCCTGACCAAAAGATTCTGACTCTTTTCTTCTCTCTCTCTCCTGCTGAGCCAGGCCAGGCCAACAAGCCTCGAAGATAATTCCCCAAAATGTTTGTCCAAAACACACTGAATCCCCCCAGATCACACGGAATATTCAGTCACAATTCCCGGAAAATTCCCATAATGTTCAAATGGCAGATGTTTTGCAAATAAACGTAAACATAATTGAATAAAAATAATTGTAACTTATTTAAACTCTCAAAATCACCATTGAACCAAACAAAGACTCTTTCAGTCCTTTTAAGGTATTTATTTTGATATGAAGGGGGTCCAGGAAGCTTTGTGCCAAAAAGAAACGTGTTCGGCTGCATCCGCACTGCAGAAATAAATCCAGTTTGACACCCTTTTAATTGCCATGGCTCAGTGCTAGGGAATCCTGGGAATTCTAGTGTTCGGAGACATTTAACCTTCTCTCTCAGCAAACTCTGGTGTGACAACAAACTACAATTCCCAGGATTTCATAGCACTGGGCCATGGCAGTAAAAACGGTATGAAACTGGATTGTCTCTGGAGTCTGGAGTGAAGATGCAGCCTGAGTTGGGTCCAAGACACACTGCAGAAATAATCCAGTTTGAGACTGTTTTAACCGCCCTGGCTCAGTGCTAGGGAACCCTGGGAAGTGTAGTTTTATGAGAATTGAGCCTTCTTTATCAAAAAGAGCTCTGGTGCCACAACAAACTACAATTCCCAGGATTCCCTAGCACTGAGCCAGGAGAGTTAAAGCGGTCACAAACTGGATTATTTCTGCAGTGTTTTGGACCTTCGTTATTAAAAATGCTCAAGGTCCAATCCATACTGCAGAAATAATCCAGTTTGAGACCGCTTTAACTGCCCTGGCTCAGTGCTAGGGAACCCTGGGAATTGTGGTTTTGTGAGAAAGAGCTCTGCTGCCACAATGAACTACAGTTCCCATGCATCTGAGGAAATATGCTTAAGTCTAAGAAAGCTAGACTTAAGAGGGAGTCGGGGGCTGAGAGAGAGAGAGAGGCTTCCTGAGGGCGGGGGTGGTGACCACTCTCCAGTCCTCTCTCTGACTGGCTGAAAACTGTTAATGTGTGACACTCCAAAGGGTTGGTCAGTAGCCAGCCTGGCTCTCAGAGTCAGGGCTGAGCTGAAATAGGCAAAAGTCACCAAAAATGCACTGAAATAGAGCCAGGCACCAAAATCACACGGAAAGCTCTGAAAAGTCCCCGTTTTCGTGTGAAAGTCACCACATTGGCAACACTGCGCTGAGTTAATTGTGTGCAAACTAAATTATGGACAAAGGAGGAAAGGAGGAGGAGGAGGAGGGAGAAACTGGAACCTTTTAAAAGCAGCTGAAAACGTAGGATGAAAAGTAGGAGCATTAATTCGGACTGTCTCTGCCAAATTGGGACTGTTGGAGGGTTGGTTAATGGTACTCGAAACCTTATAGCTGAAACAATGACCTAGCCCTGGCTCATGGGAATAAGGATGTCTTTCTAAAAAGATGTTTTTATTTGGTTTCCTGTTGCCATTTGTCGTTACTGTCCATTTTCAGCAATATTATCCACATTTCCAATAATTAAGGCCCAGTTGTGGTGTTTTTTCTTCTTCTTCTTGATTGCAATTCACTCTATGACTGGAAGAAGATAAGCAAATGGCAAATGGAAAGTTGTAAGTAATTGTGGAAATGTAGGTCAGCCTCCATATCTGTTATGGTTAAAGAACTTTGGAAATAACCAAGTAGTAGATTTGGGGGCACTGTTGAGATTATTAAAGAAGAAGGTATCCCTGATCCGCCATGGGACACACACCACCTGATACATTTTCTGCACACAACCCATAGGGTAGGGCCAGTCCAAGACATTTTACTATCTGAGGAGGAGGAGCAGAGTCAAAATGTTTAATGTATTAAAGGCCAATCAAGTTATTTTGGCTTCTGAGGCAGAAAAATCCTGCGAGCTGCTCTCCCCCTTCTGGCATTAAAAATACAGGGAGAGTACATGAAATAGCTTACAATTTGCTTCATTAAAATAATTAGTATAAGTTAATATAAATAACTAATAATTCAAACCATTAAAAGCATATAAATGGTTGTCCATTCAGGACACTCAGAATCAGCTGATGGAGGTTATCTCTTCATTCAAGATGGCCCTGATGAGTACCCATGTTCTTCTTCTCCTATCTCAGGGCTTGTCTGCACCAGTGAAAAACTGCACTCACTATGAAGTTGGTGCTGGCAGTTTCCATGACAAACGGCTACTTCCAGGGAAGATCTATGTTTTTGGCCCCTAACCTGGCTTTGCTCTGAAATAAGCAGTCTTGGAAACCTTGGGGTTTCCAGGAAACCTTAGAGAGCCTCTGGTTCTTTTGGCCATGTGGACAGTGGGATCGGGTCTGATTTAGCTGATCCAGTTGTCCACCTGCCAAGAGCTGTGCCATCCCCCTTACCCTGTGCTGAACAGTGAAGGGAAGGGGCTAGATCCCCTTCAGAGCCACTACCACTACTTTCTCGCTGGCCAAGCAGCTCACTGTGAGTGCCTGTCTGGTGCGCCACTGCATCTGCTGAGGTCAGAATGAGCAGAAGTGACGCTTGGTTTTTGAGCACATGGCGGGGCACCTTGTTACGACCTCAGCAGAAGTGACAGCATAGTGAGCAGGCTATTTCAGGGAGCTCTTGCCTGTGAAGAAGTGATGGCAGTGGCACCAGTAGGGCTGATGTAGTGTTGGCCTGGCTGGACCATCTGCACAATGCGGGGTTGCACTGGACTCGGCCCAGTGCATGCGATCGCTGTTGTGGTCAGTCTGAGACTTAATCCAGACTGGCCCCAGATTAAGTTGTCAGTGTAAATGCTCTTTCAGTCTCCTCCTCTTCAAAAACAGCATTTGAAAATAAAATAAAATAAAATAAAATAATGGCTTTAGTGGAGCAAGCTCCCTTAGAACAAAGCAGAATCCAATTTTTGGTCTCAACCCACTAGTTGAAGAGTACAGTACCAAGTGACAGCACTGAGCACTGGGAAGAAAAATAAATCTTAATTTGGCCAATCTTCCTCAGCTACAAAGTGAACAGGACCAGTTTAAGACGTGTTAGCATCTCTGGGGGAAAATGGCGACCCCTACCCATTCTTTTACATAAGGTCTGACACTATTTGGCTGAGGCATGCAGTTAATAAGTTAACCCGAGAAACTGGAGTAGCAACAGAAATTCTGTGGCAAACATAAATTACGTTCTGTATTTGGTGTGAAGCGTTAACTATGGAATGTTCTTTATATCTCATTTTCTGCTCCCAAATTCTTCACTCTACCCACAGAACAATATGTATTTTCTCAATCTGCCCCAGAACAATGGACCAATATCCTTGCAATGTGGGATAGCCCAGTCTTTGTTTAGTCAGCCAGATACAGCACAACGTCAGCTCTTTGTGCTGTAATGATTTACCCAGTTGACACAACTGGTTCAGCCTGTAACAGCTGCATTTTAAAAATCAACCCATACTGGCTTTCAGCTATGTCAATTAATGTCAGGCACTTTTTAAAACTGTACTTCCATAGGCTTGGTTTGGCTTTTCCCCTCTCTATTCTAAATGAAGTCAAATCCAGGGTGAATTTGGCCTATGTTTTTGAAAATGTGAGACCAGTTCAGCACAGGATGAAATCAGCATGGGCTGAGTGAAACTTGAGATGTCATAAGCTGAGATGGTCATGGGAAATAGGCTTAACCTAACTCTACTGATTCAAGGTATTATTCATGCATAGCATTCCAAGTTTGGAGTCCCAGAGCAGAAAGAGTTGCTGTGCTACAACTTGTGGTCACTAACTGTGTACAACAGTATCTGCAGCCAGAACTCCAGGTCAAAGTGCCAATGCTTTCTGATTAGCAAGAATGGTGGTATCATCTGTCATCAGCTGCTCCACTCAGGCTTCCCTGTGCCCTGCAAATCTGTCTGCAGATTTCATAGGAAATATGATGATTTGGATGATCTCAACTTTGGTGTTCAGTTTTATTTCTTTGTGCTGTAAGGTCTTGCCTAATTCTTTCATAGCTGCCTTTAACATTCCTAGTCTTCTTCTGATTTCCTGGCTGCGATCCCTGTTCTGATAAATGATTAAGCCAAAGTATGGGAAATTCTTAACTGTTTTAATTTCCTCATCATCTAGACTGAATTACTGTAACTCCTCTGTGGCCATTATTTTTGTTTGTTGGTTGATTTATTTCCCATCACCATGTACAGATGTGACAGCTGGACAGTGAAGAAATCCAACAGAAAGAAATTTGTCTCATTAGAAATGTGGTGCTGAAAAGTGCTAACAAATGGGTCCTATAGTAGATCAAGCCTAAATTCTCCCTGGAGACCAAGATGACTAAATTGAGGTGGTCATATTTCGACCACATCATGAGAAGAGATGAACTCATTAGAAAAGACAATAATGCTAGGAAAGGCGAGGGCCATAAAAAGAGAGGAATACCACATACCAGATGGATAGACGCAATGAAGGAAATCATGACTCTGAGCCTGCAGGACTTGAGCAGAGCTGTTGGGGACAGGGAATCTTGGAATTTGTCTCATTCATGGTCACCATGAGATGAAGTCCACTTGAAGGTAGCTAACAATAACAATCTCCCTGCCCCCCCCCCCCCAACACACACACAGACATGGGACGTTATCAGTGTGAACTATCTCTCTTGTAATGTTAAGTAGTCTGTGGTGGTTTGGACTTGATATGCACTGCCTTTAAAAAAAGAGCCCGGCTCCAATACAGGTTCCTGCTTCAAAGTCAGAAGCTTTCGGTCTTTATAAAATGGCCACCGAAGCGAGTTCAGGATCCTGCATTGGAGCCAGGCTGTACCCAGATGGTGGTTTTGGGGAGAAAAGCTGTGCAATAACACCAGGGTACAGCCTGAACGAAGCTTCAATTCAGCATCAGTAAGACTTGTTTTTCAGCAGTGCGATAATCCCCTTACTTTGTTGAATAAGGGGATAAAGTGTTTCTTCCTGATATTGAAACTTCTAAAAGAACACCGGTCTTGAGCTGGTGTTCACATTCTGTTTGGACATGTGTTGTGTCCTTTCTTTTCCTCTACCCATGCATTTTTGGGTATCTCCAGCTAATATGCTAATGCCTACAGGATATTGTAATTTTCCTTTTCCACCTTACTATGTACTTTTCTTTTTCCATCTATGTCAAGATTGCCAGCTTATCCTAATACATTGGGCATTGTGTGTGTGTGTGTGTGTGTGTGTGTATACATACACACAAACATGAACATCCATATGCATCAGCCTAGCTTGTGGGCTCTCATGGTCACTACCTACAGTTCAACAATTTCATGTTATGTAATTTATTTTAGCAGACCCTGCCAAGATTGTGCAGAAATGCTACTTAATTTATATCCTGCTTTTCTTCCACCACAGGGTTCAAATAAGGGATTTTCACTGACGTTTAAAACTATTATTTCATCCTTGTTCCAGCTTTTTGCACATCTTTGGAATGTTAAAATTGGTATTGCTTTGATTACATCCAGACATAATGTCAAACCAGGCTTTACATAGTTTTGTAAGGGGAGGCGAAATCGAGATTGTTGTTCTTGCTGTATGCCTTCAAATAGTTTCTGATTTATGTTAACTCTAAGGTGAAGCTATCATGGTGTTTTCTGAGGTTGAGAGTATGTGACTCACCCAAGGTTACTCAGTGGGTTTCTATGGCCCAGCAGGGATTAAACAGAGCCATAGTTTGACACTCAAACCACTACACCACACTGGCTATCTCAAATCAAGATATCAAACCACAATTTGAAAATGATTTAAAATCTGATTTGTTCTGACATTTGCCACAGTGTCTGCAAACCTAAGCTGTGGTTGTGAAGCTTTGCCTCATGAAGCTGCCACACCATAGTAATGTGTACGAACCTCAATTCATCATGCTGAATGCTGATGAGATGAGAAATACAGTCAGCCCTCCTTAGCCATGGATTTTTATCCACAGATTCAAGCATGCACGGTTTGAAAATTATTTTAAAAAAATATAAATCCCAAACAGCAAGCCTTGATTTTGCCATTTGATATAAGAGACACCATCTTATTGACAAGCAGCTCTACATTGTGGTTTGCTCATATGGAGCCCAAATGAACGTGTGTGTTCCTAAATCTGTGATTTGCTGTGATGTCTGAACTAACTCTTTAACTTTTTGACAAGTGAACTTCAAGTAAATTGACCGTTTAACTTTCTGACACTTTTTTGACAAGGGTCCTTTGTAGAAGTGCACTAACTGTAAGAGGAATGATCAGGATTGAGGAAAGGAAGTAAAACAGGAGTGTGGTGGAGTCTCCTCCCTTGAAAGTTTTTAAATAGAGGCTAGATATGCCATCTGTGTGGGGTGCTTTGATTGTGTATTAATGCAGGCAGGGGGTTGGACTGGATGACACTTGGGGTCTCTTCTTAATCTATGATTCTATGGTTCTGTGAGTATATGATTCTAAGGGGGAAAGCTGTGAACATTTTTGGAAGCGAGTCCCTCTTACTTCTCTTCCATGCTACCAAAAGATTTACAAAAGATTTATGGTGCAGTGCAAGGAGGAGGAAGAGGAGGAAAAGTAAGGCAAGGGACGACCTGTTTAATGTTTTTTTAAAAAAACAAATTGATTGACAAATCGAGTCATTGGTTTAGCAACTACTTGCCTTTGCAAGTAGTTGCAAAATCAATGAACCAAATCTTTTTATTTAAAAAAAAAAACATGCACCCATAGGGCACACCACAAGCAAAAAGGCAGCACTGGGGTGCATGTGAAATGGAGGATCTACCAAAAACTGAGGAGGGATGGTAAACACCCTTCTGCCATTAGTCCCTC
Source organism: Sceloporus occidentalis (assembly GCA_023333645.1). Lineage (NCBI taxonomy): Eukaryota > Metazoa > Chordata > Lepidosauria > Squamata > Phrynosomatidae > Sceloporus > Sceloporus occidentalis. The sequence goes on along the minus strand of JALMGF010000001.1, from coordinate 185,507,726 downwards.
TCCTCCAGAATGATGCGATTCAGACCTGTCGTTCCCACTAGTTGAACACGCTTCAGAATCGATTTTTTTCAAAAGAACCACTAGGAAACTAGTGTCTGGAAAAACTTTTTTTTTTTTTGCATTTGCCTCACTTTATCACAACAGAAATTGATCAAAGTATGTCAGGAACCGGTTTTAAATGGGAACAATGGTTATTTAAATCAATCAGCAATTCATTTTATTTCACAATGGGAATGAGCCCAAAAGGAAGCAATTGTCTTCCAAAGTTTATTAACAGAAAGCTTTGAAGGATTTGAGATTCTCCATAAGAAGGCAGTACACCGAGAAAGGGATACAAAACAATGGAACTAGATCGTATTGTTCCAGGCCTTGAAAGGATAGATGTGTCTCATGCTTTCACAAAAGAGTACGTACAAAAACCTAATATAGAGGCAGCTTAATAAGAAAAATAGCCTTTTATTTTCTTTATTTTCTTTGGTTTTAATTGTTTTTTAAATTTTTTTATAGTAAAGCCTTTAAATAGTTTTGTGAGCCACCTTGGGTTCCTTTCTGGGAGAAGGAGGCAAAGAAATGAAATAAATAAATAAATAAATAAATAAATAAATAAATCAATCAATCATACAATTTTTCATGCTTTTAGCCCTTGTGCTAGTGGGGAGGCAATGTCCAAGGAAACCTCATGAACCAGAGAAACAGCCAGATACAATTTCCATTGGCTAGAGATGCAAGAGGGGATCCAGCTGTGATAGGGATCATGCAAGTAGAAAATAATGCAGACTAAATTAATGCAAATCTGGGAGATATTCAAATACTCATAATCTGGGTAATAAATATAAACTGCATAATTCATTGTTTCTTGATACAGAATTTAGTTACTCTGGAGCAAAATATATTCTTTAATGCTTGGCAATTAGTCACAGAATGCAATATCCACTCTGCATGAAACTTCTAGCAAGTACATTAAGACAGAATTAAATGGTGCTCAGCCCCGTTTATTTCAAGAGGCTTAATTACATTTACAGTTAATGTCTACAGAGTATTATTATCTCTCGTGTTAGCTAACTGTACCCTTGCTGGCCATATCATCTGAAGATTAGTGGTTGTACTGTGCCATCTGCTGTTTGTTTTAAGGTAGTGGGTATTTTTAAAAATTGCATGCATTTATAATAATGTATATAGTCATGTATAAGCATAGAAATTTTAGCTAACAAACTGACCTCAAAAACCTTGGTCAGCTTATCCATGTAAGTGTCAGTGTAAGTTCTGTACTTTAACTCTTATCAAAAAAGGAACCATCTCCTTCTCTAAGTAGAGAGGTAAAAGATGAGAGTTTTGTTAGTCCCAGGAGCACCTAAAAGAACTCCTATTCTTGCCACTGCAGAGCCACTTCTGACCTTTTTGAATGGTGAAAATGGGAAAATGGTGGTAGTGGCAGCTCTTTGGCACTTTGCCTCAAAGGAGTGCCAAGAAGAATCAGGCTCTGAAGGATATGAATAAGATATTTCGATTTCTTTGTTAGCTTTTTTGGGTTAAAATCAAGCAAAGTTAAAGGCTATAACCACATACTCGCCATTTTCTTTGCTTTGCCATTTCATCCCCCCCCCCCCAAACATCTGTTTCATACCCCACCTGTGTCTGGTTACCTCTCCCACACAACACTCATCACGATTTTATCATAGTTCCCTCCATACCCATCCGACCTTTAGGGTGACCACAAAGTGTTATGCCTACTGGTACATTCTTTGGCATTGCATTCTTTTGCCAAAACACATATTTGTGCCTCAGTCAGAAATTTCTAGCTGATCTAGAGCTCTGAGCAAATCCCCTGCCATCAATTTCTCCTGTATTTGGAGACCTCAATAAAGATGACTGAAACAGAATAGCTTTATCCTGGCCCTCTTTCCATGGTATTGCCCCGTGAACACATAATATTTAACTGTGATGAATTACACCAGTGATTTGATCAAATATTGAAAGAGAGGCACTTACTACAGTTGTCCCTCCATATTCGCTAGGGTTAGGAGAACAAGACCCCTGTGAATATGGAAAAACTGCAAATAACAAAAACACTGTTTTTCCCTGAGAGGACACCTCTCTAGGAATCTCTAGGTCCTCCAGTGCAACTCTGTGGTCAACGTCCAACATACACTGACCATAGAATGGCGCTGGAGGAGCTACAAATGGTCTTTCAGTGCAACTGGAGGACCTAGATATTCCGAGAGAACATCTTAATGAAATCTGTGAATAATCAAATCTGCAAATATCAAAGCCGCAAATATGGAGGGATGGCTGTACTACCTTTTTCTCAGTTTGCAATTGACACTTCAGAAAGCGAATAAACATTTATGGACTATTTTGATTTCTGTTACATCATAACAAGATAGTTGGTACCATGATACGAGAGGAGGGGGCTCCATGATCATGTGCCTATGTGCCGTACAGGCAGTTGTGATTGTGCAGTTGAGCGGCCAGTCACACGGGGCATCCAGTGGGCTGGTGGCTGGGCGGGATGAGGGTGAATGATTGGCAGTTGCTGGGAGAGCATCTGTGTGCATGTGTTTGCAATGGAATGGGAAAAAATAATGGTGTGATGAGGTTTCCATCATGGTGGATCCATCCTCACAGTGGAAGGGGGGCAATGAGGACTGTGCATCAGTTGTTGGGCCATTGTGGAGTTGGCAGTGCAGTCAGTGTATTCTCCCCACGAATTGGTGAATTCTAGGAGTAGGTCAGCTTTTTCCTTCTGTCTGCTCCCAGTCTCAGTCATCTTAGAATGGTCTCCCTAGACCAGGGGTTGGCAACCTCCGGCCCGTGGGCCGGATGCGGCCCGCGGAGGCCTTTGAGCCAGCCCCTGGCTCCTCCTGCCGCCGCCGCTGCCGGTTGCGGCTTTTCCCCGCTCTGGGCGGAAGGTCGTGCGAGATTTCACCGCCATTTTCCCCCAAAATGGCGGCGCCCAGGGCTCCAACAGCGGCAGCGGGCCTCAGGGAGGCCTGTTGCCGTCTCTGGGGCCCTCCAGGAGGGCTCCGGCGGCGGCAGCGGGCCCCTGGGACGCCCGTTGTCATCGCTGGGGCCCTCCGGGAGGGCTCCGACGGCGGCAGCGGGCCCCTGGGAGGCCCGTTGCCATCGCAGGGGCCCTCCAGGAGGGCTCCGACGGCGGCAGCGGGCTCCTGGGAGGGCCTCTGGCGTCAGGGGGCGGCAAAGATGGGGAGGCCTCCAGTGCTGGCGGTCCCCGCCGGCTCTTTCCCGGCCTCTGACAGGGCCTGGGGCCCTGTCAGGGGCCGGCAAAGAGGAGGTGGCCTGGCCCCTGGGGGTGGAAGCTCTGCCCCCGGGGGTGGAAACTCCGCCCCCAGAGGGTGGGAGCTCCACCCCCGGATGGTGGAGGCTCCGCTCCCGGCACACAGCCCCGCCCCTGGGGGTGGAAGCTCCACCCCCCAGCTTCAGCCCCCCAGTTGTCTGAGGGACAGCAACCTGGCCCTCGGCTCAAAAAGGTTGCCTACCCCTGCCCTAGACTACCATAAGCTTTAAGTCACAGTGCCAAGCCTACCTTTGGGAAGTCAGTTCAATTAGACCAAAGGCTAACAAGACTCAGGATTGGAAGATAACTCAACCAGCAGATCATCCGTGTGCTGTTGAAATGAGTTCCAAAGAATTCTTGTTGCCACAACAGCTGGTTGGCCAGAGTAGTGTTCTGATTTTGCTGCCTTTTGTGTTGGCCTGAATCAGGACATTTTGTTTTCTGATTCTCTGCTTCACATGATTTCATTGCTGTTGACTTTTGGTGCTTGAGATATTTAAATCTCCAGACCTGACACCATCTTAAGGTGAATGGATTTTACCAGCACTGATCTCTCTCAGGAATTCTGTGTATGAACTAATGTTTATGGGCCAAACCAGAAAATGTAGGTAAAAAATATGCAAGGCTTGGACACATAGAAACTACAAAGAGATTTAAACAGGAGTAAGAAATAATAATAATAATAATAATAATAATAATAAAATTTATTTATATCCCGCCTCTCTACAAAAAGAAATCGGGGTGGCTTACAAAGTTAAAATATACAGTCCAAACCCTCAACCCACACCCCTTAAAATACAATTAAACAATTTGGAATTAAAAACATAAAACATAATTAAAAAACAATACAGTAATGTGGTGAAGTCGGAGGTCAGCAGTTAGATTTTCCTTCTGATGGCTGGAGAACTATTCAGGAAAGGCCTGCCAGAAGAAATCCATCTTTATAGCTTTTAAAAAGCTGATTAGAATAGTAATATGACGGATATTGAGATACTGGCATATTAGAATATAAATAATCTCATTTTATCCTCTCTAATTCTTGACTGTTGTTAATTGCCCTCAAGAACCCTGACTCATGGTGACCCTGTGGATGAGACTTCTCCAAGACCCACAACGGCTTTGCATAGGTCTTGTAAATTAAGGCCTATGACCTCCCAGATTGAATCTATCCATTTGGTGTGTGGTCTTCCTTTCTTTCTACTGCACTTCATCTTTTCTGGCATTATTGTATTTTCTAATGATTTATGACTCCTCGTAATGTGGCCAAAGTATGACAGCCTCAGTTCCATCATCTTGGCTTCCAGGGAAATGTCTGGCCTGATGTGTCCATGATCCCATTTGTTTGTCTTTTTGGCCACTCACAGTATCCTCAGCACTCTTCTCCAGCACCACATCTCAGCTGAGTTGATGTTCTTCTTATTCACTTTCTTCACTGTCTTGACTACTGAGTTAAAGTTTAGAGTACAAGATATCACAAGTTGCTTGCATTGAAGCCTATTCCACCTGGCAATTTTCTTATCTTGAATTTAAGAGAGAAGCTTTGTGAATAAATTTTTGACCATGGTCAATTGGACAGACAGGCTACTAATAATTTTAAATTTTCTAAATGGTATAGACTCTATATACATGACCATCAAAGGGCTGTCTACTTGACAAAGCTCATCTTCTCAAAACTCAGGCAAGCTTTTACAACCGTTTGCTTTCAAATTCTTTATATGCAAGATTATTATACTATTTAATTTATGTAGTACTTTTATAATGCTGCTCTTACATGTTGTATTGTAGTTTCACACTTTGTATGTGAAGGGCCTTTGATCTAAGCATTAATAAATAAAAGATGATGATGATAATGACTACTGAGTTTGAAATTTTTGAGCTATTGGGGCTATCTCTTCCTTGAGTGTAACCTTTCTCAATCCCTGAAGTTTATTAATAATTTAAGAGTTTTCAGACTATGTCTGGAAGTAACCTTCTATGTACTAAGAATATTTTGTTGCTGATGAGGGAGACTGAAAGCAAGCTAATGTGATTATGACTTTTCTTTACAATGACATGGAAAATAATGCTTCTGAAGCACTAGAGGGCAGCATGACTGTGATGTTATGTAGCATTTAATATAGTTTGTGTATTTACATTGTAATATTAGATGATACGTAAAAGCACCAGATCCTGTCTGATCTTGGAAGCTAAGGATGATCAGCTCTGCTTAGTAGTTGGATGGGAGACCACAAAAGAAAAACAGGGGCCATAGGCCATATTTCAGAGGGAGGAACTGGCAAAACCACCCCTGAGTATTCCTTGCCTAAGAAAATCCCAAGAAATTCATGAGGGTGCCATAAAGCAACAGGTGACTTGAAGGCACACACATGAACAGGAGTGCATATGAAGATCTGAGTGACACATGTAAGATGTTGGGTAGAATGAATTGACATAAGAGATTATCGCACATTTTTTTCTCTCAAACTGGGCACAGGTGTAAACTGCTTGAAAACGGATGTTTTTGCATGCTTACATGCCCAGCTCAGAGGCATCACGTACCCAATCCAGACTTCTCCCAGATTTCGCAAAGAATGGGAAAGTCCCATTCTTTGTGAAGTCCGGATCTGTTATGCGATGCCTCTGAGCTAGGCATGCAGGCAGTTTACACCCATTCCCAGCCCATGCCCAGTTTAGGAGAAAAAGTCTGATAATGTCCATAGTTGGTGTCTGGGGGAGAGAGTGAGAGTGGAAAGTACTGTTGGAATGATGTGGTGAAAACAGAGTAAGGATCAGTGTGTCAGGATAAGCGACTGCATTACTAAGTAGTAGGTGAGCCAGCACTGCTCTCCACACTCATAACCACCATTATTGCTTTAACAAGCTTAAAGTGAATAAATACATGACTCGGGAGTCAAACCGCATATATTCTCCAGAAGCAAGGAAATAGGGTGATGGGTGGTGGTCCCTCATGCTGTCTCCTGTAGCCTTTAGGAGCATCCCCCCCCCCCCCCCAATATCTGTGGAAGAGTTTATTTTTTGAGGAAATGTAGCAGTGAGAGAATAGTCATTCCACTATTGCCTTCTCCAGTCAGAACATTCTGCACAGATGCAAACACCGTGTATGTACAGTAGTATATTTCTTGGTTTTTTAAAAAGCATCAAGTAGAGTATTGCAGTCAAAACGTGCTGGAAGTAACATGCATTGCTTAATTTATTAAAATTAGTAAATTATATTCAAAAGGGTGGGTAGAGGCTTTGTAGGCCAGTGCCTTAAGAGTTTAGTAGACAGGTTATCTCTGTTGGGAAAAGCATGGAAATCAACTCTTATCTCTAGTTTTGGCAACGGAGAAGAGCAATTTAGAACATATAAGTCAACAAGATCACTGCTCATCACTATTTGTGGGAAACAAAACCAACTCAATACTTTTCTAAGAAACAACTTTACCTGGTTTTGGAATTATTTCAGGATTACTGACTTAACAATAATTTTGACTGATGTAGGGAAGAAGGAAGATGGACTTAACCTACCTACAGTGGGCCCTTGATATCTGCTGGGGTTTGGTTCCAGGAACCACCCCACCCATGGATGCCATAGTCCATAGTCCATAGTCCATAGTCCAAATCCCATTAAATACAGTGACATAGTAAAATGGTGTCTGTTACCCATGCTGCTTCATATAAATTTTGGTATAAATGATAACCCTTAATGACCCCTAGATGAACTCTGTCCACCATTGCCAGCAAGGCACAAGGACATGTACCACACCCCTGAGGGGTACCCACATCATCATATCTAGAGAGTCGCATAAGAGGATTATCATAGGACCAGGAAGAGCAAATATTTGCCTTGCCTGAGGCTCTTGCCTCCCCAGGGTCTGTTGTCCGAGCAGCTTAAGACCACTAAGACAATCAGACAGGGACATCCAGGTGAAAAGCAAGTAATTAAACACCTTTGTTCTCACCATCAAGCACCTTTGCCAGAGGCAAGATTTTGCCTATAAATACTCCCAGATTTGCTTGTTCACTGGGCCAGTCTGGATTTCAGGGGGAAGCTCTGTCCCCTTGAACCCTGACCTGGCTCCTGGCTCCTGGCCAGTCTTTCCATGGCTGAGCCTCATGCCATCCTCATCATATTCCATCTGGATTCCTGGAGGGAGTCTACATTCTGGTACGTATCACCCCAGTGATGCCTAAAATCCTATTCCATGCTAACCTATGCTTTTCCTGAGCCTTGTATGTGTGTGTGTATGCTAGTGAATTGCATGTGTTTTTCCCCTTATAAATAAATTGGTTATTAATTCTAGAAATCTGTCTCAGCTTCAGTTATTGGGAGGCCCTGGTCTACTCCGTATACATATCGGGAGACGATCTCGGTGGGCTCTTGTAGCCAGCCCCCTCTTGCAATATTCGAGCTAATAACAATAATAATAAAATTCCCCTAAACGGACCCTTGGCTACAAATTGGTGGAGAAAGCTTGGGCATAGAACTCTCCCCCGAAATCTGGACTTTCCAAACTGATCACTTGGGCTGTCTAGATCTCGGAACGTAGAGAGAACAGGGATTCCAAACAGGCCGCTGCAGACAGGAATAAAAAGGGAGGTGTGTGTATGTGTTCTTGTGCGCTTGGCCATAAGGGCAAAAGGGCTATCTTGGGTTGGCTGATCCCATTTCTGGCTTTGGCTGGATGTTCTGCTCATTGGCTCTGGTACGCCATCCAGTGGTGGGCCCCAGTCATCCCTGGGCGTGTTTGTCGGAATAGGCTCCCGACGCCCTATTTTTGTTTTCTCTATCCGTGGGTTGGAAAAAGTTACTAGGCATCCTGAAAACTTTACAGTTAAGAGTTAGTGCAAGGAACCACTGCAGCCAAATCCAGGCATTTGGGCTGCAGTGCAAAAAGGAGTCCCAAGCAAACCTCCAGGTTGAGGCATCCCTCGCATGGAAGAGCCTGTTTTAAAATGGTGAGCCAAGGAACCCTTAAGGTCTTGGCATGTTTGGTTTGAAGCCAGTGAGTCTTAACTCCTAGCTTCCCCCAGGTGTGTACCTCTTAAAGGTCACAGCCCATCCAGCTAAGTGGTTTTTAAACCCAGAGCTTTCTTTTTAGTGTGCCTTTTAAGGGACACCCCATCTGGCTGCATTGGTTTTAACCCCAGCCTGTCACCACTAAAGCTACAGTATTGTGGGTTGGGAACAGACATATCCCTTTCCATTGTGTTATCCCAAAACAAAGCCAGAGAATAAAGGTCCCATAAAACATAACCCAAAATATCACAGTCACAAATCCCCCTTGAACGGGCAAGGTAGGCAAAGGAGGGAGACGTCCTGGTCCAGAAGCCGAAAACCCAGGGTCTAGGGAGGGAAAGGTAGCTCCAAGGAGTGCCATTTGTGGGAGCCTCAGGGAGGTCCCAGGAAAGGAAAACTCAGGCAGGAGTCTAGCTGGGGGCCAAAGTTTGGGCTGTTAGCCGGGCCACGCCGGAGTGGAGCTACAGCGTCCGAACTCCCCAGTGAAAGTGAGGCAGGGCTGAACTGACTTCTGACCGGGTCTAAACGGAGGATCACCCTTAAGTCGCTCGCTGCAGCAGCACCGGGCCCTCGCGTGAATTGGGCGGCGTCCCTGACCCAGAGTTACATTTAGGGGTTCTGTGGAGTCCTCAGGGAGGATCCCAGGACAGCAGCTCACTGTAGGACAGAGAGTTGCACCAGGTTTAGGTGGGAAAAGAGGCCCCGGTTCCATAACCTCTCCCAGCCTAGGATTCAACATAGACATACCATCCGTAGAATAGCATAGTACCCCAAAAGTCAGAACCCTAGAGGTTGCCTGACTTTGAACTTCTCCCTTAGCAAAAAGAGGAGAAAAATAGCAAGACACCCCTTAAGGGTCTTGCAGTTTTGAGCAAGTGGTTTTAACCCAAGCTCTGCAGTGGAGAAACCTCTTAAGGTCCCCACCAATTTGGGCTAAAATTGGGTCAAAACCCTTAGCCCACCACACAGAGGACACTTTGTAATTTTGCAACAGCCTTGGAGGACGATCCTCCAGAGAAAAGAAAAGGCAGGTCCCAGATCCCAAGGACCCCACCACTAAAATGGAGAAGGAAATTAGAGAATTGGTAGCCCAAGTCAACTTCCTCAGAGAGGAAAATTCCACTCTGGCAGCTAGGATCCAGAAATTGGAAATAGCCTCTAAGCAAGAACCATCCCTTTTCCCCATCACAGAAGCTTGTGTGACGGCAGAATTTTTGGGCCCCCTGAATCAAGAGACCAGCCTCACATGGATGCTTCGGGCAGCAAACAGCCTCCCATCTGCCACAGGCTTCCATTTAACACAGCTAGCCAGATTATGCATGTCTCCTGCACACAGAGATATGCTAGAATCAGCAGTACTGTTTAGGAACCTTGTGTCCAGAGATATGTACTCTTGCATGGGAGAAATCTTGAACCTATTGTGGCCAAGAGAAGGTGTCAGGAATCTGTACCATAGTCTAAAGCAAAAAACAAATGAGGATCCAGAGGCATACATTGCCAAAAAGGTTTTGCTGGCAAAGGTAGCTCTTTCCCCCGAGGAGAGGGAGACAGAGTTTTTCAGTGATTTACTTGAGGGATTCCATCCCAAGAGCAAAGCAGTTTTGGACCGTCTAACCGAAGGGCAATATGGGGGACTTAATGCCCTTCACCCGATGTTGGAGTTGCTTTTCATAATGTTCCGTGTGAAAGTAGCAAAAAGGCAAGAGAAGGCCCTAGCTCAAAAAAGGGAGAACAAAAAGAAAAGTAGGGTGAGTGCCCCAAGAGAATGCTTTTCAGGTCCACCTAGAAGCCCCACTCAGCCTGCTCCCACTCCCCAAAGGGAGATGGCAACATCAGATGGTGCAAATCTTACCAGCGTACAGCCCCCAGAAACCCCCCAAAGACCCCATTCCCCTCATTCCCAAGGGACAGACACCAGCAGTTGTCCTGCAAACCTCAGACAGACAACCCCTCATTGCCCACGTAAAAAGGAAAATGTCCCTCTTCCTTCTAGAAACACTTCTGCTGCAGTTTGGACTACAGTCCTCAAGCAGAAAGGTCACAGCCAGGCCCCACATGGGCACCCAGGGGCCAGAAGAGTCAAAACCCCAGAAAGTAGGACATGGACTCCCTCCCAAAATCCCAAGACTTGGAAACCTTTCCAGTCAGGCATGTCAGAGAAAGGGAACCCTAGAGGTCATCCATCTCATCCCCGTGGTTCAAGTTGGAATGGCACTGGGAGATGTGTTCCCCCAAGGAGGCACAAGCCCAGCTCCGTGGAAGAAACAGCAGGAATGGGTGACACTGTTTCAGCCCAGTTCCTTGACCGAGAGGTGAGCCACACTGTCTCAGCCTCAGTTCCCCTGTCCCCCATCACATGGCAAGGAAGAAAGGCCCCAGGAAATAGCTTTCAAAAGGGAATCTTAGAGACTGCCCTTTGAGAAGCATAGAACTCTGCAGGCCCTCCAGGCATGTGCAGAGAACTTTTGTAAATGTTGAGATTTTAGAAAACAGGGAGTTTTCTTTTTCTCTGCTATAAAGTCTAGTTTGCCTAATGCCACAGCCTCATGGAAAAATTGACTGCTAGAAGCCAAGAAAACCAAATCATGGGCAAAGGAAGTTGCAAAGCCCATCATCCTGGTTAGCTTAGAACTCAAATTCAGTTAATGGCAAATTGCCTTTGTTTCCCCTTTTGTGATTTATACCACTCTGGTGTGAGTGGAGGGCTTGTCAACAAGGGAAAGGTGGTTTATCTGTGTAAAATTTGCAACACCATGTATGAGAAGGCTTGGAGGGAAAAGACTTCCCTCCCCCTCTTCTTTTCCTGCTTTGCAAATTAGAGATTGAGAAATGCCTCATTGGTTTCTGTTTGCTTACACTCTGCATGTGCTCAGATGCGATGCAGAACAGAAAGCTCAGAGCTGCAGGCTCAGGTTGTTTGCAGCACCTCCTGTTCCACGGAACTAGTTTGGATTTTGAAATCCATTGCAAATATGGTTTCAAGCCCATTCCCCCCTTGTGTTTGTTCATTATAGGTCACTTTTTGAGCTTCTTGGTATAGTTTGGTTTAGCTAGGATTGTCATTCTGTGTATTTTAAGGTTTTGAAATATTCTTGTTGTGTTGGTGTTCTGATTCTACTTTTGGCAAAAGCACACCATCAGTCTTTTCTTTATGCTGTTAAGATTTTGTCTTTTGGATAAAGGCAAGTAGTCTATCATACTGTGCCCCTCCAGTTCTTAGGAACACATGGTTGGGACCCAGAGTGTATCTCTGCTGCCATGTGCTCGGGGCTGCATAAGTTAAGCTGTAGTTTCCTGTTTCAGTTTTTTGCTCTCTTTACATGCTCAGAGGCCTCCTGCCGCCCAACACCCCCATCTTCTCTTTTGTTATTCTTGCATTGCTCAAGAGATCTACTCTTTTGTCTTGTCTTCAGTAATCAGTACTGTGTGTAAAGTTTTGTAGACCTTCTGCTTAGCCAAAAGTTTTTCTTTTGCTCTTATAAGTCTGATCTGGTCATCTTCCATGAGTCTTGTCCTACATCCTCCTTCCCGAAAGTATGACTCAGCAGAGTTACACTGTCTCAGCCCCAAACCAAAGTTTTGGTCTTTTCCTCAGGTGTTTTTAGCTGATTTTGTGTGCCTTTCTTCCGCTCCCCCTCTTCTAGTGAGTACAACATGCTCTTAGACTTTAATTTGGATGTTACTTGGTTAGACTATAGATCTCTTCTGTAATTATGGAGAAGGGACAGGACTTTCTAGTTTTTTTCTCTTGACCCAAATTTGGGCTACTTTTGTTGTTTTGGTTGTGATAAGAAAATATAGCATTTTGTGAAATAAATCTGGTACTTAGGTTCTGGAAAAACTAGACTTTCCATTAGCCTGCTTGATCAGGAAAAGGGAGCCCCATTTGTCTCCCTTGCCTTAATTTGCATAGGCTTGGCTGGCACAGCAGGGTCAGACATTGTAAAGTTGTTCTGGTTTGTTTGTTTGTTTGTTTGCTTGTTTGTTCCTTGACTGCCTGAGATTCAGGAGTTTGAAGGCAACTTCCTCTTTGTCTAAAGTCTGTAGGGATTAATTCATGATTCTAAATGTCTTTGGTTTTCTGTTAAGTAGTTATAAAGAGCCTCAGGTCAGCATAGTCTATCTGGGAAAAATATCTTGACTGCTGACTCTCAACCTTGGTGTTTCCATACATTAATTGGTATTTGTGCTTGTTTAATTGTTTGAGATTTGGGAGTGTGAAGGAACTCCCTCCACTCTGTCTATTTTCAGAGCCTTGGAATTCATAGATGAGCCTCACTGGCAAAGCAGTCTACCTTTTTTGTCCTCCACAATTTATGTAGGACTGCACATCCACTGTTTAATTGGAAGTGTGTTCCAACCAGTTTGTCTCACACAAGCGCCCCCTGTCAGTCACAAGTTGTTGCTCTCCTGCTTTTCTCCTTCCATGCTCAGAGACTATGCACTCTAAGCATGCTCAGGAATCCTCTTCTTTTCTGCTAGGATTTGGGAAGGATAGATTTCCTCATAGTTACTCTGTTCTTTGTTCTTTGCTGTGAGTGTTGCCAATGATGCCACACAGCGCCTCCTAAAGGTTTTACTTTGCTCTCTGCACATGATCAGAGACTAGGATCATGCTGCAAATATATCCAGTTTTGTTCTACCTATGTTCAGAGAACTGAGTGATTTCTTCCACAAAGTGGTGGCGTATTTTTATGTGTGTCGTTTTGTTTTCATTTTGTTTTGCGACTTTGAGACAGAGTGAAAGTCACACTCTCTCAGCCCAAAAATTAGCTGTGCCTTCTCATTATTGTTCTTGTTTTTGTTTTATTTTTTTGCTGTTAGCTCTATGCATTTACGGCAACACATTTGTTTTGGATTCCACATTTTGACTATCAGAATTTTGGTCTTTGGATTGGTCTTTTAAGGCTGCTTCTCATACAGTGTTTTGGTTAACAGCAGGCCTAGTGGTCAAATCGCCTGACTGTGTGCCTTTGTTTTCATTTTGAGTTATTTTCCAGTCACATTACTTCCAATTTCTTTTGCCTTTTTCATTGTTGCCGGTCAGCAAGCCCAATGGTTAGAGGTTTTTGCCAAAGCTAAAATTGTCCCTCCTAGACTGCTCCAGCTTATTTTCATTTTTTTTGGAATGCTTCTAAAATACACCCATGGCTGGACTACTCTGTTCAAATGGTGCAAGTATACCCAGGCACTGGGATCCAAAAATGAATAATTTTGCTATTTTGGATGTAGTTTTTGCTAGAAGTTGGACTAAATTTCCACATCCTCACAGCAGCCTTGGTCAAACCTGGAAACTGACCACAACCAAACAGTGCATTGCTTTACAAACCCTTGGTTTTCTTTTATTAATGTTGTGTGTTTCTATACTCTGCATGTGTATGCCAGTCCTATCCCTGGCCTCTATGTACTATCTGTCTGCCTATTTAAGTGCCGGACAGTGGCCTCACTGAACTTCTCTGCCACTGCTTTAAATATTGACCTCTCCTGCACTCGTTAACTATCTTGGCTCCAGCGGGGAGCCAGGGAAAAATTCCTATCTTTTCCAGTAATTCCCATGGCACATAGATATAATTTGGAGGTCCTATCCTTTTCTTACAAAACTCCTATAGCAAAGCCAGCCTGGTCTCTGCGGGAGACCGGGGGGGGAGAGAAGAGACTGTCCTCTTCATCCTCCAAGGCAAATTAAAAAAAACAAAAACTCTTTTCCACTCCTATTTTGAAGCTGACCCGCTCTGTCGGGAGCGAGGGGGGGGGGAGGAGTCTGTCTTCCTCCATCCCCAGTGCATGTAAAATTCTATTCTGTCCTTGCTCTGTTCTCCTATATCCTCATGGGGAAGGTAAGCCTCCTACATTCATTCCCAAAAGCCGGACCAGACCCCACAGATGTCATCCCATCGATGCCATGATACAGGACTCTCCAAGCTGTTTTCCAGCCTTCCTGATGTCCCCCGCTCCAGGGTTGAGACTCTTTTCCCTGCATCCTTCCTGTGATGTCCTCCATCCCCTGCTGTCATGGACATCCTCCAAAGGCTCATTCAAGACACAACCGGTGTCCTCACACCTCTGCTCCTGTTCCAGATGGTCCTCCATGGCCCTACCTACATCCAGATGCCTTTCTTACTGCTGTCTGTCCAGATGACAAGCTCCACAGACCTATCGCTGTTAACTTTCATCACTGTTTTCCAAAAGCTCATTGACTGCATTCAAGTGTTCCACATGGGGAACTACTTGCCACTGGACTTAAACTGCCATCTCATGGACATTAGCCCACTTCACTATGACAAATGCCCGCATACAAGGACTATGGCTCATCCTCTCGCTAGATGGACATTGGCTGCAAAGAAATTGTTTCTTGCAGGACAGCTATACCTCATGCCCGCATTCTCATATCCATACTGAGCCATCTGGCTCCCGCTGGACAAAACCCAACATGGACTCTGTCATTCCATATACAAACCACCAACTGTTTGGACTCATGTCACATTCATTTGCTCTTTTCAGTCATTGGACTCATTTCTATTGGTTGTTGCTTTTTCATACTGCATATTGACTGCTCATTGCTTTTCTCTTGGCCTATTGAAGGCTTTTTCCGTTGGTTATATTTCATGTGCCCCCTTTTCACCCCCACTTTTGACTTTGGTAATAATCTTTGGTATGTATGGTGTATGATTGGGTTCCAGACAATCAAAGGCTTCCCATGTGCATCACCAGTGTGATACTTCCCTTAATAGGATGCCCTCTCCAATATTCTCACACCAAAATTTCTATGGCAAAGATTAATTCGGAAAATACTCATCCCCACCCACCTGTGAGTCCTCGTAATTTCCGAGGGGGGGGAATGTTACCCATGCTGCTTCATATAAATTTTGGTATAAATGATAACCCTTAATGACCCCTAGATGAACTCTGTCCACCATTGCCAGCAAGGCACAAGGACATGTACCACACCCCTGAGGGGTACCCACATCATCATATCTAGAGAGTCGCATAAGAGGATTATCATAGGACCAGGAAGAGCAAATATTTGCCTTGCCTGAGGCTCTTGCCTCCCCAGGGTCTGTTGTCCGAGCAGCTTAAGACCACTAAGACAATCAGACAGGGACATCCAGGTGAAAAGCAAGTAATTAAACACCTTTGTTCTCACCATCAAGCACCTTTGCCAGAGGCAAGATTTTGCCTATAAATACTCCCAGATTTGCTTGTTCACTGGGCCAGTCTGGATTTCAGGGGGAAGCTCTGTCCCCTTGAACCCTGACCTGGCTCCTGGCTCCTGGCTCCTGGCTCCTGGCCAGTCTTTCCATGGCTGAGCCTCATGCCATCCTCATCATATTCCATCTGGATTCCTGGAGGGAGTCTACATTCTGGTACGTATCACCCCAGTGATGCCTAAAATCCTATTCCATGCTAACCTATGCTTTTCCTGAGCCTTGTATGTGTGTGTGTGTGTGTATGCTAGTGAATTGCATGTGTTTTTCCCCTTATAAATAAATTGGTTATTAATTCTAGAAATCTGTCTCAGCTTCAGTTATTGGGAGGCCCTGGTCTACTCCGTATACATATCGGGAGACGATCTCGGTGGGCTCTTGTAGCCAGCCCCCTCTTGCAATATTCGAGCTAATAACAATAATAATAAAATTCCCCTAAACGGACCCTTGGCTACAGTGTCCCTTATATAAAATGGCAAAATAAAGTTGCTTTTTGGAACTTTGAAAAAATTTTCTTTTCCAAGTCGTGGATGGTTGAATTCATGGATAAAGAGTCTGTACTGAGGGCTGGCTATATTACGTTCTTTATTCCTCTGAATAAAGCTAATCATTTATGTGTTGCAAGTAGTGATCTCATTGAATTAGAAAGGATCTTGCCCTAAAGAGAGGATTCTTATGACATCTCACTGACCTCTTCATTTGGGTCTGCCATAAGAAATTCTTCAAGTAGCTCCAGAAGTATCTTTGCTGCTGCTTTGCCTATAATAGGTGCTAAGAGGATGTCTTCAATGTTTAAAAAGTTGGCTTGGAATTGTTTAGGATAATAATATACATTTTAGGATCAGAGTGATAATTCAAACCTGAAATAATGTAGTTAGGATCAAGAATTGAACACGATAAAAGGAAATACGCTTGCCCCTCCATATTCACTAGGGTTAGGAGCACAAGACCCCTGTGAATATGGAAAAACCACAAATAACAAAAACACCAAGTATTTACCTGAGAGGACACCTCTCTAGGAATCTAATTAACTGTTTAATTAAAAATAATAATTGTAAGCCGCTCTGATAACCTTTAGGGCTGAAAGGCAGGGTATAAATACTCTAATAAATAAATAAATAAATAAATAAATAAATAAATAAATAAAATTTCTAGGTCCTCCAGTGCAACTCTGTGGTCAATGTCCGACAGATACTGACCATAGAAGTGCACTGGAGGAGCTACAAAGGCCTAGTAGAGTCTTCTCTCTAGGGTTCTCTAGGTCTTTCAGTGTAACTTTTAATTAAAGTTGACCATAGAGTTGCACTGGAGGACCCTAAATATTCCTAGAGAGAACATATTAATCAAATCCATGAATAATGAAATCTGCAAATATCAAAGTCACAAATATGGAGGGGTGAGAGTACATATTCTTCTTGTTTATATTTTTAAACTTTAGAGTATGTATATTAGTAAGAGAAATATGGGAAACACTTGCTTAGTCCTACCCTTTGTCATTGGGAAAGAATAATTTACAAAATTATATTCACAAATATAAATCACTACCATATTTGTGAATATAATTTTGTAAATTATTCTTTCCCAATGACAAAGGGTAGGACTAAGAAGGTGTTTTCCCATATTTCTCAGGATGTTGTCTAGTTCCTTCATAGCTGCCCTTCCAAGTCCTAGTCTTCTGATTTCTTGAGTGCAGTCTCCATTTTGACTGAGCCAAGGTGAGATATATTCAAAGAAGAAAAAGGCCATTTTCTGAGCTAAAATAAAAAGATAATGATAACATTGATTTTACTGAAATGAGATTTATTATAGGATTTGAACAGAGTGTGTGTTTGTGATTTCTGTGAATTCTTTTGATTTTTATAACTTCTATCATCCACATATTTCAATTATGCTGTAAAGCTGTTTCCTGAACCAGGTGCCCTCCAGATGGGCTACTACTATTCTCATCATTTATCAGTCATTAGACATGGGTTGGCAGGGCCACTGACAGATAATATTTGGCCCAGAGCAAGGTGTATGATCAGACCTGTCCTGGAGACTGCTAACTTTGACATACAGTGAGGTGATGGTGGAAAAATGTAATCACAACACAACTATCTTTGGAAAGTCCGTGGGTTCCTTACTTTTCCCTTGCTATCTCATGTTTTATGGCAATAGCAATATCATTTTCTTTCTGTCTTACCTCCTTTTTCTCTCTTTTGGGAATTCATCCTCATAGCGATGCAAAGAAAAGAACACAACAATGCAGCTAGACAATGCATGTTGTTACATTTTCTTCCAAGAAATCTAGAAAAAAAATTGGAGTGAGAAAGGGAAGAAGCAGAGAGATTGTGAAAGAAAATGAAAGCCAGCTTAAGGACGGACTAGACATGAAAGGGAATGGGTGTTCACTACAATTAATCATTGGCGCGTTACAGACGGCCCAGAAAGGGCAGTCTCGTGCTGCTGCCGGTTGCAGTGTCCGGGAACCGCAGCAGCCAAACGGCACGGTTCCCGGACGCTGCCAAGAAGGAGTGTGAAAATCGCGCTCCTTCCTGTGGCCCGGAAGAGATACCGTGAGGCGCTAGTCGCGCACTCGTGGCGTCACTTCCGCTGCGCGACGTGCGAATGCAGAGCGTCTGCTACATCAAAATGGCGGCAGCCGTGTGGAACGGCCGCTGCCATTTCTTATGGACTCAGTCCGTGCTAGGGTTAGGGGCGTCTGGAAGAGACGCCCCTTTCTAACCCTAGCACAGACTGAGTCCGTCCTAGGGTGCCCGTTTGTAACGGGCCATTGTCTCCCATGCAATATGATTTGTGTCCTTGTGGTCACTGGGAGAGTCTCAAAGTCTTGGAAATTTAAATTAGCAAAACAAAAAGATACTTCCATTGCAATCCAATATGTCTCCCAGATGTTTTCTGAATAACAGTGACGTTACTGTGATACTCCCTACCCAAGGAGGTTAGGCTGGCCTCATCTCTTTCAAACTCCAGACAAAGCAGTTTTCAACAGTGTACTTAATTTATTTTCCTCAGTTTTGCAATTTACCACTTAATTTCCCCAATCTTGCAGTTTCAGCCCAAATGGAAAGTGACCAGGACTGCATCTGCACTGCAGAAATAATCTAGTTTGACAACACTTTAACTATGGAGATTATCACATTGTATTTAAAGTGACTTATCCTCGATGGGATCCAGTTGCATTTAATTTTAAAACCAGGTTTTATCGCACGCAGTCACATCTGGGTGAGTGCAGTCTGTATGCAGCCTGGATCCCAGCCGTGCATATCCTGTGGATTTTCAAAAATGGCAAGCTCCTATTTTTGAAAAGCTGCAGGATAAGTGTGGCTGTGGTCTGGGCTGCTTATGAGTTGCACTTGCCTGGCCATGGCTGCATGTGATAACACCCAGTTTTAATTTAAATGTGATTGTATCCTGTCATGGATAAATTGCTTTAATTATAATGTGATAATCTCCTACCATGGCTCACTGCTATGGAATTCTAGGAATTGTAGTTTTGTGAGATATTTAGGCTTCTTTGTCAGAGACCTCTGGTGTCATGACAAACTACAATTCCCAGAATTTTATAACATTGAGCCATGGCAGATCAAGTGGTGTCATAACTGGATTATTTCTGCAGTGTGGATGTATTACCCAAAATGCCAGGGTCCCAAAGGACATCCATGAGTACTTAATAGGGGAATTTTAATAGCTGAGAGGGCTTTGGACAACAAAAAGTAGGGATCAAGCCTGTGTAAATTGGTTCAGAGAAACAGAACTCCAGAATTCTGGAGTTTTACTTTTAGAGCAAACGGAATCACCACTCTTGCAAAGACACTCACACACACATACACACACACGTGCAAGAACAAACAATATGAAAAGTGGCAGCACATAGCAAAATTGAGGATTGCAGGGGTTGAGGTTGTACTGATTCCAGAAGCAGAGGTTTCAGTTGGGGGAGTTCTGTGAGAGGAAAGTGGCTCAGCAGTTGCTGAGGAGTCAGGTGAGATACCTACAGAGTGCCCATCTGACCTCAACGAGACCAAATTGGTAGCGTCTAGGCAGACATATTTATAGGGCAAAATGTATCCTGGGGCAGATTTTGGAATTTAAATGTAGTTTCCAGGAGAAAAGAATGAGAGTTGCAGATTTTGGGATTTAAATGTAGTTTCCAGGAGAGAAGAATGAGAAGGGAACTTGTAAATGGCTGGACAGTCAGTGCAAACATCTTTGGACAAAGGCGTTTCACTTCCAGACAGAAGTGTTCTTGGATTTCTGTTCATTTGTAAGCACAAGGTTGGTCACCCACCATCACTCCCATTACTGAATGGTTTTATGTAAATTCTAATCTTAATTGATCTTCCTGGCTATGTCCTTTAGCTTTCCCCCATGCTGAACCAGTCAGATCTCCTCATCATGGCTAGCTTCCTGCACTGGGGGTGCCCTCTCAGCTACATGCCTAAAATATCCCTTTTGATATCAATTTCAGGAGAGGTTCAGAGGATGAGACCTTGGGGTAAGATATACAGCCTACAATGTGTTTGTGGATCATTGTTAATCTTTCTGAGCCCAGGAGACTATTGCTTCATTGCTAAGAGTCTAGAGACTTATTTCTTTCTTTCTTTTAAAAATCAAACATTGATTTTATTTTTTAAAACCAAAAACTCCCAAAAGCAAAATCCTTATAACAAAAGGGGGAAAATAGTTTGAAGCAAAGTGTGACTGGCAAAATTTCATTTTATTATTATTATTATTATTATTATTATTATTATTATTATTATTATTTAAAAAAGTGGAAGGAATAAGAAGATCCAGGAGGAAATTGACAACATACCATCACAAGATTTGAAACTAATCATTGAAGACATTGATGCTAAAGTTGGCAACAAAGAAGAATGAAAAACTGTAGGAAGATTTGGATTAGGAACAAGAAACAAAGCAGGAGAGCATCTGATAGAATTCTGTCAAGTCAACAATTTATTCATTATTTTTTGTGGGTTTTTCAGGCTATGTGTCCATGTCCTAGAAGAATTTATTCCTGATGTCTTGCCTGCATCTGTGGCTGGCATCTTCAGAGAAGAGGAAGAGAGGAAGACCACAAACCAGATGGATAGTCTCAGAGGGGTTATAGGCAAGGGCTTGCAGGATCTGGGTGGAGGATAGGGATTCTTGGAGATGTCTCAGCCACAGGTTCGCCATGAGTCAGAACCGACTTGAGGGCAGCTAACAACAACAAATAAGAACTAATACTGCCACTATCCTGCACATCTGCCCTTTCTGAAGCAGACCTCTTATCAATTTCACTTTCTTCTGCATTCCCATTATTTTACTTTTTGAAGGAATTTAGGAATCAAAACATGAACAAAGCAACATTCTCACCCAGCCCTGTGTTTGGAAGCCAGGACACTGTGAGCAAAAGGGCTGTGTATGTGTAGAAACAAAACTGGGAAAAAAGGGGGTTTCCACCCAAAACCTCCCTTCCCCCTCCTCCTTATCTTTGTTTTCTGACTGTTACACGAGATGTCAATTTATTCCTGTAGCACATGCCAAAACTTGGAATGGGAAGCTGTCGGGAACAACCTCAGACATTACAGCACAACCTTATTACATTTGATACAGAATCAAGTCTGTTTTTCAGACAACTTTGACTACTGGCTGTATATGGCCAGTGGTTTTTGTTGCTGAGCATAATAAATGCTCACACAAGAGCTATTTGCTCTTCTTGGCAGATGCCCCCGTTCCCCAAGCTGAAGTGTATTTTGTTAATGTATTGTCCATATTCCTATGGGAATAGGAGCAGACATTGTTTCACTGCCTTGTGATCTTTTGGTACTGAGTCAACCAGAGCTTGGAACTTTAGTTTGGAAATTGTTTTGGTGCTGGTAAATGTTAGAAATTGGGAAATTGATTTATTGTTACAAAATGAGTAGTTCGAATTGAACATACATAGAATGCAGAGGTGCATGCCAACTTGTATAAAGAGGCTAGGTTCTTGGAATCAGTACACCAAGCGATGGGCTATCTTGTCAAGTAAGAAGTCTTTTCCCAATAATTGAAAATGGGATTCTGGGCTCGTGGATGGCTTTAATTTTAGTGTGACAAAATCAGTGACGGGATCAGGATAGTTCAAGACAGGGGAGTTTGGCTGGGAACACAACAGGGAGTAGGCAGGGCGGTTAGCTTACTATTTCGGGTGCAGGCCCTTGTGGTCTCTTCCAACTATGATTCTATGTTGCAAGAGGAAATGACTTGCAGGAACTAAGGAGCAATTGATACACTCAGATTTTATTGTCTTATTACTTGGGTGTACGCCTGGCTCAGGAAACATCCCCTTTCTCCTGGAACCTGACCTAGTGTTCCTGATCTCTCAAAAACATGCTGTTTGTAGATATGAGATATGAAATATGGGGAGCCCAACATACAACTTGATATATGCCGGGTATGCTAACATTCCCCCCAAATAATACTCATGGGATGAAGTCACATGGTTTCATTTATGAACTGAGGCAGGACTGCAATGCTCTCCATAGAACTGTGAAGCCAAAACATAACAGGGAACACACGTTGGGTGAGAGGAATTAGGTGCAGGGTTATCCAAATCCTATCCATTTAAAAAAGATACCCAATTAAAAATAACCAAACAGAAAGATGCCAAAAGCTGTGCTTTCTATGGTATTCTCTGTAGAAAACAACACATATTTATGTTCATTTGTCAAAAAGGGGGCATGGGTTGTTGGGGAAGTGTTGATTTCTCAAAAATATGCTGTTTCCAAATATGAGATATGAAATATAAGGATCCCCAAATACATAGCAGAGTATGCAAGGAGTGCTAACAAGGCAGGGATAAGTTGGGTGGGTTAGAGACTGAAGGAGCAGGCAAGGCACAAACAAACCAATCACAAGAAGGTACAGTAGAATCGTGATTATCTGACATAAACAGGCGGGCTCCAACGAAATATTCTTTATGATGGTTTCATACATAAAAAGAACAATACACTGACAATACCAATACAAATACCTTACAGTATTCATAATCCTTTTAAAAATAGTATATGTCTTCTTATCTTCTTGACCCAGATTAATACTTCCTTGTGTTCTTGGGATTTAGGATCGATCGCTACTCTTATTAAATAGTCTACCCAAGCTCTTACATCATGTTACGGATTCCAACCAGAAAAAGTATAGTATTTCCTTACACAGCAACAAAATATCTTATTCATAGTTGACAAAGTTTCTTTCTAACTCTTTCTCACATTATCTCTAATTACGTAACATCATAAGCTTTAGTTCCTTCCCCTTTATACTTTTGCTAAGGCAGGAGTCTCGCCGTTTCGTTCATCTGTTGACCTATAATTCATTAGGTATAAACAAAGATAATATAAGTGAACCTACTTTTTCAAATTTGATCACTTAAATTAACTTATTTCAGGTCTCAATGAGGCTTAAATTCATATCCCATTGTTTTTCCCAAGTGGCCAAAAATTTTTTCCACTCCTCTCCCCTCTTTAATCTGTTATCATTTTGAACATTACAAGATAGTCTATCCAATTCTCTGTAGTCGTTGACTTTCTGCATTCACATATCCCATGTTGGTACCCCATCGGATTTCCATAACTTAGCAATTTCAATCCTAGCTGCAGTTACAAGGTATAATATGATTCTCCAATGCTATTTTTTGTCCTGGGAGTCCAGGACAGTGGTCATATTCAATAAATAAAGTTTGGGGTTCATAGGGAATTTTACCCCTAGCATCTGCTGAATTGATTCATGCACCATCCTCCAAAATTTTTGAATTTCCTTACGCCACCAAATATGAAAGAGATTTCCTTTTTCACTGTCACATCTCCAACATTTACCTTGTGGTAAATTATACATTTTTTTGATTTTCCATGGGGTATAGTACCACCTACTGGTTATTTTTAAACAGGCAGGCTGATAGTCAGATAGCCGAAAATGTCGGATAATCCGGAGGGTCCAAGAAAAGCCTTGAAATCACTATGAATTGCAAATGTATTGAAGTTTTACTGCAGTAACAGTGAAAGTAACATTACAGTAACAACATTGTAATGTATAAACAGTCCTCTGAAAATGTAAAGAAATCACTGAGCAGCGACATCGGATAATCTAGAATGTCGGATTATCAAAGATCAGATAATCGAGACTCTACTGTATTTACTAAGAAACAAAGGGTGCTTCACATCAGCCCCCCATCCAAGTTTCTGCTCTACTTGGCCCCCTTGTCTGATTTTCCCATTTGTAGAAGGGTTCAGTACCCACCTCTTTCTAAGGAGTTTATCACACGAGGACAATTGGAAGTATAAACGGGGTTTATCCTGTGAAAATCGCACATTCGCGATTAAGATTTTCACATGACATCATGAATAAAGTCCCATTATCCTGGGAATATCCAGCGAAAACTGTGCATTTATGATAAAGTTTTTCACATGACATCACGATTAAAAGCGAATAAAGCACCATTAACCCTGGAATAACCAGCCAATAAACAGCACCAAATCATTCATGGGAAAATCCAGAAATTCCAATTGTCCTCTGTATGATAAACTTTTAAGTCAGTGGTTCCCCAATGAATGCTGTATGTGAAATCTTAATTGCGATTTCATAGGAATTGCACGATTTTCACTGGATAAACCCTGTTTAAAGTTCCAATTTTCCTCTGTATGATAAACTTTTAAGTCAGTGGTCCCCCAACTTTTTGGGGCTACTACCCCCTTTCCTTTTGGATAACAACTCTAGTGTCCCCCAACTCCTATTTCATATGTGGGCAGGTGAATAGCGGCAGACACCGCCACATAAAGCAATCAGTGAGGCTGCATGGTGGTTTTAAGGGACCCTGAAAAGAGAAATTTCATGCAACCTTCATCCCTACTGTGGCCCTAAAGGTTTCTGGTTCCCCTTGTCTTTCTTCATGCCAATACTTTGACTGAAGACCCCCTTGGCACCCCCTCTTCTATCACTGCCCCCTTGGATCTTTCCACCCACTACTGCCCACTTTGGGAATCATGGCTCTAAATCTTTCTCAGCCCACAACGTCCTCCCAAGCCAGGCAGCCAAGTTGCCCAAACCATTTTCCATGCTTCTTCAGTCTCCTGCAGCTCAGGTCTAAAGGAGATACTTTCAGAGTTGCAGTCCTTATCCTATCATGCAACTTCTGCCTTCCAGCTCCCTCCTTGAGCTGTTCAGTTTTCTTTTATTGGCCCCAGCCATTGCCACATTCCACTGCAGGGGCTTAAACTGAGGTCAGCAGCTGGATCTGCTTCCTTCCTAAGGCCAGGGAGATGAGAACAGGCAAGGCGGTGTCTTGGATGAATCCTCCACTTCCACAGTGTCCAACAAATGAAACCTCACTGGTTTGCCTGATGTATACTCCCACCTTTACTTGCTCTGCATCTTGGCTATGTGAAAAGCAGCTGCAGTGCATCTTTCACTTTCTGCTGGCTGCCAAAATGCCATGGCTGCCAAGAGCACCTGTACATATGTGTCAGACAAAGTCTTGGTTGCAACTACCTCTGCTGAAGATCTCAGCCCTGGCCCCAAGCCATTTAGGAATTGATAAATCAAAGCCAGCAGCTTGAATTGAGCTGAGAAGCAAATTGGAAGCGAGTGCAGTTTTTGTACAAATGGTGTTAGGAGAGTTATAGTTAATGGTGTTACAGTTGCAGTATTACAGATCGTAAATAAATTTTTATCACATATTGAAGAGCGGCTAAATCTAAAAACCACATACCAGACTTTATAAATTTATAATCATACCAGATTTATCTATCCTATCTGGTCCTCCTGAACCTACATGCTGGATTCTTTGGAGAAATGTCTCTGTATTCAGGCTGAAAAGTGAATAAAGGCCCCATTCCCACTGGGCAAAAAAAATATCGGCTTATATTGCCACGATTCTGACTTGGATTTTTTACCCAAGTCGTATTCAAATCTGGTCCCTCGTTCCCATTACGAAAGGGGGCAAACGGAACTGGGTTTTTTTTTACCCATGTTCTTGTTCCCATTGACATTTTCTTGGTTGTAATTTGAAGTGGACTTTTTTGCTCCCCATTCCCATTGCCCTTCTGGAACCTCTTTTTTTAAAAGCAGCTGTCAATCAAGTGCCTAAGCACTTGACATCACAGCCAATTAGTCGCTTAGGCGCTTTTCCCCTCCGGGAAAGGGAAAAGGGAGCCTCTATTCCCCCCAAATCCTTTTGCATCCCAGGCTCTCCTGTGTCTTCCCAGACTCCCTCTGGGGAAAAGAGAAGGAGTCTCTATTCCCCGCAAATCCCTTTGCATCCCAGGCTCTCCTGAGTCTTCCCATAGTCTCTCTGGGAAAGGGAAAAGGGAGCCTCTATTTCCTCAAGTCCCATTTCCTCCCAGCCTCTCCTGTTGCCTCTTCCCATAGTTTCTCTGGGAAAGGGAGAAGAAGCCTCCATCCCCCAAAGTCCCTTTGCCTCCCAGCCTCTCCTGTGTCTTCCCATAGTCCCTCTGGGAAAGGGGAAAGGAGCCTCCATCCCACCAAATCCCTTTGCCTCCCTCATTGCTCCCTGGGCTGTCTAGGGGGTGATCAAGCAGGCATGTACTGCAGAGACCATCTGCTGCTCAGGCAGAGGCAAAAAAAGAAAACAAGAAAAAACAATAGTTTATAATAATAATAAAACTTTTATTTATATACCACCCTTCCATTGATCAGGGCGGTGAACAACATAATACAAATAATACATACAGTAAAACATTTTAAAAACAATCATAAAACCCCCGGTCAGCTCTCCAAATTGCCGTCAGCAAGAGAGAGAGGCCATCTAGGACTTCATTCGGGGTTTAAAATGGTGTTCAGTGGGTCTCCTCACATCTCGATCTATGAATGTGGAGCAGGGAGGAGGTTGCAGGGGGCGTAATGTTTACTGCGTTTGGAGGTCAGTGTAGCTATTTGCTGTGTTTGGACACCTGACAGAGCGCCTAGTCGATCAAAAGCTTATTTTTTAAAAAAAAATTTTTGTCTACACATGCGATTGCCTTACCCTGCTTCCCACTCCACTGGGGGAAAGGCTATGTGAACGGGGGAAATGGCACCGGTAATGCAGGAAAGAGAACAAGTGGGTGACACCCCCAGGCCAGCCCCTTGAGCACTGCTTCTCCCATCCCCAAGTTCCCGAATAAGACAACCTTTTGTTCCCATTCATTTGCCCAAATTAGACTCAGGAGGCGCAGGAAAAACCTCTAAAAATGTGCACCCTTTTAAACCTGTTTATCCACCACTGATTTGGGTTTTCCAAGGAAAAATCGAATACATGGGGATCAGATCCGAATTCCAATGGGAACGAAATTGGCGCAATGAGGATCAAATGCGCGCTCAAATGGGAACGATGTCCCTGTAACCCGAGTCTTGATCCGCTTTATAAGCCAGTGGGATGGCACCCTAGAAAGTAGTACTGTATCACTAAATGAATCCTATTTCCACTGGCCTTGTATCCCAAATGTTCATTTAAGTAGAAAGCCAAAAAGACTGTTCAGGAAGAGGCTGAGATTGAGATGAGGTAACAAGAGGTGCGCCCTGATCTATCCAATTTCATAGTACCCGAGGCAGTCAAATTTAGCAGCACTTTTCCTTGCTAGTACAAATACTATAATAATATCAAAATAAAAAGCCAGTGTGATGTAGTTGCTTGGGTGTTGAACTAGGACTTAGAAATCAAGGTTTGTATCCCCACTCAGCCATGGAACCTTTTAAAATTGCTAAGGTTTCATTGATGTTTTAGGGGGAGGGTGGAATTGGGGATATGGGATTGTATGTACATTTTAATTTGTGAGCCACTTTGATTGTTACTGACAGAGAGGCGGGATATAAATAAAAGTTTTATTTATTTTATTTATTAATCTGCTTAGGTGGCCTTGGGCAAATCACACTCTCTCAGCCTGTCATCCCACACCCTTGAAATGGGACTCAAGTTTACAATATAAATTAAAAGAGAATATCTAAAACAATACTGAGTACTTAGATGAAAAATGGGACACGTGTGGCTAGACAACGTCAGAGTGTGGCTATGATGGAAAATATTATAAATGAGAAAGAGGGCACAAGCTAGGAGAAGCTACAGTGGTTTGCTTTTGCTTGTGCTTGTTGGGAACGGCAAGGCCCTCACTCCTTTATTCTCACCACTACTGAATTGACAGAGTGTAAATTACTTTTGCACTTTGAAATTAGTTTGCAGCAATTGAAGTAATGGAGGAAAGGAAATGGGAGGAGAGAGAAAGAGACAAAGAGGTTTGGGTCACTCTGAAGATGGCAAGAGCATATGAAACCACAAAATTGTATGAGTGTCTGTGAGATGCAATCAAAGACATTTCTTTATTATTTACAAAACAATCTCTTGAGATTTTCACACACTTTCCAAGTTTCCTGCCAAATTTTTATGATGGCCTTCATACAGAATAGGGAAGAAAAAGTATGTGTGTGGCTGTAAGGGAATTCTTAAGATTACAATGGGCCCTTGGTATCCACAGAAGTTTGGTTCCAGGACCTCCTATGGATTTCAAAATCTATGAATGCTCAAATACCATTATATACAATAGTATAGTAAAATGGTGTCCCTTATCTAAAATGGCAAAATTAAGGTATGCTGTTTGGATTCTCTCTCTCTCTCTCTCTCTCTCTCTTCCTTTTTATTTTAATATTTTCAAACCATGGATAGGTGACTCCTTGGATGCAGACTCCGTGGATATGGAGTGTACAATGCTTTATTACATACTCTGCGTACTATCAGTGGCTAACTGCTAGATCTGGAAATACACTTTTTAAAAATCCCTGCAGTTCATTTTCAAACAGCTTTATAGCTAAATTGAGTGATCTGTTTCATATCTCTCTCTGCTTGTCTTGCTATCTAATTTTTATGGAATTTATTTCATGTGTGAGTTGATGGGATCCATATATACTCCTGCAAACTTTGTAGTTATTTGGATGAGACCCCATTTAAAATCATTAATGTATGAATATTATTCACGCCCTTTTACAGCCCATGAAGAAGACCAAACAAATATTTATCAGAGGAAATGTATTAGGCTATTTCATCGAATTCTTTTTTTACAGCGGGAGACTCTCTTTCTCCTTTATATCAGGTTTTATTTGAGGTTTCCAGGTATTTCCCCCTCCTTCTTTTCTGCTCTCTAGATATCAGGCTTTCCTCTTTATTACCTCTCTTCTGTTTTACCAGTTTAACCATTTAAAAATTGGTTAGGGACCCTGAAGAGAAAGTTTAGGAGTAGGGCTATTGTATTATATTGCTTTACTTACAGGCCAGCTTTTCCTCAAAGCTAGGGGAAAAGTGGTTTATGGGATTTAAAGACACATCAAGTAAAAAACATATGGAGATAAAAACATACAACAAGTTATATTAAAATGTCATTTAACTATCCATAGAATTAAAAGCAATCATCATCATGATCATCATGATCATCATCATCATCATCATCATCATGTACATCATTATCTAGCTTTCCTCCCAAAATTGGGACTCAAAGCAGCTCACAATTTAAAAGAACAATGCTGGAAAAATGTCCAAAAGTGGGTATTAATATGGAATTGCACTCTTATAATATTAAAACAAATCACAGAATAAAAGAATAAAATGCAATTTTAAAAGACAAAAGCTCTTTAACAGTTCTTAAAAATATTCATGCTTCTTGGTCACTGTTTTAGTGTTCCTTCACATTTTTACAAAAATTGGCGAGCAGTATCTTTCCAGGATTACTGTTTCATGGAGCTTTAAAAGTTGATTTAGAATCCTTATTTCAGAACTTTACCTTGATGACAACATATGTATGTCTTGTATGATAATAATATGTACAATAACATATTATTTTTATTATATTTTAGAGATTTTTTCCTAATAAATTTTATTTTTATGATGTATTATGTTTTTATTATAGTTTAATAACAAAATATGTATGATAAAATATGATTAATTAAAAAGTACATGATATAATTACTCATGGACAAAGATGGATCTCTGTGGTAGAAAATATTTTTATTTGGCACAGTAGAGGTTATCTGCATTTGCAAGCAGAGCTGTAAAACATACCAGGGAAACTGAAAACATATCCAGGGGTAACCATATTGGTCATATAGAAAGGTACAATAACATCCACAATCCACAAAATAAGGATAGTTTTATGGGGCTTTGAAAGTTGGCAACATGTATTTTGTGCATTTTGGTTACTCCCATAAAAGTATCACTGTTTAATGAAACTGAAGAGCAGATTTAGGTTACTGAAACCGATAATAATAATAATAATAATAATAATAATAGGATTTATTTATATACCGCCCAATCACTGGGAATCCGAGCGGTTTACAACAGAGGGGATAATAGACAGTTCCCTGCCCTCAGGCTTACAATCTAAAAGACACGACACAAAAGGAGAAGGGAATGGTGAGGGTGGGAGGGGATCAGGTCCAGCATTCTTCTCTCCCTCTGAGGCCTGGACCAAGGCAGATGGACTGGAGGGAGGGCTCTTCTTCTTCCAGGCAGGCCTGGTGGAGCTAGCCTGCCTCTCTCTCCCTCAAGATGGTGGATGAAGAGAGGGGACATTCAGACTTTTTAAAAGCATGACTATTTAAATAACATTCACACATTCTGGGTTTCTTGTTCACATTATGGAACCACATCTATGCACATCTCTGTGAATTCTGTTGCTCACACATGCCAGCACTCAAATAAAGATGGAGTCGATGATGCGGATGTATTCGAAACACGTTCAAGGCATACAGAATTTTATCTTGGTTTATGCTGGATATATTTGCATTGATTATTCAAACAGCTGAGAATGCAAATCTTTTTTTTTAAAAAAAAATATCAGAACCCCCCTCCTCCTGAGATAGAGTATCCCAGGTTTTATGGAATTTTACAGCCCCCCCCCCCCAAAAAAAAAAAACTTTCTTAGGTGCTTTTGAAATGCATGTGAGCAACAAAGATTAAACCTGGATTCTACCTAGATTATTTTCACCATCTGAATAACTCCTGAGTTAGATATACCAATGGTATAAAACAGCATCCCTTTATTTTCTGTTGCACATATTCAGGTTGCTTTGGAAGAAAACACTGAGATTTATGCAATCTTCACATAAGTAAGGCCCTGTACACACTGGCCATTAAGGGTGTCATGGGGCGGAGTCGGGGTGTAGCATACACATGACGTACACCCGACTCTGTCCCCAGGGCACCCTCATGCCACATGCTGATCCACATGGCATGCGGCATCATGACACTCCTCTGGTGTTGCATTCATGTGATGCAGTGCTGAAGGAGCACCATATAGCCATGGCAATGTGGCTACAGTGCCCTTTCAAGGGTGCAAAAAGGAGCTGCTTTTTGTGTCCTTGAAAGGCGAGATTGGGGCCATGGAATGAGGTTGCCATGGCCCTGATCTGGCTAGGAAAGGGGAGGCATCCCACCGCCCCTTAGGGCTATACATACAGCCCCCAAGTGATGATTCCTAAAGCAAGGAGACATGGGGCAGCACATTTTCACACAGAAAAGCCATGCATTTTGTTATTTGAAAAAATAAAAATAAATGTTTTGGGCCAGCCCTTCATTGACCACTCTCCATTTGCACTGGGGGAGGGGACAACACTATTTGTTGCTAGGCCTGGGGCCAGAAGTTAGCTTGCACTAGCCCTCACAGAAAGGATGACTATGGTGGTCCACAGGCCTCAGTGAAGAGCATGAGAGAGTAAGACTAGAGAATATGTTGCATAGTCAAAAAAAGGGAGGTTTCCCTCATTCATAGTTTATAGTAGCCAAAATGGATAGGGAGTACTATGCACAGGAAGGTTCCCATGAGATACCTTCCTCCTCACTCTCCAAGGAGTACTGTAGAACCTAAAACAAAGTTTGACCAGATGGAGTTCCCCTATTTTTTAGGGTTAGATGCATTTGTAAATGTACTTGCTAAGTGTTCTTCAGTTGTGTAAATTGTGATCACCCACAACATTTTCCTTAACTCTTCCACTCTTCCACTCCTCCACCAAAAAAGTAGTCCTAAAATTCAGAAACATTTAAGGGGAGAAGTACTGCAGATTACAGGCAGCAATGCATTGTTTGCAACCTCAGCAGCTACTGGCTGTGAAAGTTCTTGGCTTTCCCTGGTTGAAATGAATACTTCCTAGCCATTGGCTCTGCTACA
The DNA here is from genome assembly GCA_023333645.1 of Sceloporus occidentalis. NCBI lineage: Eukaryota > Metazoa > Chordata > Lepidosauria > Squamata > Phrynosomatidae > Sceloporus > Sceloporus occidentalis. The sequence continues at coordinate 185,476,064 of JALMGF010000001.1, read as the reverse complement.
GAGGTGTTATGGAGTGTTTATAAAAAATGCAATTATCTAGAAGGTTATTTTTTAAATTTAAAAAACGGAACCTAGGGAAATGTGGGCGTGTTTACAGAAAAGGTTCCAGTGAGGGAGGAAAGAGCACCAAATAGTGTAAATGCATTGTTCTATATCAGAAAGTGAGTGGTACTTGTTTGGTATGTGTGGGCAGTGTGAACAGCTGTGTGTGCATGGAAGTGAATGGGGAAACGAGAACAAGCAATCACAACTTGTCATTAATGATAGAAATGTAACATGGAAACTGTTTCAGATTTCTATAAATGCTCGATTAGCATTTCTCTCTCTTTTTCATTCCTACACTTTCCCCTCTCGTATTTATGGGAAGACAAACTTTTGTGAGGTTTGAATATATAGATTACTGCGTAATACCACAGATGGACAGACAGATAGAACATAAAGTTGGTAAAATATTAGTTTTTTGTGGGTTTTTCAGGCTACGTGGCCCTGTTCTAGAAGAGTTTATTCCGGACATTTCACCAGCATCTGTGGCTGGCATCTGCAGAGAATTTCTCTGAAGATGCCAGCCACAGATGCTGGCGAAACATCAGGAAGAAACTCTTCTAGAACAGGGCCACAAAGCCCCAAAAAAACCCCACAAAAAACTATGGATGCTGGCCATGAAAGCCTTCGACTTCACATTGGTAAAATATTATTTGGGGAAAAAACTGCATCTCAAATTCTCATATTGTATTATTTCCAGTTGTAAAGTAACTTGCCCATTGAAGTTGCTAGATGCTATCTGGATTAGTCATCATCTCACACAACAATCAAAGTGTCTCTGTATTTTTCCACAGGAGACAAGAAAGCTAAGGCAGCAGTATCATTTTGCTATCTTATGTATCAATAACAAAAGCCATGAACTGGATGGAGGCCCCACTGTAGCCTGAGATTGAGAGACTCCGCAACCTACTAGGCAGGTAAAGAATTGTGCCATGAGAGATAAGGAGTCTGCTATATGATGTATACATGGAACAAATGAACTGGTGATTTTTTTTAAAAAAAACCCTCATCATTTTCAGTGATGTATTCAAGTCTTTTAGTCCAAGTCTCAAGTCTCCACCTTCAACTCTCAAGTCAAGTTTCAAGTCCTTGCCAGATACTTTGAAATCAAGACTCGAGTCTCAAATCTGGGAGTCAACTTGAACAGAAAAAAAAGAGGTGGGCTCATTGAGGCAGGGCTTGAGGTCTACCTGGCAGCCTGTCCCTGCTGCACATCAGAGGAGCCTTTTAAAGCATTTTAAGAGATTTAGAAGGATCCTTTTGCCTCAGTTACTTAATGCACTTACTGTTCCCTTCCAGGAAATCATCCCTGCGCTCTGGGTATGGGTATTGCCTACTGCTCAAAGTGAATAACACCAGCAAGTTAATCACTCAAATATGCAAGTCTCGTATCAAGTCGAGTCAGGGTGTCATTTTTGTCAAGTCAAGTCTAAGTCAAATCATTGAAGTGACTTAAGTCTGAGTCAAATGACTTGAGTCTACAAAACATATTGCAATCACTTTTGCCCCCAATATGGGCATGGACAGGGAACGCACGTGTGTGAGGGAAAACACATTTTAGTGCAATAAGCTCCTACCTCACTGCCATTTGCTCTGTATCTTCCCAGAAAATCTGGAGCACTCAGGAGTGCCATCGGGCAATTATTTACACAGCATCCTGCTGTGCCACCTGCCACTGCTGCCAATGGTTGCTTCTGCTGAGGTCACAACAAGGTGCCATTGGGCACCTCATTACTGACCTCAGAGTGAGTTACTTGGTCTGTTTACAGCTGCAGTGGGCATCACAGAAGGATGCTGTGTAAACAGCCACCTGGCATTGCTCCAGAATGTGCAGGTAATGAGGGGAATTCAGGGCAGATTTGGGGCCAGAATACCCTGGGTCTCCAGAGGCCCATTCACATGACATAATTGTAGAGCTATATTCCACTTTAAGGTCCTGGCTGCACCCTATGGAATTCTGGAATTTGTAGTTCAATCAGAGGCTTTAGGGCAGTGATTCCCAAACTTTGGTTCTCCAGATGTTTTTGACTCCAGCTCCCAGAATTCCTGACAGTTGTCCAACCTGGGTGGGGCTTCTGGGAATTGAACTCCAAAACATCTGGATGACCAGACTTTGGGAATCACTGCACTAGAAGCATTTGATGATCTTGGGTAAGTCACACTGTCAGCATTAGAAGAACGCAAAGGCAAAACACCTCTAACAAATCTTGTTAAGTAACCCATGGCCTTAGGGTCACCATAATTCAGAAACAACTTGAAGGTACAACAACAAATGTATTTTCCCAGTTTGGGACTCAAGGTGGTTTGTAGTAGTTAAACACAGCTGAAAAAACAATACAGAGTCTAAAAACAATTACATAAGCAGTTACCTTTCAAAACAGGGCTTGTAAGTAACTACTCTGAAGTAACCAGCAACTTGTAAATAATTCCTCCCCCACCACCGCACTCCAGTAACCAAGATATAACAAAATTACTCTGCAGCTGTAAAGTAACATAGGATAACTTAATCCTTTTTATAGTATAACAGGAACTTTTTGTTCTTTCAATAGTTAATGGGGCATGGCCTCACTAAATGGTGAAGGAGGAATATCACACAGCTCAGTTGCTGACTTGGTTGTCCTCACAGTTTCCAATTTGATTAATGACTGAGCTAAGATATGAAAAATAAAATGTCTTTATTATCTAATTTATAGTTATTTAATCATCTGTGGTCATTTTTAAAATTTTCTTAATGTTCAACTATAAATCTGCCTTTGCACTTTCTTCCTGGACTTTCTTCAGTAATTGTCCCAAGTTTTGGCTCTTTTCTGCTAGTACTATGGTGTCATCTGCATATTTCAAATGGTTAATATTCCTTCCTCCAATTTTCATACCTTTCTCCTCTGAGTCTAATCTGAGATTATGTTCCAGATGCGATGCAAATTAATGCAAACCCCTGAAGGGTCTGTGCCCATTTGATGTCAAGCAAATACCATTAAAGGATGCATCAAACCACCTTTCTATTTTTACTTCACATGGTGTTTTCTAAAAGGCACTATATTCGTTTTTTCTTAGAAATCCTGTTTTGTTATTGTAGCAACTGGGTTACATAGGTGGAACTCTGGCATAGTTATCAAGGCTTACTGAATAACTGCCCAACCATTTTCTTATACGTTCCCCCCGCCCCCCCATAAGAATACTCATCCATATATTACACTAAAAATGAGGGTTCCATCATTGTCTTCATCTTATTATGCTGTGGTTGGAAGGAGTGAATGTGTCTGTGATTCCAGGATGTCTTCATTTATAAATAATAATAAATAAAACTTTTTTTATATCCCGCTCTTCTGTAGCAAGACAATCAGAGTGGCTCACACTGTACGAGCAATGATTTGTTGAGGCCACTTTGCTTCAATGCTAGCCAGGAGACAGAGAATTTTTTTTAAAAATTATATGCAGTATAGTTGGAAGTGATTTTGGAAGTTATTCTGGCCAAACTATTCGGGCAAATGTTTCTGCAGTGGTGGAGGGTAGAATAGAATTATAAAGAAATGGAAGTTCTGGATCGAGCCCATGACAGACATCATAGACAGCAACCAGTCATGGGTTCTTCTCTGGACTTGGTGGCAGCATATATTCATGTACCAATTTACTCTTTTAAGGCTGCTTACCTCCCTTGAATAGTTCTGCTTTTTCTCTGTCACCTGTTAAACTACTAAACCCAGACCTACCCTTTTCTTGATGTCATTGCTTGGAATATAGCTGAAGCAAGCTCTCTTCTTGTTTTTAGCAATGAAAGCTCACTCTTGGTCTTAATCTTGAAAGCTACTTTGGAAGTTTTCCATTTCCCCCTTCTTATGGGAATAATGTGCTATTCTTGCATTCACTATTTCACTTTTCAGAATTGTCCATCTTCCTTAAATTACTTTTTACCTTTCAGTTTCTCGACTTAGGATCCAACCCAACATTTTGTCCAAATGTTTTTGAAATATTTTGTATAATAGCAGTGCTAGACAGCTGGCAGGAAAACCTACCTCATACAGCAGCCAGGTCTTTTACTTTGATACAGAAGGGAGAGATGGATAGGTCCCCTCGACTTGTGGCACGAAAGAGGTGCTAGAAAATGGCAAATGCTCCGGCATCATGATTGCAATAGGGCCCTGTGAATTATGTAGTTTTGGTCAGAGGTCACGTGTACATTGTGGCACAGTGGGCAATGTGCATACATACACAACCAGCAGAGTGTCTTAGTCAGTAACCTGTGCCACAAGATAAGATTAAAAAGGACAAAAGACTAACTGGTCCCATTCCCTTGTGTTTTGTTGTAGCATCTTATGCTTGCCTGGTTCAAGCACAACAAGATACTGCAGCTGATAAGAAGTAATCTGTAGTATTCTAACAGAACTATGGAGAACAAACTAGATGTACCTAGTTCTACCTATGGTAGCTCATTGGTCTCCATCTACTACAAAGTTGCCATACTACCCAGTTGGCCTGATTTCACCCAGTCTCTAGGCCTGCCATATACCCGTTTAAACCATTGTTTGGTTCAAATTTAACTTTTCATTTTAAAGGGAAGCCAGTCTCTAGCACTTGTACAGGAACAGAGTTAAGGGGCAAAATGTGCTGTCATTATATGGTCCAATTATCTTGTGAATAATAAGCCTGATCCTGTCTTTGTGTGTGTCTAAGCAAAACATGACGTTTCACACTTACGACTGACATTTGTGACCAAGTGTCTCTCAATTCCAGTATCCATTTCCTTGGGTCATGTATAGGTTTTGGAGGAAAGTTTAGTTGAAGCATACTTTGCAGAGCTTCTTGCTAACAGTGAGCAGAAAGCAATGGAACTATTAGACAGGAAAATCTGCAATACCATGGGCTTTTCTAGACTGGCCTAAAGAAGTGTGACTTCTTCAATACGTTGTAACAATATGCTGTATTATGCTATAACACCTAGTTTAACAGAAGAAGAATGAATCCCATTTTGGGATAAAAACAGGATATAAATCCCATAAATAAATAAACTAAACTAAAAAATTGCTCCTAGTCAGGATTAAAAATGGCGAGAACTGATTTAACAATGTGGAGAAACACAGTGATTTTCATGAAATCACTTTGACGGTATGCCTGTGGGAATTATTATAATCAACATCCGCATTTCAGAATTTCAGAATGTTCTACTACACCATGAGACCCAAATCCAAGACTGAAAAGGTTGTCTCTTTCTTACGCACGAGATATGCTGCTCAGCCAAAGTTAAACGTATGATGCACCATTGATGTCAGAAACCTGATTCCCACTTGACCGACAGGGTTAGTCAGTGTGCTGTAAGCAATGCCTTTTGTGGGTGTTATTTTTGCGGGAAGCCATGTCTGCCACATCTGAGAATGTATTTCCCAGAACCAAAGGATTTATCCCCCCCCCCAACAAAAACAAAAAAAATACTACAGCTTATTTTCTGTTACTGATTATACTTCAATAGAAACTAGCGGAGTTCATTGTTAAGGTCAGCCCAACGTGGATGGTTGCCTGAGTGGGAAATCTAAATGACTCCCAGTTCCCATTAATTTCTGTCAGGCACAATGCACCGGGATGATCTCAAGCACAACCCGCATAGAAATCAACACCACCTCCCAAAGCATGATGCTATGTATCACTGGTGTCTTAGCCAGAACATCTAACTCTTACTAAAATCTTACTTTTGTCCTTCAGATCGGGAGACAGGTTTCCCCATCTCATAGCACTAAACTGTTGGATACTTCTACCTGTTCAGGCTGAAAAGTGTATGCCCCCTTCTTCAATAGCTTACCGTCCACTTTGGCACTATAGCCTTATAACCTTAAGGAGGAAAAAAAAAATACAGTTGGCCTTCCATGTTCATGGGGGTTGGAGTTGAGGACCCCAGTGAAAGTGGGAAAACCACGAAGAAATAAATAAAAGGCTTACCAGGGTGAGAAGTGGTGACAGGGCAGCAGTAAAGCTGATGGTGCTGGCCGACTGGTGTGCATCATTCACCAGCATCTCCACACACCCTTTGTCCCCCTCCATTGGAGAGGCAAGAGCCACGTAGGGAGAATGGGAGGAGATATTGTGATGGTGATGGAAGAAAGGCAACTCTACCCCTACAGCCTCACTTTGTAACCATCCTGGTTTTAGGCAGCATTAAAATTTGTAGGCACGTAGCTTAGACTCCAGCAGCAGAACCCACTGAGACGTGTTACTACATCGACCAATCCTATATCATCCCTAATCATCCTTTGATATCAACTCAATATTAAAAAGAGAGGTTTTGTCATGTAGCCACAGAAGGGATGCCCAATGCTAGGAGGTAGTCTGCCCATATATGGGATCCAGTAGACTCAGCTTGGCAGCACCAGTGCAGTTAGAAAGGATAGATCCTTTGTGGGTGGAATCTGCATAATTCACATAGGAGTGTGATGGTGGGAAGGCGCCAAGTATCCACCAGGAAAGTTGGAAATGAAAGGGCACTGCCATTTGAAGATGACACCTCTTCACTTGCATTTATTGCCCAGTCATTTCCTTATCTCTGGCCATTCTTCTTCCTGGAAAAATCCACTGAAAATTGTGAAGTTGAAGGCTTTCATGGCCATAGTTATTTGTGGTTTTTTTTTTTTGGGGGGGGGGGTTTGAAGGGCACTATGTGGCCATGTTCTAGAAAAATTTGTTCCTGACGTTTTGCCTGCAACTGTGGCTGGCATCGTCAGATAATTGTGGCATGGAGGTATGTGGGGTATATCTACATGTTAATCTGTGTATTGGTCTGTTGGTGAATCCCTTTGATTTCTAACTTTGCTGGCAAATACTTGGTGACTTCCCAACATCACACACCTATATGAAGGGATTATACAGATTTCAGCTTCAAAGGATCTATCTTGTCTATGAGGACTAGCGCTGCCAAAACAGAGTTCACTGGATCCCCATATTTGAGCAGACTACCTCCTATCATTGGCTAAGTGACAAAACATAACTTTTTAATATTGAATTGATATCAAAGGTCAATTAGGGGTGATGGAAGGCTGGTCCATTTAATAACGCTATGATCTAAAGCAATCACCCTCTTTAGGATATGTCCATACAGAATTCAGGGCCTGGAAACAAACAAGCATATCAAGTAAATAAAAAAGCAAACAAGTGCAATGCACAGTGAAGCTGAATTTTCCAACCCCTTAAAATGAATATAGCTGCACAGTTCTGCTTCTTCGAACCACGAAGTGGTTTTTAAAACACCTTAACTTTGATGTTATCACAGCATTCAGATATTGTTTCCTCTTGCTTTCAAGTTTTAGTACAAAACAATGAAATCTTGAAACATATTCTTCTCGTGCACTCTTTTTTGTTTTAAAAAATGTAATTCTTATACTTTTAAAAATAATACTCCATGATTTTTTTTTAAAAACGCCATTAATGGAGTCTGTGGGTTTGTCTACACCAGCCAGAATACCTGGATTCCCCCATCACCTCTGCTCTCTGTAGTGATGCCAAGTGGCTGTTTCCTCAGGTGTCCCACACTGTCATCTGGCACAAGTCTCTCTGAGACACCTAGCATCAATCATATGGTTAGGCACCTCACTGTGAACTCAGAGGGAGGGATACACACCAGCAGTGGCAGTGCCAAGTGGCACAACAGGTTGCATATGTAAACAGCTGGCTGGCGTCACTATGGGGTGGTCTGGATTTTCCTGCAAAATCTGGAGCAAAAGGTGAGTTTTTAAAACCAATTTAGCCAGGGATAGGGCAGATTCTCTACAGAACTGGCCTTTTTCTCCTCAACATAGCCTGCATTCATATTGGTGCTTTGGCCCTGCATCTTGTAGACAGGTCACAACAAGTGTGTGGGGGTTGGGGAGAACCAGTATAAATGGCCTGTGTAGACATGCCCTATATAAGGTCAGCATGCAAATTGGTTGTGGGCCCTAAATCTCCACATGAAATTAAGTTTTTATCTATACATGGGAAGTTGTTTTATAGCAGATAACAACAAAGCTAACAAAATGCTATTCAACACAGAAAAATGTAAGGTACTGCACTGGAAAAACAAAATGCATAGATACAGGATGGGGGACCCCTGGCTGAACGAGACTACATGTGAAATGGATCTAGGAGTCCAAGTAGACCACAAATTGAACATGAATTAACAGTGTGAAGAGGCAGCTAAAAAGGCCAATGCAATTTTAGGCAGATCAATAATGTATAGTGTCTGGATCAAGGGAAGTAATAGTGCCACTCTGTTTTGCTTTGGTCAGGCCCCATCTGGAATATTGTGACCAGTTCTGGGTGCCACAATTCAAAAAGGACATTAAGAAACTGGAGCGTGTCCAAAGGAGGGCAACAAAAATGGTGAAGGGTCTGGAAACCATGAAGCCCTATGAGGAATGGCTTAGGGAGCTGGGGATGTTTAGCCTGGAGAAGAGACGGCTAAGAAGTGATATAATAGCCCTGTTTAAGTACTTGAAGGGGTGTCATATAGAGGATGGAGCAAGCTTGTTTTCTGCTGCTCCAGAGAATAGGACCTGGAACAATGGATGCAAGCTGCAGGAAAAGAGATTCCACCTCAACATTAGGAGGAACTTCCTGACAGTAAAGGCTGTTCGACAGTGGAACACACTCCCTTGGAGTGTAGTGGAGTCTCCTTCCTCTTTAAACAGAGGCTTGATGGCCATCTGTCGGGGATGCTTTGATTGAGAATTCCTGCATGGCAGAAGGGGGTTGGACTGGATGGCCCTAGTGGTCTCTTCCAACTCTACGATTCTATAATTCTCTACCCTTGCTAGAGTCTTAGCAGATTTGCAACAAGAACCTGATCCTTTTAACTGGCTATGCCAAGAATTAAAATCAGAACTTTCATGACAAATGTAAGAGGATAAGAAAATCCATGTTAGATCAGACCAAAGTCCTGTATAACCCAATGTGTGACCAATAGGACGGGGATGGAACTACACCTCCTCCATCTTGTGATCCCTGGGCATTGACCTACAGAAGCTTACTGTGATACTAAAGGTGACACTGAAAGAGCCATCCTGACTAGTAGCTGCTGGTAGCTCCCTCTTCAATGTATTAATCCCAGCCTCCTTTTAAAGCCGTCCAAACTGGAAGTCAAAACTACATCTTGTGCCAGTAAATTTCAGTTTATGTGCTGTGTGAAAAATGGCTTCTTTTATTTGCCTTGGATTTCCCACCAATTTGCTTCTGTAGATGACCTAAGGTTTTGGAGCTCAGAGAACTATCTACCTTCTCTACACCGTGCATAATTTTATATGCTGCAATGTCACTTCTTCTTTGCCTTCCCCCCACAAGCTAAAGAGCCCCCAATATTATAACCTTTCACATTAATCAGATTGCCCTTGTTTCTTGATAATTTGGGTTGCTCTATTCTACACCAATTTCACCTCTGTATACTTCAGGTGCAGTGACCAAATCTTGTCAGGATCCTTGGCAGAGGCTGACATAAAAAGGAATTGCTGTATTCCTTTTCTTATATTATGCTTCTGGTTTTGTAATCAAGTTGTTGTTGATGATGTTGTATGTTGTAGTACATCTAAACAATAGTACAACAGCATCTGCATAATGTATTGGGGGGGGGGTTTAAAATATTATGCTTGGTAGAATATGTGGTGGCTGTGGATGGTGGGGAAGCAAAAATGCCTGGGTGAATAATGAGCAGATGTATGAGGTATGGTGTTGATATTGGCTTTCTCCAATATCAGTTACACCAGAAGCTGGCAGAGGCCTAATTCAGGGAGGTGTGGGTGAGAAGGAGTGGATATGAGAATGTTTTGGAGTAGAAGTGAATGGGGGGAAAGCCAGCAAAATAATGGAAGGGTGTATTGCTTTCTATATGTTTGTAACTGGCGACTATGGTAGTTCTGTTTGCAGAAGTCAAACTGTTAACATCTTGGTTACTGAAATCATGTTTTGCTGTTAATGTACAGAAGAATGAATTACTGAACTGAAAGGTGTGGAGAGGTCCTGCCAGATATGTACAAATTATACCATAGATCTCAATAAGGTCAATATGATATGGCCTGAAAATTTTTATTTTCAGTACCCTTTTTAAATTATGCCCACCATGGAATTCTCCTTCCTTACATCAGTCATAAATTGGATTGACGGTTTTCATTGAACTATGCACCATTACTTCATCATTACCTCATTATCTCTTGGTCAGTTGTTGATGTTCTCAAATCTCATTAGTATATAAAATTTGGAAGTCTGGACCTGACTGTGCATTATGTTACATTTGCTTACACTTTGCTACTTTAATTTCCATTCTCCCAGTTCGATGAAATCCTTTTGGTGTGTGCATATATAAGTGCCTTTAAGTCATCCGTTGACTTATGAATTTCCTAGGATTTGTGACCGAATCAAAAGGGTGCTCAGCAGTACTCCAAAGTTTTTCCAGTTCCTTCATCTGAAATATAACCTATACCACCTGGAATTAACTGGCCATCTCCCATCTAAGGGCTGACCCTACTTAGCTTCCAAGATCAGATGGAATCTGGTGCCTTTAGGGGAACCTCTTGGAAGTCTTCACAATCCATTTATGTTCTCAATCCTAAATTAATCAGTGTCACCAGCAAACTTGGCTCTCTTGCGTGCAGATGTTCTGTTGTGCAGCTATGGGACTTTCCAAAAGTACTTTTCCCATGAATATTGTTTTTTCCCCAAAAAACCGAGGAGGGATGGTAAACACCCTTCTGCCATTAGTCCCTCCCTTCCAGTATAATATGATTCAGATCCGTCATTCCCACTTGTTGAAAACGCTTCGAAATCGATTCTCTTCAAAAGAACAACAAAATGATCTGTTTGGGGAAAGAGCAGTTCATTACTTTTAAAAAATAGCAACAATGATCACACTGAAGATAACATATTATAGGTGACATTGTTACATGTGTTACCAAGTTTGGTTTTAATAAAATATTGGGTACATGCGGTCTGTGCTATGACCCCTGACTGACTCCATAGAAGACCCGCCATTAATGTAAAAACGGAGAGACCATGTAGGCAACTCACCTTGCAGAGGCAGAGTTCTTAGAAAAAGCTAGAATTGGAAATATTCCATAGGAAGTTTGGGAGTCGCCAAACCAGAATCGCCACTGCTAGCCAAGAAAGACAATAGACTTTGCTTCACACCTGATGAGCCAGTGATCAGCTTAACGACTCAGTAATCAAGTCGGATGCCCCTCCGAATTGTGTCCAGACCTAATGCATTGTGCAACACATTACTTGCTCTTGGCTTAACAAAGCCCAAGCAATCAACACCTTTGTCTAACAAGTCCCCTTAGCCTCCAGATACGTTTCGACCTATAAAAACCCCGGGTTTTCAGACCCTCCTTGTGCTATCACCAGGTTGCAAGCTGGCCCACACCAGTTTGAACTCTGCTCTTAGCTCCCACGGCCCTCTTCCCCCACTCTTGCAGCCTTGATTCACTGTCCACCCAAGCTTCATCATACTTCCCGGAGAAGACTTCTAAGGTAATATTCCCTAGTGGTGCCTCTCTTTCTCAAACCTATCTCCAAAACTCACCCATCCCCTGCTGTAGCATTGAATGTGTGTGTGTGTATGCTCCCCTTTTGCTGTGTGGTTTTCCCTGTGCTTTAATAAACGCTACCCTTTTAATTGGACCTAGTTGGTGTCAGCATCTTTTTCTCTTGGGGCTTGCTGGTGACCTCTGGTATACACTATTGGGACCCGATTCCGGCAGATGGTTTTGTTAGGGCCACCTCTTGGATATATTTGAGCTAATTAAAATTCCCCTAATTAGATCCTTCCTAACACATGCAAAATTTGCCTGGAATCTTGTATCAGCTGCTTAGTTAATTATATGGTTTAGGTCCTGATTAACTGAAGAACCGTATCTTCCAATATTAACCTGGCAGAATACGAAGGTCTTTGGAGAAAGGCTTTCTTTTGGTGTGACCACAATCGCAGGCTTGCTTGGGGAGGACACAAGAGAGAGCCTTCTTGGTGGCTAGTCTCAATCTAGAATGCCCTTCCATGGGAGGCTAGGCTGGCTTCCTCCCTGCTTGCCTTTCCGTTGGTAAGCTAAGACATATTTTATTTAAGAAGGCATTTTAATATATAATCATGCTAGGGTAGTTTTTGTGTGCGGTGTGTGTTTTGGCTGTTCCTTTTAGCTTTTATATATTTTTGTGTGGTTCTATATGGCTTTTAGATTATTTTACATGTTTTGTGTTTTTGTTGTAATGTTTTTTGAAATGTTTTTTACCTGTGACTCGCCTTGAGTCCCTTCAAGGAGAAAGACAGCACACAAAGGAGATAAATAAATAACAATAAATAATAAATAGCAATCATGAATATGAAACAGGAACCTAGATTTACTCATCCGTAAATGGTTTGTATTCACAGTTGCTACTTAGTCAAGGTTGTGAGACTTTATTGCCATGATTGCAACTCCCTCCAAAACCTAGTTCACTGAGCATCAGCTGCATGGAGAGAAAGAGATCCATTCTGCAGTGATTGGAGTATGGTCCAATGACATTTCTGTCAGTTGGGGTTGGTCAGGCCAGGAGAGGTTACTTGATCTTCTTCTCTACACAGTTTGAGAAAGTGAGAAATTTTTAAAAATCCACTTCAACAAAAATATTGTGCAAAATGTCATAGAATTTTTTTTTTGCAAAAATCATATTTAAAAAATACAGAAGTATGTTCTGATAAATTCTGTATAAATACAGTGGGCCCTTGATATCACCTTGGCTTTGGTTCTGAGATCCTCTGTGGATACCAGAATCTGTGGATGCTGCTCAAGTCCCATTATATACAATGGCATAGCAAAATGGTTTTTCATAAAAAGATGGCAAAGTCAGGGTTTGCTTTTGAGAATTTATTATTATTATTATTATTATTATTATTATTATTTTAAAAAAATTCAAGCCATGGATGGTTGAATCTGTGGATGCAGGATTCATGGATATGGAAAGTGGGCTGTACAGGTTTTCACCAAGTATATGACATTTTTCATGTATTTTAGGGTAGCATTGGTGGTGCAATTTGTCTAAAATCATGTGAAGTTGAAGGCTTTCATGGCCAGCATCCATAGTTTTTTGTAGTTTTTTTGGACTATGTGGCCATGCTCTAGAAAAGTTTCTTCCTGACGTTTTGCTGGCATCTGTGGCTGACATCTTCAGAGAATCACTCCTCTCAAGTTAAGAGTCACACAGTATACACACACACACACACACACACACACACACACACACACACACCAGTCTCTTCCATGCTAGCATTCTCTGAACATGCCAACTACAGATACTGGCAAAACATCAGGAATAAATTCTTCTAGAACATGGCCACATAGCCTGAAAAACCCATTGGGGATAAGTAATTTCTTTGGATATTCATTACATTTCTAATCTCCATCTGAGGAAGTAGACTTAAGTCTATGAAAGCCCTTGCTGCCACCTTCTTTCTTTCAGTTACTCTCAAAGGTGCTACAAGATCTCTCTACATACTGATTCTACAGACAAACACAGCTATATACAGTATTTGAGTCCCATTTACTTGGGAGTATTAGAGTGGGGTAAAAGATTTCCAGGTCAAAGGATATAAGGACTTCTGCAGAAAGGAATCACCATACTTGTAAGAAATCCATGCTGCGGAAACTGCAGTCTGCAAGTGGTAAATCTGGAATTAGTGGTTTGGTGTTTTTTTTACCACAATCACTTGTAAAAGTGACTGAATTATGTTAGGTCATGGTGATGCATCCTTGTAATAGTATAGAGATGCCATTGGAGGGAGAAAGTTCAAGGGGGAATTCCTGACTAATCCCACAGGGATGCTGTCTACGTATTTGGAAAAAAGAGGCCAGAACCTTTTACATATGTATAACCTAAATGTACATGCACATGTGTCTTTTTTGGGATGTACACAAAAAGCTACTCAGTGCAGCTGCATAGTGGGGATGGGGGGGGGAGTTGTTGGTATGTCACTGTCTGCTTAATTCAAATATTCCTAGAGGCTTAGCTTTCACTGCTTCAAAAAAGAAAAAGCACATATTTTTTTCCTGACATGGCTTAAAAAAAGACAGCAAGCCAGAGCACCCATGACAGATGATGGTTTCCTTTCCAGCAGGCAGTCAATCCGCTTTGGGTTTTAGCCTGAATTTTAAAGGGGCTGACCAAAGTACTAGACTCAGATTTTAAACCAGATTTTAAAGGTATGATCCAATGTTCTGACTCCTACACTAGAGGGGTTTGTCACTTGATTATACAGTGGTACCCCGGGATACGAATGCGCCGCCTTACGAAATTTCCGGGTTACGAAAAAAATCCTATTAAAAAAACTGTTCCGCGTTACGAAAGTTTTTTCGGGTTACGAAAAAACTTTTGGTGCTTTTCGGCGCTATTTCACACCAAATCGCGGCTTTTCCCCATTAGCACCTATGGCAATTCGGCTTGCGAAAGCCTTTCGGGTTACGAAAGCGGCAGCGGAACGAATTAATTTCGTAACCCGGGGGACCACTGTATGTGTATTTGTATCTTGCTGTGACCTGCCTCAATACTCAAAAAGGGAGAGGTGGGATACAAATACATATTTTATTATTATTATTATTATTATTATTAATTAAATAGCCTCAGCATCTTGGACCACTCTTTTATAGTTTGAACTAAAACCTGGAATGGATAGATTTCCCACTCCACTGGCAATCGGAGCTGCCTCTGTTGCTAACTTTTTAGAAATGAATATGGAGTAGGCAGTTCCAGATTGGTAAAACATGGTAAGCTGGACCATATATTTATTTTATTTTATTTTATTTATTATTGATTTTATATTATATAAGCATTGGTAACTTTTTTGGCCCATTTTAAAGAAATCACCATAACCCCTGTGTCATGAATGACAGCAATGTAGACTTTCCTGGTTACAGTGATGAGATAAGCTCTGAAAACCTCTGCAGTGACTTGCTCCAATTACTTCAAAACAGAAACAGTGTATATGAGGAACCTTAAATCCTCTGCACTGACTTGCTCCAATTATTTCAAGATAAAATCGCTGTATATGAGGAACCTGCACTTCCATTTTGATTTGGCAATAAGAAGGGCTACTAACCTCTGAATAAGGGGGTTTTATCTACCCTTATGGAAACCAATGGGACTTACCAAGTAGCATACGGTGGAACAAAGCAGATAAGAGTAGGTGCAGAGCTTTCTATTAAGCCACTGATGGATGTCCAAGTTCCAGGAAAAATTAGAGAAACCTCTCCCCCGCAGCCCCTCACACAAACACATGCACACAATTTTCCAACCGGTAAAGGAAGAGTGGGTGACGACACAGAAACTGGTCTGATTTAGATTTCCCCTTTTCCAGGTGTTATTACAGGGATTTTCCCATCTTCTTCTCTGGTATTTCCCCTACTGAAGTATTCATATGTTATCATGGAGTTGGTTTTTTTTTTTTTTTTAATTCCACGCTGAAGCTAAGGACTAGCCGAAAGATAACAGCTCCTTGTCTTCTTTCAAGTTCTGCTTCATTTGTCAAAGCAAACATGTTCTGACACTGAACAAATGAAATAGTTCCAGAATATACCATCAGGCATATTTTTGGTTTGGTGTAGTGGTTTGAGTGTTGGACTAAGACTTTGGTGATCAAATTTCGATTCCCTGTCTTGAACATACAAACCTACTGGGTGAACTTGGGCAAGTCACACTCTCTCAGCATCAGAGGATGGCAGTGGCAAACTCCCTCTGAAGAAACTTGCCAAGAAAACCCTATGATAGGATTGCCTTAAGGTTGCCATAAGTTAAAAATGACTTGGAGCCACACAAAAAAATCCCCCAACAACATTACTTGGAGTGCATCAACACTGTAGAAATAATACAATTGGAGACTACCTTAAGTGCTGTAGCACCATCTGATGGAATCCTGGGATTTGTAGTTTACAAGGACTCTAGCTTTCACTGGAAAAGAGTGCTGGCGTCTCACAAAACTACAAATCCCAGGATTCTGTAGGATGGAGCCATGGCAGGTAAAGTGGTACCAAACTGCATTATTTCTATAGTGCAGCTGCACCTTTGGTTTGCTATTTCTCAGTGATAGGAAGTAACTTGTTAAAATCAAACCATTTGGAAATGTCCTAATACAAAGAGGCAATTTAATAAACATATTGATGAATTTCAGCATAAATCTGTCTCCAGAATTAAGTGATCAATTAAATTATTAATTAATTAAGAGAGCCACAGTGCTGAAGAGCCAACACATTTTACAGTATCCAATCTGGTTTGACCATTGGGCTAGGATTCTGGACACCAGGGTCCTCACTTGGGCAAGTCACACACTCTCAGTTTCAGAGGAAGGCCGTGGCAAACCTTCTCTGAACAAAACTTGCCAAGAAAATCTCATGATATGTTGTCTTCGGGTCATCATAAGTCGGAAACAACTTGAATACACACAACAACAACAATTCTCTTGGATTTTTGTTAGTCTGAATTGGTAAACTGGAAAATTAGGTTACAAGACTCAAATCATTTACTCTTAAGGTCTTTTGAAGTTAGCCATCTTAGTAATTGATTTTTTCCATGCATTTCTTAAGAATAATATATGATACATATTATGAAATAAGACACTTGTTTATATAGATTAAATCTGGAGGACCTCTGTGTGATGTAAAGACCAAAGCGAAAAAGAAAGAACCTTAAAAACATAATTTCAGACCATAATTTCATACAGTTTTCTCTCATTTACAAAATATTTTGTCTCAGACACATCTTAGCCAAACATATCAAGTTGCTAAAATTCAGTCTACAAATACAGATATTTCCAAAGTTGAGATAAATATTTCATGAGATGTGCTTGTATAAATATATTAATTTTAGTTACTATACATGGCAAAACTACCATGAGGAACTGCCAGAAAAATGGATCTACTAAGCCATAAGACAGATGGCTATGAATGGACATTGTTAAGAGTATTTCAAATCTGATTATGAAATGAGTTTACTTACTTAATCTATATCAATAAAAATGTAAATGTTTATTTGTTCAAAATATTAACTCTCCGAAAGTTCTTCACCGATTGCGTTGAAATTTTGACACAAGGTTCCATTCAAATACACACATGTTTTTATATACATATACCTACTATTATATATATATATGTCACACCTGTGACAGGTAAAAATATGTTTCTTTGGAAAAACAGCGCCGTCTGTTGGACGTAACAGCAACACACACTATTCTAAATATTTGATTGGTGTTTGCAATCACCATCAACAAAGCTCTTTACACTTTCCTCCTTGACCTTCCTTAGTAATTGTTCCAAGACCACGATGTTTTCCACTAGTAGTATGGTGTCATCTACATATCTTAGATTGTTGATGTTCCTTCCTCCTATCTTGACTTCTCCTTCTTCTGAGTCTAAACATGCTCTTCATATAATACAGTCGTCACTTCCATTATGTGGGGGATCTGTTCCGGATCCCCATGTGTAAGGGAAAAAACGTGGATGCTCAAGCCCCATTCAAATGAATGGGGCTTGTGCCCGAGGTGGCATGGCAGTGGTAATTGTTTTGTACCACAGGCTGGTGCCTGTGAAGCATTTTTATTTTTATTTTTTAAAATAAAAACAAAACTAAAGGCATTTTTTTTAACTAACAAGAAAGAATTACTTTAAAACATAGCTCTAGCAGGAACTAACTATTTGGAGAGTCTAGGAATGGTAATTCTAACTTTTAAAAACATTGTGGAACTGTGTGACGATCTTAATGTAAAAAAAGAGAAAAAAGAAAAAGGAAACAAGGGAAGGGATTTTTTTAAAAAATATATGTTATGTCACTAGTCCTTTTAGAGGAAATAGCAATGGATGAAATTGCTATTGAAGGGGCTACAATTGCTGAAATCAGCAATAGCAAATGAATGGTATGGAAACAGCTTCAGTGACAACAAGCAAGGCAGTACAGCATGAGATATATCAATCTGATGGCTTTTCTTCAGAACATTTCGTTTCTTGCTACTTCACACCCTCGCACAAACAATAAAAACTTGAAGATGGCAAAATGAGTAATGAAAGTGGGTAGAAGCTTGGTGAGCAGTTGAGCAAAGTCACTTTCCTTCAAATGCTTTCCAGCTGTGTCACCAGACACATGTGACAAGAGAGTTTCAGTAATAACTTCTTTGAATGCTATTTTATCTGTGCTGTGCAATCTTGTGGATAGCTTCTTAGACATTAAAGTCTCACTTTGTTTCATGTATGTGAGTATGTTCCCAGGTGAGTATGCACAGGACGGCATCCAAAGAGATGGCTGTATCTTTGCATCAAGGCTAATACTATCCTTGACTTCTCCAGGCAGGCTAATTTAGCCATGACTATGTTTTCTGGCATTACACTGACATGAGGCTTGAAAAGTGAAATTAGAGCAGGATACTAGCATCTCTTATGGGGATGCAGTGGCTCAATTGGTTAAGATGATGACTCTGTTGATTGCAAGATTGGCAGCCTGGCAGTTCAAGGCCCAGGTGCCGCATGATGGGGTTTGCTCCCGTCACTAGTCCCAGCTTCTGCCAACCTAGCAGTTTGAAAGCATGCAAATGCAAGTAGATAGGTACCACTTTTCAGTGGAAAGGTAACAGCACTCAGTGGAGTCATGGCGGCCACATGATCACAGAGTAGTATCTGACAATGCTGGCTCTTTTGCTTAGTAACGGAGATGAGCATCACCCCCTATGGTCGGACACGACCTGACAACCTTGTCAATGGGGAATACCTTTACCTTTACGAGCATCTTTGATTGTACCTTACCACACATAGTAGCTGGTCTGTAGTCCATCCATTGGTGGAGTTTCTTGTCATTGACAGGTCAACCCTGTCAATTCCTCCCAATCACACTGCTTTTCTATTATGGATTCAGTCACGATAGGTTCCTCCCGAAGCAGTTCTGGTATGTGGACAGTCACATGGTATGAGTGGACATGACTACATTCGTCTCCCCCTTGCTATTCCCAAGCAGTCTGGTTTTTTTTTTTTTTTCATTTTCTTCTTTTCTTTCTTTCTTTCTTTCTTTCTTTCTTTCTTTCTTTCTTAATGGATTACCACAATTGTGCAATTGTGATAAAAATAAATAAAAATAAATGCAGACAAACAAACAAACAAGCTTTATTTATATACCGCTTCATACCACCTAAGAAGTATCTAAGTGGTTTACAACTGTAAGCTAATTTGCCCCCAACAATCTGGCTACTCATTTTAGCGACCTCCTTGGAAGGATGCAAGCCTGAGTCAAGCTTGAGCCCTTTTGCTGGTCTTGAACTCGCAACCTTATGGTTTTGAGTGAGTGGCTGCAGTAGAGGCATTTAACCACTGCGCCACCAGCATGCTGGGAAGGAACTAGGGCAGACAGAAGGGGCACCGGAGGCTAGTATGCAGACAGAAGTGGCCAGGTCAGACACAGCACAATGACACATTTGAAGAGCTATGTGTGATAATGACTGTCCCCAAGCCAATAGGTTTGCATTTCCTAGTCTAACATGGTTGTGGCACCTTACAAGCCTTGTGTGTTAAAGTCCTATGTAAGATACTTTGTGGGAACATGGTGGTGTATCTTCCCATTGGTTTTCCATTCCTTTGCCAAGTACATTAATCTTTACACACCTGGGATACTGTGACTATAGCTAAGTGATTTTATCAGATATTGGAGGGAATTAATGAGTCATGATGTTGCACCTATCAGGCATATAGAGAGAGGTTTCAGAATGTCAAGTCATAAATCTTCACTTATTTGAAACACTGATTTGTCATGGTTTTTCCCACTCTGCTCACATCACTTGGGACTATCAAGATATGTACTGTGCATAGCACTTAAGAATTTACAAAATGTACAGGAAAAGCGGAATCTGGCTTTCCACTTCTAGCGTTGTTTCTAGACTTGATAACTATAATGCTCTCTGCATGGGACTGCCTTGGAAGCAAGCTTGGAAGCTTTAGCTAGTACAGCCCCCTCCACCATGACTCTTTTGGGGAGGAGGACTTTAAACTATATTAAGAAATAAAACATTAGCTCAAATGGCCAAATTAACATGGGGGTTTTGCCCCTTTTACAATTACTTGTTATTAAAAATTTTATATACATAAAAAGCTTTAAAAAACTCTTCATTACCATTGCAAGGTTATAAACCCTTTCTAGGGTCAGAAAATACATTGAAAATATATCCAAATACTTCACAAGCTGCTTTGAAATCAACTCTCAACCTTGTGCAAAGAATTCTCCCTCTTCTCTTTTCCCTCCTTTCTGATTGTTTTCTTGTATCCTCAAAGTATAATTCTAATCAATAAAGTCCAGTAAAAAGTAACATTACATTAGCTGCTTTTATCTTATCATAATCTGCACCCTTTATTGTCAAGACAAAATGGGCTGAAATTAAAAAAAAACATGAAAAATTGATTAAAATTAAACTTATCTCTCTTTGGAAGGATTGCAGTGATTAAAATGACAATTTTACCGAAGATCAACTTCCTGTTTCAAGCAATATCAAGTTCGATAAATGACAATATATTTAAGAATTGGCAAAAAGATAGAAAATTGTTTGTTTAGAATAATAAAAAACCATGATTGAATTGGAAGGTAATGACATACCAAAAAGAAGTGGGAGGAGGAGGAATCCCAGATTTAAAAATGTACTATGAAGCGAATGCTTTAAATTGGATTACTGATTGGATGACATTGAAAAATGAAAAGCTTTTGAATTTAGAAGGTTTTGACAATAGATTTGGTTGGCACGCATATATATGGTATGAGAAAGCAGCTGTTCATAAAGACTTTTTACATCACGTGGTTAGAAGATCCCTTCTAAAGGTATGGGAGAAATTCAAGAAGAAAGTTTATCAGAAGACTCCGCTTTGGTTATCTCCTCAAGAAGCATTCATAGGGAGATGGAAAGAGCTGGACACATGGTTGACTTACAAAGACATCTTACTAAAATCTGAAGACAATAGATATGATATGAAACCTACTGAGGCATTAAAGCAATTGGATCCAAAGGTACATTGGTACTTCTACTGATAGATTAGAGAAAGATTTAAAATAGATAAAAAAACCAAGATTTTGAAGAGGAAATTTCGGAATTCTCAAAAATGTTATTGGACACAGCTAATAAAAAGACAGCTAAATTACATAAATTCCTTAGGAACCTGGAACAAGAGGAAGAACCTGGTACAGACACAATGATAAAATGGGCATCAGACCTAGGGCACACCATAGCTATGGACAGCTGGAAACTTGCTTGATTAAAAACAAAGAAATTTACAAAATCCCAAAACCTGCGTGAAAATTTATGGAAAATGGAGCATAGGTGGCATCTGACTCCTAACAAAATAGCAAAAATTTATAAAACAGGAACATGTTGGAAATGTGGCAACACACCTGGAACGTTGATTCATGTCTGGTGGAAGTGTCCAAAACTAAAACTTTATTGGAAAAGTGTACATAGAGAAATTGAACATATGTTACAGGTCAATTTTGAAATGAGACCGGAAATGTTCTTGACTGGTTTAGGTCTTACTTGTCTGGCAGATCTTTTGCAGTAGTTGCAGGTGGTCAGACTTCTTCTCCTGTTCCCTTATCTGTTGGAGTTCCCCAGGGCTCTGTTCTGGGTCCCCTTCTGTTTTCTCTCTACACACTGTCCTTAGGTAAACTCATTAGCTCTTTTGGTTTTTCCTACCATCTGTATGCTGATGACACCCAGCTGTATCTTTCCGCCCCTGACCTTTCTCCAAGGCTTGAACAGCAAGTCTCGTCTTGCCTCACAGCTGTCTCACAGTGGATGCGCCATCGGCGGTTGAAGCTCAACATGTCCAAGACGGAGCTTCTTGTCTTTCCTCCTAAGCCCACCCTTCAACACTCCTTTTCTGTCTCTGTGGACAACATTTCTATTCAACCAGTCCAGCAAGCCCGCAGTCTTGGTTTTATCTTTGACTCTTCTCTGTCGTGTATCCCTCAGATCCAGACCACAGCCAAGGCTTGCCGATTCTTACTATACAATATTGCCAAAATCCGACCTTATCTCTCCGCCTCTACTGCCAAGATCCTGGTCCATGCCCTAGTGATCTCACGACTTGATTACTGTAATGTTCTCCTGGCTGGGCTTCCTCTTTCTCACCTCCGTCCTTTAATCTCTGTCCAGCATTCAGCTGCACGCATTATCACTTCCACCCACCGCTCTGACCACATCTCTCCTGTGTTGGCATCCCTTCACTGGCTCCCCCTCCCTTTTCGCATTCAGTACAAGCTCCTGCTCTCGACATTGAAAGCCTTCCATGGACTGGCCCCTCCTTACTTATCAGACCTTCTTTCTCCTCACCTTCGCACTAGGGCCCTCCGTTCTGGTAGTCAAGGTCTGCTGTCTCAGCCCAGGATTTCCTCTGCCCCACCTAGGATTCGCCTCTTTTCACTTGCTGCCCCTCACTCCTGGAACCTTCTTCCCCCACAAGCAAGAGCCATCACTTCTTTAACCAGCTTCAAAACGGAGTTGAAGACCATCCTGTTCAGAGAAGCCTTCCCAGGCATTGCATAATTGTCGCTTACTATTTGATGTTCTTTTGGTGCCTGTTTATCGAACCATTTCCTGTATTGCTATGTTCTGTATATGCATTATCCTACTTGAGAGTATGTATTTTCCCTGGAAGAAGATTAACCATCCATTATGAAGCCAAGCCCTCCCTCCAGTCCATCTGCCTTGGTCCAGGCCTTGGAGGTAGAGAGGAACTGCTGGACCTCTTACCCTTTCCCGTCACCACTCCCTTCTCCTTCTGTGTCATGTCTTTTTAGATGGTAAGCCTGAGGGCAGGGAACCGTCTAACTAAAAAGATTGCATGTACAGCACTGTGTAAATTTACAGGGCTTCATAAATAAAGGTTAATAATAATAATAATAATAATAATAATAATAATAAATGTCCTTGTTAAACATGCTAGATAAGACTCCTGTACAAATTAAGATCAAGCATGGAAGAATCTTACTTTATCTAATAACAGCTGCCAGAATTACACTTGCTCAATTTTGGAAAAACCACAAGATCCCTGATTTGGAAATTTGGTGGGGGGAAGTTTATGAAATGCGGGAGATGGACATTCTAACGGGTTGTTTATCTTGGACTAACATGGGTTTTAAACGATAAGCCAATTGAAACCTTTTTGAAAGACTGGAAATCATTTATGGATTTTTGGAGCAACAAGATATCTAACGATGTAATACTATATGGTTATGGTAATTTTAGTATGATTATTTAGTTGGAGCTGTAATGGTAGAAAAATATTATATCATTTTTCCTTTTCTTTCTCCTTATAGTCAGGATGGGGAGGGTTGAGTCTCTTTTGTGTATTAGTTATTATTGTGTATTAGTTAGTTATCTTTCTGTCTTTTTATTTTTGACTGTGCAAGCAAAGTGCAGGTCAAAATTCTGAAGTTAAGACTTCTACTGTATATGGAGCAAGAAATGCCAGATGTCCAAGATGGGTTCGGGAAAGGAAGAGGAATCACATTGCAAACATATGTTGAATAATAGAGCACATTAAACAGTTTCAAAAGAAAATCAGCCTGTGCTTTATAGATTACAGGAAAGCCATTGATTGTGTAATGAAAAACTATGGATGACTCTTTTAAAAATGGGTGGGCTACAACATTTGATTGTCCAGATGCATAATCTGTATTTAGGACTAGAGGCTACCAGACAGAATACAAAGAAACACAATGGTTTCCAATTGCTAAGGAGATCAGCAAATCTGGTTTTTTCACTCTCTCTGTTTAACTTGTATGCTGAAAATATCATACATTGGGTGCCCTACATTTTGGGGTGAGGGCATTGGTCACCTTGGTCAGAGAGCTTTCCAGGGGTTAACTGCCATTCTGCTGTGGTGCTGGAACAAACCACCATTCCCAGAATTCCATAGCATTCAGGCAAGACAGTTAAAGTGGTCTCAAACCAGATTATTTCTCCAGTGTAGATGCAGCCCAAGCCTTTTGCCTCTCTTATGCCTGAGATTTCAAAGCCCAGCCTTGGCACCACAACAAACTACAAATCCCAGGATTCCATAGGATGGAGTGATGAGAGTGAAAGCAGTGTGGCAGCAGCCTAAGTGTGCTTAATGCAGTTCTTAACATGGTGCACCTCTTGCCTACAGAGTCTCACAAGACTTTTTTGTTGAACAACTTGTACCCATTAACTCCATTTCATGTCTCCTTTATTTAGTGGGGAGGAATACAGACAAAACAAGTCAAAATGAAGAAAAACCAAAGTCCCTTGACCAAAGGGTTTGGTTGTGGAATAAGCCTCTGAAATATGCAAGAGGCAATGTTAAAATAAAGCCATGTTCAATGCTCAAATGTGCTGTTTGGAATGGGGAGAGTGGGGTGGCCAGAAAGGGAAGTACATTTCCGTGATCTGTCTACGAATAATGTCAAAATGTCCTCCATTTTGATCATGCCTAAGAAACATGGATTTATATTAACATTTCTAAAAAAGCCTCAATTTTTTTGCGTGTCCTCCATTTTAAACAAATGTGTCCTACATTTGAAAATGTTGTCCTGCATTTGTCCTACATTTGTCCCGGTTTGGAGGTCCTCACTTATGACAACCCTAACTTTAAATGACAAATTTTAGATGTGGATTGTTTTAATGTGTGCACATCTTATTCGTCCTTTTAAATTGATGTGCGTTTTAACCAATCTGTTTTAACTGATGTGGTGTGTCTGTTAATTGTTGTTCCTGACTTTGATCCATGGGGAGAGGCAGGAAATAAATATCATCATCACCACCATCATCATCATCATCATCATCTTGAGATTAGTATTTGAATCAAACTGTCAACTTTCTCCTTTTATTTTTGCATGGCACATCCTTGTATGACACATCATTTTGGCATGACGTATTTTTGTATGACATCTTTTAAACCAGCTAGCCCTGTTTAAAATGGCATTTGGTGTTACAGAACTTGTATTTCAAAATAAATAATAGTAATAACACAATTAAATCAGACATAGAGATAGTAGTAATTTTATTGTTAAAAGCTAAAAGTGATCACAATTCGATACTGGGCCAGCCAGTGAATACAAAAGCAATATAAAAAGATCAATGCACAGAATTTCTTTTAAGAACCATCAGTAATATACAACAATAATGATAAAAACATATAACAAATGAGACTTTTAATCATCACTCCCATCTTGAAAACTAAGCCTAATCTTACTGGCAGCTAAACCAAAATTTCCCCCCTTCATTACCAGCCAAAAGAATACAGATCTTGCTGGGAAGAAGATCTGTCAGAAAGAGAATGTAAAATATGATCAAGGAACTTTTGTCTATGAGTTGTATAAAGAGGACAATTTAAAAGATAATGTTCAATATTCTCCACTACCCCAGTTTTACAAATACACAATCTTACATGGACGGGAGTGTTATTATATCTGCCCGCCAAATACGCAGAAGGCATACACTGAGACTGTAAATACTTTTCTAACAGGGGCCAGAGTAAGATAATGTATTCTGAACAGTTTCCAAAGTAGAGACACTGTTATACCCCCAGATTTCTGCACCGTATAACAACTTTTTCTTTGATAAATCTCAATAGTAGGGGCTACCAAATGTCTGTGGAATTTTAAAAGAGAGTTTATAGACTGAGTTGATTTTAACTTGGTTGCAACGAAATGTGTTTCCCATGACAAGTTAGATTGCAATCTTAAATCGAGATAATTGAAACAGGACCTATGAGTTTTGCCTCTAGACTCCAGCGGTGATGTTTTTTTTTTAAACCAAAGACCACAACTGTGGTTTTAGAGTGATTAACTATTATCATTTCATTGAAATTCACCTAACTTCTTGAAGTGTCTCACATTAACGGTCTGGTTTTCATTACAATTGTGTTTATAACTCCCTAAACCGTCTTCTATAAAACACTAGCAAATAGGTTTTCTGAAAGCAAAATGCATTGTTTTAATACTTGAGAAACAATTAACAGCCTCGCGGGGCCATGTATTAGTTTAGCACAGCAGAATATTTATGCCAAACTAGCCCTTTGAAGATTTGTGGCTAGTGCTAACAGTTCTCTTTCCCCTAAAGTCCATACTCTGGTGATACTTTTATTAGGCTAATTTCTTCTGCCTCAGAATTACCTACCTGTGCATATTACCTGAGATTTGAACACTGCACTCCATCAATGCATCTAAGGAAGTGGATTGGATTGGAATCCATGAAACCTCATGCTAAAATAAATCATTAGGAAGGAAAAGAAACAGAATCACTGGAGAAGAGGAAGCCACTCAGCAGGACTAGGAATGGAAATGATAGAGGACACAGGGAAGTGGGAAGAGAAAAGAAGGGAATGGGAAGATCTAAGGAGAGAGGAGATGCCCACAGAGACTGCTGTACTCCATCAATGCACCTGAGGAAGTGGATTGCATTGTAATCCATGAAACCTCATGCTAAAATAAATTATTTAGAAGGAAAAGAAATGGAGGGTCACTGGAGAAGAGTAAGCCACTCAGGAGGACTAGGGATGGAGATGATAGACTAGAGCAGTGATGGCGAACCTATGGCACGTGTGCCAGAGGTGGCACTCAGAGCCCTCTCTGTGGGCACATGTGCCATCGTCCCAGCACAATTTGCCAGAGTTTGTTACTAGAAAGTCAGAGGGACATGGCACTTTGCAATAACTAAGTGGGTTTTGGGTTGCAGTTTGGGCACTCGGTCTCAAAAAGGTTCACCATCACTGGACTAGAGAAAGAGAAAAGAGGGGAATGGGAAAATGTAAGGAAAGAGGAGATACACATGGACTGCTGTACTCCGTCAGTGCACCTGAAGAAGTGGATTGGATTGTCATCCATGAAACCTCATGTCTCATTTCTCTCTGATCCCACCCCAGAACTACTGTGCATAGCCCCTGAGACTTGGATGCTGTACTCCATCAGTGCATCTGAGGAAGTGAATTGGATTGTCATCCATGAAGTCTCATGCTAAAATAAGTCCCTTAGAAGGGGGAAAAAAAAGAGGATCATTGAAGAAGAGGAAGCCACTCATGGGGGAGACTAAGAATGGAAATGATAGAGGGGACAGGTGGGGAGGGCAGTGGAATAGAGAAAGAGAAAAGAGGGGAATTGGAAAACTAAGGAAAGAGATGCTATACTTAACTCAGTCAATGCATCTGAGGAAGTGGATTGGATTGTCATCCATGAAACCTCTTGCTAAAACAAATCCTGGCTAAGAATGGACATGATTGAGCACATTGGGAAGGGGATGGAATAGAGAAAGAGAAAAGAGGGGAATGGGAAAACTCAGGAAAGGAGAGGCACATGGAGACTGTGAATGAGAAAGTCACCTGGAAAGGAGGATGGATGGATGGATGGATGGATGGATGGATGGATGGATGGATGGATGGATGGGGGTGCTGGTGAGGGGTGGGGGAGAGAAATCCACAGTTTTTTTCTGTCCTGGGGAAGAGAGGAACACATTGGGAGCTGGAAGAGACAAAGAAAGCAGGGGCATTTCTGGGTATATCTGATTCAAGTGACTAGTGGTTTTCACATGATGTCGAGATAAAATGGTATTAAATATCCCTTGAATAACCAGACATTGGCGGGATACAGACGGGCAGGAGAAGACGTCTTGGAGGTGTATTTAGCTCAATGCGGAGCTTCCAGACGGCCCGCCCCGGGGGCGTGCTTCAGGTGTTGGGGCTTCCACACGGGGGGCAGTGAAGACGCCTCACCTGGGTCCGTTTCGGACCCGGAGCTTCCATACCGCCGCCTCGGAGGACGCTGCAAAAAGAGAAGCAGCTTCCGCACGGGAGGCCCAAACCGCGGCTTTTTTTTTCTTTTGCCGCATGAGAAGTGCGCATCTTTGCAGCTGCAGCGCTAAGCAGCGGCGGCCGAAAGCCTGTCTGCGCATTTAAAGCGCCCAAGCCCCTTTAAACTTTCTCTCATCTACGAGGCCATGGAGGCTGGCATCTATCTGCCAGGGAACCCCAGCATCAACATCAGAGGCCAGCAGATCGGGCCCCTGATACTGGCTGACTGTGCCTACCCCATTCGGAAGTGGCTCATGACCCCCTTGAAGAGACAGAGAAGAAGAAAGCAGGGGAGACTGTGAGGAATGCCCTGGCAGATTTTTTTCTGACAAGGAGAATCTGAAGGATGGCTCCTGTGCCATCATCTGTGATGTCAGAGTGCAATGTTCTGTAATAGCATAAGCACATGAATAAATGTATCCCATTATCCACAGTTTGAGTCTGCCTATCATTCCTGATCTGTGCTGTGGGCATGTTTTGCCACGTGCCTGAGGGGGACACACACAAACACACACACACAAAAGGTCTCCTGGCGCCTGTTTTCCTGGGTGAAAAAGATACATCAGCTCCAACTGCCAATTGCCCCTTTCACAATGTATCAATCCCCCTCAAATTCAAGCTTTCCTAATGGCCCATTTGAATGTATCAATGGGGCACCCAGAGGACATCTATTGGGGGAGAGATTCAAACTGCTCCTCTGAAAACTTTCATTGGCCTAGGACCACCTTGGCCTAACGGCCCTGAGCCACAGGTGCCCATATATACCCGTGCGCAACTGTGCAAGACCCCAGGACGGCGATCAACATGGCAGCGCCACGCAGGAGGGTCCCGGTCCGAATCGCCTACTGGACAGATGAAGAGGTCGGGATCCTCCTGGACTCCCTGATGCCACAGGCAGCTGCGAGGAGGGTGATGGCCAGCACCAACAAGCCCAACCGGGGGCATTTTCTCGAGGCATCTCGTGCCCTCCGAAACCAAGGGTTTCAAAGAACGCTGCACCAATGTAGAGTTAAGTTTAAAACTCTCAAGGCAGCGTTCTTTGAAACCCTTGAAGATTTCGGAGAGGAGCCCCCGGTTGACAGGCGGCCACCATTCTTCTCGCGGCTGAAGGACCTGTGGATCAGGGGAGATCGGCCCAGACCAGAAGATCGCCGTCCTCCAGGTAAGTCAGAGCTCTTGCCATGCCCTGTCCTCCCCTCCTTGACCCTTCCCTTGCCCTCCTCTCCTTCCTGCATGGTGCCAATGCCATCCCTCCTCTTCCCTTCTGCAGGCGTGCGGCCGAGGCGGAGGCGGAGGGAGGGAGGGCACCGTGCCAGGTCGCCCTCTCCACCATCCTCGGGGGACGAGGATGTCCCCGAGGGTGGGCCACAGCCAGGACCAGCTGCTGTGGCCCCTCCGCAGCCAGAGCAGGCTCCTCTGGCGGCAGGTAGGTCCCCAGGGTGAGGGGTGGGGGTTGCCTGACTGCAGCCCCCACGACACTTGTGCCCTCGTCTGCCATGCCAGCATGGTAACTTGGGCCTTTCCTTTCTCTTTTGCAGGGCTTGAAGTCCTCGCTGCTGTTGCTGCCGCCGAGGAAGAGGAGCCTGGGCCGAGCCGCCGCCTGCCAGGACAGCCAGGGCACTTGGCCCTCGATGCCAGTGCCCTGGATCGTGTCCTCCAAGCCCGGCAGCAAGTGTGGAGGTTAATCCAGGGAAGGGAGCGGGGGCACCCAGAAACCCTGCCTGTGGGAGTGGGTGATGGGCTGCACAGGCTGATCCTAACCATCCTCTTTCTTTTCCCCCCACAGAGAACCGGACGGAGAGGAGGTTCGCTGCCATTGAACAGAAGGTGGACAAGCTGGCGGAGAGAGTCTCCTCCATGGAGGAGACTCTACAAGAGATCCTCCGCCGGCTTCCCGCCCCACCGCCTCCTTCCCCTCCCTGAAGCAGCTTCCCTCCCCTGCCCCCTCTGCCATCTCCCCTTCACCACCCCCCTTCACCCTCCCCCTTCCCTTTGTATATATGTACATAGTAAAAAAATTTATTGTTATTGTTAATAAAAAAGTTTATTTTTTAAAAAAAATTTGTGTGGTTAATTATGCGCAACTGCGGCAGTGTGGATGTGAGTGTGAATGAGGCGCAACTGTGTAGTCTAAAGCTAGGCAGGAGTGCTGGGAGGTAGCAATGTCCAAACTCTGTCCTTCCAGGCATTTGGACTTCATGTCCCAGAATCCCAGACCACAGGGCAAGGTGGCTGGGGATTCTGGGAGATGAAGTCCAAACGCCTGGGAGGACAGAGTTTGGAGATTGCTGGTTTGGGGACCAGTGAGCCAGGCCTGGTGGGAGGAGAGAACAGGAAGGGTAGACTAGAGTAGATAGGGCTGGGAGGGAACACATGCCCTGGGAGGAGAAATGATGTCTTTATGGGACATCATGGGACCTAGTGCCTTGTCAGTGCTCCCTGCCCCTTGATCCCAGGCCCAGGCCCCCTGTAGTTGCCCTTTGCTTTTGGGGGCAAGTTTAGAGGGCATCAAAAGGTCTTGGGCACATTCAAGCTCCGGGGTCTCTTTTTTTTTTTTCCTTTGCCGGCTGGTGGATGCGCAGCTGCGCAGCGCTAAAGCAGCGGCGGCAGAAAGCCTATGGGCATATTTAAAGTGCCCAAGCCCCTTTAAACCTTTCCCCCCCGCTCTGCCCAAAAACAATGGTGGTCTCCTGCCAGTTGGTGATCAGCTGGTGTTGGCATCCTTGTCCACTTGCACGTTGCCAATGTCACCAGCATCATGGATGCCTCCTCTCCTTTGGTCCCCGCGCTCCTGCTGAATCTGCAATGTGCAGCCACAGCTGTCTCCGCTGCCACCGCTGTCCCCCTGCCATCTCCCCTCACCTCCTTTGTACATATGTCAATATTTACAGTTTTAGCGTTTTTTATTGTTAGGTGAAAATGGCACAGGAATGTGTGTAGGGGTGCACTTTAAAGTCCAAACTTTCCAAGCAGCGCATGCGTACATGTTGCTCTAGGGTTAGGGTTAGGGTTACGAGGCTTAAAATGCGCCGCAGCTGTGCCTCAGCTTCCACAGCTGCATGGCAGCGGACGTTGCAATTAAAGCCTGACTGCAAACTGCGCATGTTCCAAGACCCCAACTCACTATGCGACGGAGCTTTTAAATGGGCAACTTAAATTAGCGGCGTAGCAATTCTGGTGTACCGGTGCAGCAGCTCTCATGGCTTCTTCCACTTCTCGATATGTGTCAGCATTCAGGTAGGACTGCTCCAGTTTCTGCAAAATGTTTGGCTGGGACCATATAGCTATAAGGTCAGCCGTCTCAGTATGAGACCAAGATGTCCCCCTGCCTTTTTTCGGGGTGCTGGTGGATGGCTGAGCCATCCTGCCTGGTGCCAAAGGGGAGCCGCCGCACAGCTGTGCCAGGAGCAGCCGAACTGTGCCCGTTCCCAGGTGAAAATGGCGCAGGAATGTGTGTAGGGGGTCACTTTAAATTCCAAACTTTCCCTTATCATTTTCTACAACCAAAACATTCGCCGGCAAAACTTACAACTTCCCGCGGTTCTAGCAACGCATGCGCACATGGAGCTCTAGGGTTAGGGTTACGAGCCTTAAAATGCGCCGCAGCTGTGCCGCAGCTTCCACAGCTGCATGGCAGCGGACGTTGCAATTAAAGCTTGACTGCAAACCACGCATGTCCCGGACCCCGACCCATTATGCGACGCAGCTGACACGGAGCTTTTAAACGGGCAACTTATATTTGCGGCGTAGCAATTCGGGCGTACCGGTGCAGCAGCTTACATACGGAGCTGCGCACGTACGCCGCAAATCAAAAAGAAGCGGAGAAAAGCAGCACCTTTTTAATGCCGCCTCTTCCCGCTTGGGGCGTGCGGGGGGCGTGTTCATGACGGCATTCAGGTAAGGGCCGTCTGAAGGCTCTACCTTCATGACGTCATGAATACACCCCTTTTTGCCCGTCTGTATCCCGCCATTGTTACATTGTTACATTTCCTTCTGCAAATAACACCAGTGTGTTGCATCCTGACTATTTTCTTTGAAATAACTAGTGGTTTACTTCTTTTTTTCAAACTTTTCAATTTTTGGCCACTTTCTTGCTTTTTTTTATAGATGAGTTTTTTTAAAAAAAGAAAAAGCTGTAATGTGAATTGAAACTGAGCTTCGAAACTGGTTACATGATGAACTACTTTTTAAAATAAACCTTCTGAGCCCTGATAATAGCCTGGTTTTTGCTTTCAAATTTTTTTAGGCAATGGCATCATGTTGTTATTGTTGCTGTGTATATTGCTTTCGCAAAATTTAATTTCTCCAGAAAGGAATTTCTGTATCCCGTTCAGATCTAGGAAGAGCCCCAAATAATAAAACAACATGCCACCTGTCCCACTGGTTGAACAGGAACAGAATCAGGAAGAGCAGAGCTGACACTTTTTCTCAGGTTAAAAATCCATTAAAACCAAACAGAATTTTTAAAAAAATAAGCTTTGGTAACTTCAAAGGCACTAAAATAATTACTGCTATATCCTAAATCAAGGCTGAGCCAAAGGTACATTTCTTGAGTGACATAATGATTAGCAGGAGTTTCTGACTCACAGTTGTTTATTGGCAAAAACAGGAACGTGGTTATTTTCCTTCCATACAACCAAATGGAGGGAAAGCTTGAAGCTCAATCCAGTTATTACCCTTCATAAAGTACATGGATCATGGTTAATAGGACCACTCTGAAACATTAGTTCTAGGTGGAACCATAATGCTGGATTTAGCCCAAGGAACTGATTTTTAACTGTGCAGAAGTAGTTATTTGGTGTCAAGAGCATGGGACAAATCATTTTTTGCTGGACTACAAAACCAGAATTCTCCAGCAACTATGTTGCAGTGGCCAATTTGACAAAAGGATTCTGAGAACTGTAGTCAAAAAAGTAATTTCCCAAGCTTGAGAGTACTAGTTCTCAAAGCAAAGTTTTCCCTCTGTCTGTAGTGTTCGTGTTTTCATGAAAAGCTGCTTGATGAATTTTGAGAATCTAATAAAATACGAAGCAGAACCTGCAAAGCACCAAGCCTGAAATGACCCAAGACTCTTGAATTCTATCCAGGCCTTTTCCTTTCTGTTTTCAGACATACAACCTTCCTCTTGTCTTAAAGCTCCTGAAAGGTGTTTCTTCAGGTGGGCAGCTGCTTTCCTCTTTGCTTTCCTGAGCCACTAAATGCAAAACAGCTGTTTGCTTCCTTGGTCTTTGTGTGTCTTGTGTGCGTTCAAGTAGTTTCCTACTTGTTGCAACCCTATTATGAGGGTTTTCTTGGCAAGATTTGTTCAGAGGAGGAGGTTTGCCATTGCCTTCCCCTGAAGCATGTGACTTGTCCAAGGTCACCCAGTGGGAAGACGAAATAAATGCCCACTCAGTGACAGGTGTGAGTTTTTCCTCAGGTCACCGGTTAGCATCCAAAGAAAGGCCACATAGACCATTATCACACGAGGCAAATGTACCCCCATCCCAAAGGAAAGGGAATGTAGACCCAATTTGAAAGTAAGCCAATTCACGTGATTAATTATCACACATGAAGAGTGAACTTATGGTCATTCCAAAGGCAAAGCAGAGCGACCACAAAATAAGTTATCACACCAGTACATAGCATGCATATTCGACAATTTGAATTGGCAGCCTTGCACATGCTCAGTGGGCCTCTGAATGCGTTGTGAACCTTCTGGAGTGAAGAAGGGGGCCGCTTCCACTTTCACGTGAATGCTAGCTTCACGTGAATGACTGCTTTGCGTTTCTTCTTCTCCATGCATATGTATGAGCATGTGAAAGCACACACACACACACACACACACACACACACACACTTGTGTGCACAAATACATATGCAGACACACATACCCCCCCCAAATAGGCCACGTCTCTCTCTGGGATACATTGGCGGCGGCTCTCTCCCAGATGGGCAACCTTCCCTTCGCTTCTCTTCCCACTTGGCAAGGAACCAAAGGGGAAGGGAAGCAAAGGGAAGGCAGCTGTCACTCATTTGGGAGAGTGAGGCTGATGCTTCACAGAGTTCCCTCTGGGATGCATCAGTGGCATTCTCCCAAATGGGCAACCTTCTCTTCCCTTCCCTTCCCCTTTCCTTCTATTCCTTGCCAGGCAGAGAGCCTTCTCTTTCCGGCAAGGAACAGAAGGGGAAGGGAAGGTTGCCCATTTGAGAGAATGCCACCGATGCACCCAAATGGGTGACAGCCGACCTTCCCTTCACTTGTCTTCCCTTCAGGAAGAAACCGAACTGCACTGCACCATGGGATATGTTGGGATATTAGGCCAGATGCAAACTTGCATTCCACACCAACACCAAATCGGATTGGCTGCAAATTCACCTTGAATAAGATTTGTGAATTCACTAGTTCACCGAATTTACCCATTTTTGGATTGATTTAGGATTGACCCCGGAATGACTGCACAATGACAGCAATTATGTGTGATAATCTCTTGTGGATTAACATGAATACGCATGATTGGCCTTGAGATGGCATTGAATTGGCAGTGATTGGACTGGAAGTTTTTGTCGTGTGATAACGTGACTAGAGAAATGTTTGTGTGTGTGTGTGATGGATAGTAAAAAAAAAAGATAAGAAAATAACTTAATTTGAGATGTGGTGCTGGAGTGGAGAAGAGTGCTGAAAAGAATAACAAATGGGTCTTAGAACAAATCAAGCCTAAGCTTTCCCTGGAAGCCAAGGCCTGATCCAGACAGGCCTATAGGGCGCCCTCGTCACGTGCTAGGAGTTGGCTGAGGGTGCACTGCCCATACGTGCCTCACCCCTAGCACATGACGAGGTCTTCAAAATGGCGGCGCCCTGTACAAACAGGCACCGCCATTTTGGCGTGATGGATGCCTAGCATCCGCACGTCATGGCGTCATTGTGATGTTGTGATTGTGCCATTGGTGCACAGCAGTGTCACAATGGCGCCACAAAAAGAACCCGCTTTTTGCGAGTTCTTTTTGCTCTGCTGCGGCTTCCTCGCGAAGCAAAACAAAGTGTGGGCAGACCGCCCTTTTTGGGTGTTCTGTACCCTGCCCAAGATTATTAAATTGAGGCTGTTGTAGTTGGCCACATCATGAGAGGGCATGAATCATGGGAAAAAGCAATAATGCTAGGAAAGGTAGAAGGCAGTAGAAAGAGAGGAAAATCCCACTCTAGATGGATAGACTCAGTCAGGGAGCTCATGGGCCTCAGTCTACAAGACCTAATCAGAGCAGTGGAGGACAGGGGTTCTTGAAGATGCCTCCTCCACAGGGTTGCCATGAGTGTGCCTTCAAGTTGCCTGTGGATGTATGGTGACCTTATTAATTTCCTAGGGTTTTCTAAGGCAAGTATACTCAGAGGTGGTTTTGCCGGTTCTTCTTCTGAAATACAGCCCACAGCACCTGGTCTTCATTATTGGCCTTCCATCCAAGTACAAACTAGGTCTGACCCTGCTTAGCTTCCATGATTAGACAGGATCAGGTGCTTTTAAGGCATTTAGGCCAGGTAATAGCCAGTGTGGTGTAGTGGTTTGGGTGCTGGACTAGAAATCTGAAGACCAGGGTTTGATTCCCACCTTGGCCAAGAAGCCCACTGGGTAACCTTGGGCATGTCACATTCTTTCAGTCTCAGACAAAAGCCATGGTAAAGCCCTTCTCAATAAATCTTCTCAAGGAAACCCAGTGATAGGGAAGTCACAAAGTCAGAAATGACTTGAAGGCACACAACAGCAGCAGCAATAACAATAACAACAGAAAGATGTGCTTCAGTCACCTGTCAACAACATCTGTCAACTTATGGAGTTTTTGTTGTGTGGCTCCAAATCATTTTTTACTCATAGTGACTCTAAGGCGACCCTATCATCAGAGAGGGTTTGTCATTACCATCCTTGCGCAAGAGTGTGACTTGCGCAAGGTCACCCAGTGGGTTTTCATGGCTGAATGGGAAAAACCCTCTATCTTCAGTTGTAGACTACTCAGAAATGGGTTTAATTTACTGTGGCTTCCAAGTGGTGCTCAGGTGCAAAATAGGCAAAAATGGCAGGTATTTAATCCTGACACTAAGTCCTTCTGGTGTTAAGCATTCATGAAAAAAAACAACCAACCAAACAGAAAAAGCTCAGCACCTACCTCATGTTTATGAAGAGTCCACTGCCATATGCAGTAATGAAAGAAGTACAGCAAGCTATTAAGGATACAGGAGGAATCCCTCCTGGAGAGAAAGCTGAAATGGAGGACAGGTCCCATAAAAGGAGGATGTCTGATCACCCAGCAGATGTCCTCACCACAAAGGAGGACAAGGCACCATAAAAGGAGGACATTCCAGAAAAAAGGGAGACCATGACCCAAGGAAAGCTCCTAACACTCCTAGAAATGTTGCCGCATGCTTCTTAGGGATGCTCAAAATGGAGGGCCTTTTGGAATCCCTCCTGGAGAGAAAGCTGAAATGGAAGACAGGCCCCATAAAACAAAGGCATCTGGTCACCCTGCCAGCTGTCCTAACCACAAAGTAGGACAAGGCACCACAGAATGGAGGACATTCCAGAAAAAAGGGAGGACATGGCTCAAGAAAAGCTCCAAAGTTCTAGTGGTTCCCAAACTTTGGACCTCCAGCTGTTTTGGACTTCAACACCCAGAAGCCCCTTGCAGCTTGGTCCATAGTGAGGAATTGTGGAAGCTGAAGTCCAAAACATCTGGCGGATCAAAACTGCTCCAAACACTCCTAGCAATGCAATGCCGATGCCTGCTTCTTAGTGATGCTCTAAAGGGAGGAGATTCTGAAATTTCTCCTGGACAGAAGGGGAAATGGAGGACAGGTCCTGGAAAAGGAGGACCCCTGGTCAACTTGCATGGGCTTCTTAGTCCTTCTCAAAATGGAGGACATTCTGAAACTCCTCCTGGACAGAAGGGGAAATGGAGGACAGGTACTGGAAATGGAGGACCCCTGGTCAACTTGCATGGGCTTCTTAGTCCTTCTCAAAATGGAGGACATTCTGAAACTCCTCCTGGACAGAAGGGGAAATGGAGGACAGGTACTGGAAATGGAGGACCCCTGGTCACCTTGCATGGGCTTCTTAGTGATGCAATGTCAATGCATGCTTCTGAGTGATGTTGAAAAGGGAGGAGATTTTGGAAATCCTCCTGGGCAGAAGGGGGGAATGGAGGACAGGACCTGGAAAAGGAGGCTCCCCTGGCCCCCCTGAGCTGGTGTCAAGGCTGGGTTGGACCCCCCCCCCCCGGTGAAGGGGAATGCAAGGGAGGCTGGTTTCCTAGCCATGACGCGTGCTGGAAAGGAGAGCGCACACAAAAGAGGCGGAGCAGAAGCAGCAGCAGCAGCTCTTCTTCTTTCAGGAGGCATCTGGTGGAGGATCAGCACCAGCGCTGGTCCAGGGTGGCTCTCCTCCTTCTCCGCTGTCTCCTGGCTGGATCCCTGGATGGAGCCCCCAGAGGCTAGCCGTGGGCCCTGGCACTCCTGCTCTGCCCCCCGCTGGGCCCTGGCCCTGGCCCTCTGTGCCTTGGTGGCAGCCTTGGTGGCCCTGGCAGTCACTTTGGCCAGGCAGCCCCAGATCAACCAGACGGTCCCTTGGCCATCGCAGCCCACTCCGCAGACCAGGCAGCAGGTACCTGGGGTTGGAGGGTGGAGGTGGGCTTCCCCTGGCTTCACAGCTAAAGCAACAGCCCCTTTACATCCCCTCTCTGTTTAGTTTGAGGGAGTGCTCCAAAGAGGCAGCATGGTGTTGTGGTTTGAGCATTGGACTATGGCTCTGGAGACCAGGGTTCCAATCCCAGCTCAGCCACTGGGGGACCTTGGGCAAGTCACGCTCTCTCAGCCTCCCAGGATGACCATGGCAAACCTCTAAAGGTGGACTAAGAAACTTGCCACCCCTCCCAATAATAATAATAATAATAATAATAATAATAATAATAATAATTTATATCCTGCCCCTCTGCGCAATGCAACCAGGGCAGCTTACAACATTAAAATATACAATCCAACATTAACCCATGACAAGTTCGCCTTAGGGTCGACATTGGCAATGAAACCCACTGGGGGACTTTGGGCAAGTCACACTCTCTCAGCCTCTGAGGATGGCCATGGCAACCCCCCTCTGAAGGAACTTGCTAAGAAAACCCCATAATAGCATTGCCTTAGAGCAGTGCTTCTCAATTATTTTCTGTCATGCCCCCCCTAGGAAGAAGAAAACATTTCACGCCCCCCGTGTGACTGTAAATAGTATCATTTGTCTATAAAATTGTTATAAGTACCTCTGCATAACATACCTTTACAGAGCCTTTGTAAGAAGCAAGGATGGACCTTTAATGTAATGTAATTTGTTAAGCTGTTAAAAACATGACTGCTTTAGAAAAGATGATAGTAATCTTAAAAGTCACGCTTTCTTTCCCCCCCTCTCTTTTCCTTTGTAGTAATAATGTATTCAAAGCAAATAGAATATCTGGCAGGAAAATATGTTTATTATTAGCACCATAAATTCAACACAAATATACAGAACCTTTAATTTCTGGTAAATTATGTAGCTGGGGACTAGAGTTATAAATGAGTGTGACAAGGATGAAAGAATGAAAACTGGAAGTAGATGAATAGAGAATGTTCAGTATATCTTGAAGAAACTCATTATTGGTTTTATGTTGGATGTTGTTAGTGATTATGAATTATTTGTAGTATGATGTGATGGTGGATGTTGTATTTGTTGTGTTATGTTATTATGCTATTATGTAAGCATCCGGTAAATAAAGCGAAAGTGGTGAGCAATTGTGCGAATGATTATCACACTCAGTTGTGCAACTAAAGTGATATTGGAAATGCATTGTCACTGAAATCCCAAAAGTAAAAAGATGCATGTCAATGGCAGGTTTTTTCAGACAGGGTTTGCCATTGCCATCCTCTAAGGCTGAAAAAGTGTGACTGGCCCAAGGTCTCCCAGTGAGTTTCCATGGCTGAGTCAGGATTCGAACTCTGGTTTCCAGACTTCTAGTTCAATGCTCGAACCACTACACCATACTGGCCCTCTAACAACAACAAGTTGTTTATGTTGCACTTATGACCATTACACATTCAGTAATAAAAAGAAATTACGATTAATGGGTAGCATTAGTACAAAAAATATTACTAAATATTTTATATGGTTTGGGATGGGAAGAGTTCACATTGAGTTAGCAGACCAGGTGGCACCAATAATTATCATATCCATATCTTTATTGATTTGTTATTTTGTTAGACGATCATTGCTGATTTTGTATGTAGACACATTATGCAGTTCCTGAATTGGAATAAAATAAAACTTGAAGGGAAAAAATGTATAGAAACCCACAGGTAGTCTTCTCAGTACTATGAAGTTCTGGCATAAGAAAGCAACTCCAGGTCCCTGAGTATGGGGAAAGAAAAGGTGACATGGTGAAATAAAAGAGAGTTTATACACATAAAAAAACCAAACAAACTTAAGCTATAACAAAATTGTTTGATTTTTGTCAGGGTGCTCCAAGGCTCTCCCTTAATTATTTTTGCCAAAGCAACAACAACAAAAATATGTTGTGTTGTACAAATGCAAGCCTTACAAAACAACTATACTCTGGGACAATATTATTCAATAGAATCTAAGGCTACATCTGCACTGCAGAAATAATCTGGTTTGAGACCACTTTAACTGCCGTGGGTCCATCTTAGGGAATTCGGGGAATTGTAGTTTGTTGCACAGAAATAATTTGGTTTGACACCACTTTAACTGCCATGGCTTCATGATATCGAATTTGGGGAACCAACCTTTGCTATGTAGGATTATACAAATAGAGCACTACATCCATCCCTTTCTTATTTGGTTCTGGTTCTGGACTCGCCACTAACCTCAAGCTCCTTTTTTTCCAGAATTATGCACAACTCATCCTTAACATGCAAGGGAACTGTAAGTACCTTTCTTTCCCTTCCAACATTTCTTGGCCCTTTGGAATCTACATTGTCAAAATAATGGAGTTTGATACCACTGTAAGTACTGGAGCTCCATCCAGTGGAATCCTAGGATTTGTAGTTTTGCAAGGTCTTGAGCCTTCTCTGCGCAAGAGTGCTGGTGCCTCTCCCAGTCCATCAGATGGAAGAAGACTGAGGTGTTTATCACACGGAGGTTTTTGCAACTCAGATCTGGGGTGACTCCTGGTTCAGCTATGCAAATTCACGTTATAACTCACATATTTTATCACAGCTGGTTGCCCTTCCGAATCGAGGGAGACTCGAATCCAAGGTAAGTCACGTGATGCGGATTCACGCAAAGAGGAGTGAGTGCAAATTGTATTACCACACCGGTGCATAACATGCGGATTCAATGATTCGAATTGGCACCCTTGCGCTTGCTCAGTGAGGGTCTGAACACATTGTGAACCTTTGCACTTCCGGGGTTAAGAAGGGAGCCTGGTTCCACTTTCACATGAATGCTAGCCTCACCTGAAATATTGCTTCATGTTCTGTGGGCTTTAGAGTCCGTTTTGGCACCCAAACTAGGACTCTTTTTCTGGGAGATAGGGTCCGTTTTGGCACCCAAACTAGCAATGGAAGCAGGGGGGGGGAGTACCGGAAGCAAATGGGGCAAAATTGCAGCACAGCATCATGGGAAATGTGGGACCTTGGAAGTTTGGCGGGGGGGGGGGCTTACTGGGACGGAAGCAAAGTTGCATTCCACACCAGACCAATTCGGAATGAAATTGCAGTGAGCTTGGAAGCGATTTCTGTGAATTCACTTGTTACCGATTTCATCAAAATGAGGGGTTACTTTGGAATCACGGTGGAAGCGCCACGGAAGGAGCCCCCCATAGAAAGAAATCATGTGTGATAATACATCACATTATCACCTGAATTCGCATCGTTGGACCCGCAGTCACGTCAGATCAGAGCTGCAAAAAGCTACAAAAGCCTCCCTGTGATAAACACCTGAGAGTTAAAAGAGACTGGAGGAACCAATGGTCAAACTTAAAGATAACAGAAGGAAATGGATAGAAATAATAAATTCTATATAACATTATTGTAAATATAAAATGAACGAAAAAAAACAAAAACAAAAGAGAGGGGGGAAGGCAAAGAAACACAATGAGCTTTGAAATTAACGGAACAAACGAAGGGAGAAAAGATTACTAAAATAATTGGTTATATTACTTAAGGAGGTTTTAGAAGTAACAACAAAAAATGAGGAATGAGTCTAGAAATATCAATGGAAGGGTTACAAAGAAGTAAATTCTGTCAGTGGGGGAAGGAAGCCGAAGCTTTTAAATTGTGTGTGTGCGTGCGCGCGCAATTTTTTGGTTTATATGAAAAGTTATCTATGTCCGTATTATATGAAATAAGGCAACAGATAAATGTAATCAACTTATAATGAAAAGTTATTTTTAAAAAGCCAAACAATGCTGGTGTCTTACAAAACTACAGATCCCAGGATTTTGTAGGAGGGCGTCATGACAGTTAAAGTGGTGTCAGACTGCATTATTTCTACAGTGGAGATGCATCCCAAGTGGGGCGACACCACAGATTTGTATTAATGCTGTACTATATGAGGCATTTTGTTTTCCATTCCTTTTTCTGATTGTTCTTAACATTGAATTTGTCCTTTTATTAAATGCTGAAAATCTGAAAGACTTGGGAAAATAGTAGAAGAACGACACACCTCTAGAAGTTACAGTTGAGCCTCCATATCCACGGATTCTTTATCCACAGATTCAAGCATCCATGGCTTGAAAACATTACAAAATGATATAAATTCCAAAAAGCAAACCTTGATTTTGCCATTTGATATAAGGGGCACCATTTTACTATGCCACTGTATTTAATGAAACTTGAGCATCCATGGTTTTTGATATCCATGGGGCTCCTGGATCCAAACTGCAGCAGATACCAAGATCCCACTGTAAAGGTAGCAAGGGGTGAGATGGTGCCCCCTACCTCCCCAGGGAACATTTGATGGTGGTTGTTGTGGTGAACTATCATGGGGTTTTCTTAGCAAATTTCTTCAGAGGGGTTTGCCATGACCATGGCTGAGGGTGAGAGACATTTCACCTCTGAAGTAGGGTCCCCTTCATACAACATAACTATAGCTGTGTGGTTCCGCTTTAACTGCTGTGGCTGCATTTTATGGAATCTTGAGATTGGTAATTTGGGGAGGAACTAGAGAAGCTCCCTGTTTGAGAATTCTAAATGCCTCTCCCAAAACTGCCGGGATCCCATAGAAAGTTGCCATAACAATTAAAGTCCAACCATAGCACTGCAATAGTGTTGTGTGAATGGACAACATTTTTAAAAGTTGCTCTTCAAAATCAGAGATAGACTTGTGGCCACTTTTGTTTCTCCCCCTTTGTATTTTTGCAGTCTCCACAGATCTCAGAAGGTGTTGGCACAGAAAAGTGACCCCTGGGTTCATAACAGTTGCCCACATATTTTTTAATGGCATGCAGAAAATGTATGCATGAGTTATTTATTCAGTTGTCTGTAGGCCAAGTAAAAGATTACATGGCAGAGAGAGGCAGGAGCCTCCCAACCCTTTGGGTATATGTATGTCTTGTCAAAATGAAAAATGGTTTATGGAGGACATGTGCAGGGAGGGACAGAGATGCTTAATCCTTTCTTCTCTTGATGTCTTGCTGCTGTACGCACGCAGCTGTGAAGTGAAAAATGCACACATCTTTTCCATTTGGGGTGGGAAGGCAGATTACCAAAATGTCAGCTGGAGAAGGGAAGGCTTATGTGTCCTTTCTCCCCCCACTCCCAGCTTCATTATTCTGTTCAAAATTACTTTCTCCCATAGCTATTTCTCACTTTTCTTTACTTTTCTTTTTAATTAAGAGAGTTAAGAGTCTGTCGATCTCTCTGCAGATGCAAAATTTTTCCACATCTTGAATACTCAGGCTGGTAACTAAGGCCTTATGCTTGGTAAGCATAGTTGCTGCTTAAGATTACATTGTTGTTGTTAACATCCAGGGGTAACCATGTTGGCCATATAGCAAATCCAATCACAAATACACCAAACAGTTATACCTTTGTGAAGTCAAAGGCTTTCATGGCTGGCCTCCATAGTTTTTTGTGGGTTTTTCAGGCTATGTGGCCATGTTCTAGTCAGGAATAAACTCTTCTAGAACATGGCCACATAGCCCGAAAAACCCACAAAAAACTATAATTATACCTTTATTGGCCAACCAAAATGCACAATATACATGTTGAGCTTCAAAAGTTTGCAACATGCGTATTGTTGCTGCTGTGTGTTTTCAAGTCATTTCTGACATATGGTAACCCTATCCTGGGGTTTTCTTGGCAGAATTTGTTCAGACGGGGGTTGCCATTGCCATCCTCTGAGGCTGAGAGGCTGGGTAACTTGTCCAGGGTTACCCAGTGGTTTTAAATGCCCAAGCTGTTATTTGAACCCAGAGTTGTAGTCCAGTGATCAAACTACTATGCCATATTCACTCTGAAGCCTTCCAAAATTAAATTTTCTCTGGAACATCCCTGTGGTCATCCATAGTCAATGGGATGCTCAGGGTGTGGATGCTTGAATCTGTGAATAAAAAAACCCGTGGATATGGAATACCAACTGTATTTTTAACATATATATAAAAAAGAAAGTTGGAATGGAAAAGAAAGCAAGCAAGAGAGAGAGAGAGAAAGAAAAGGAAGAGGAGAAGGAGGATGAGGATAGGGATGAGGAGGACAAGGAAGAGGAGGAGAGCACATAGAATATAAATGTAGTTTAGGGATATACATTAATATAAGCTGGCCATATGGCCCAAAATAGATTTACTTGGAGCTGATGTTATGTGTGGCTAAATCCGTGTCTTCTGACCACTGAACCATATTTACACCCTTGGATTTGAGTCTTTTACCTAAAGTAAAAGTATACAGGATCCAAACAAACTGACCACTAATTAAATTCTAAGCCATAGAAATCTAATGATTTCATTTATGTCTTTGTATTAATTGAAACAGAGGTAATCCTGATCCATGCAGTTCTCATATCAGTCTATGGAATGACATCTTAATTTGAGGCCTAGAAAAACAAGTGTGTGTATCTGCGTGCTATTAAACATTTTGTTAAGTAGTGTTATCACCTTCTAAATGTTATTTTGTTCGGTTGAACTTTATTAAATTATGTTACTTTCAATACAATTTTTTTAAAAAATAAAAACACACATCTATAAATATAAAAGTTTTTTCCATAATACAAAATCAATGTGTCGAAATGCATTAAGCCAGAAAGAAGTGACCATTGAGTATGTAGACATGATGTGGCAAGGAAGCACTATCTAGATTACGTTGCTCTAAGGAAAAAAATCCTTTCTTGGAGGAAATAATTCATTCTTGCCAGTAACAATGGGCA
Source organism: Sceloporus occidentalis (assembly GCA_023333645.1). Classification (NCBI taxonomy): domain Eukaryota; kingdom Metazoa; phylum Chordata; class Lepidosauria; order Squamata; family Phrynosomatidae; genus Sceloporus; species Sceloporus occidentalis. Next base: position 185,431,873 of record JALMGF010000001.1, on the reverse strand, counting down.
ATTTTACCAATCTTCTTTCTGCTGAGAAAGACTTCTGAGAAAGATTATTCACACCCGAGGACTTAACTATGCAGACAATTTGCATGTTGTATTTCCTGCTACTTTCTGCACAGAAATTTTTGTTTTCCTGCATGGAAAATGCTGTTTTCAGCATTAATAATAATAGTAATAATAAACGACATCTGAATTTTGTTCAGGATTAGTCCTGATCTATGAAGATTCTTGTTACCATCAAGTTTGTTCTGCATTAGCCAAACAGGCTTTTTCATGGAATGATAAAAACAAACCAATATTACATTCAAATATGTGTGTGTTGTGTGCCTTCAAGTAGTTTCTGACTTATGGTGACCCAAAGGTGAACCTATCATGGGGTTTTCTTGGGAATTTGTATAACCAATTCAACTATGTTTACCTTACCTAAATATTTAAACATAGTTAAGGTAAAATAGATGAATTGAAAAACATATAAAATAGGACTGAAATTATATCTTGATTCTTGTCAGTCCAGGATTCTTATCAGGGTTTCCCAACACTCAACATACATGGGTTTTTGGTTTATTTTTTTATTTTTTAACCATTTTTAGCATATATTTGAATATTCTTCCCTGTTGCTAACAGTGTAACTTTATTGTAATGTCTGTGCACAACTCAAGTCTTTTGTGACATTGCAAGAATCCAAGGGTGCAAATGATGGTACAAAACTTGTTCCTACTCCGGTACTAAGATGGAAGTTCTGCTTGAGTTGCAAAATCATTTACTGCTGTTTTGTTTAGCAGCAACTGATGTTCTCTCTTGATCCTTTCTTCTGTTTGTAGCATCCATAGCATTGAGGAAACTGGATTGGTTTACGCAAGACGTTAAAGGAACATTTCTTGGCTCAGCATTTGACTATAACTCCAGCTCTAAGATGCTAATTGTAAAGGCGGGTGGCCTTTACTGTGTGTATGTCCAGATTAATATTACCCGTCATTTTGGCAGTACAGAGGAGATGAATGCCAACCTCACCATCCATCATGAGATACCCGGAAAATCTGTTTCTCCCCATGAACTGCTGAACCTTCCCTTACATCTGTGTCACTATTCAAAGAAAACATTTCTTTGCTTCAAATCTACACTTTATCGACTGGCAAAGAATGATGCACTCTACGTAACAATAAGTGCTGAGTCAAAACAAAATGGGTCCTTGACATCACTTGGTAACTTTTTTGGCCTCTTCCAGATAGGTGAGACCTCTTAGTTCAGAAAAGACTGGAATCAATAACTGTTCTGTTGTTATGAGAAGAGTGGAGGAGGTGTTAAAGAACAGCAATGAAAGATTTTCATACAAGATTCCTCTATCTGAGTGGTTACACCTATAGCTATTTGGAGGATCCTGTGGATTATTTTCTTGACTGGATTTATTATCATAATCTTCTATTTATATAGCACCATCATTGTCCATGGCACTTTACATGTCTGAGCTGTGAATAATATCAGAGTGCTTGACTTTTGAAGACCTACACTTTTAAACATTTTGAAACCTGTTGTATTTAGTAACTAAAATAAAATACTGTACAGTGGGCCCTTGGTATCTGCTGAGTTTTGGTTCCGGGAACCCACGATGGATAACAAAATCTGTGGCTGTTCAAGCCTTGTTAAATACACTGTCGTAGTAAAATGGTGTCCCTCATATAAAATGGCAAGATCAAGATTTGCTTTTGGGAATTTATTTTATTTTATTTTGAATATTTTCAAGCCATGGAGGGTTGAATTTGTGGATACAGAGGGCTGACTGTATAGCTGTAGCAGTTTTCATATAGGTAGCAGTTTCCAGAGAAAATTGTGCAGCATAATGTGTTAATACAAAAGCAGCAGAAATGTGCCTGTAAATGAAATGCTCCCCGCTGCTCCAGATTTGTGTGTCTTTTCAGAGCTGGGAGTTTATCACATGGAGCAGATTGCTAAAATCCTGTGCAGAAATGGGATTTAAAAGTCTGGGGGGAAAAAAACCCTCTGCGAAAGCGGGTTGTTTTTCAGACGTGTTTGTGTAAAAGTGAAATAACATGATATTAACCCGAATGGAAAGTCGTCAAAACTGACTTCTTTTTACTTTCGGAAGTTTTTGAAAGTAGAAAGGACCGGGTTTTGGCAACTTTCCGTTCAGGTTAATGCCGCGTTATTTCGCCTTCACACAAACATTGTCTGAAAATCTACCTGCTTTTACGGATTTTTTTCTACTTTTTATTTGGGTTCACCCCCGATGTTTGTGGGGTTTTTCTAGTTTAAATTCAGTTTCTGCACGGGATTCACTCCCTGGAGACTGAAGCTATGGTTGCCCTGGGTGCTTCTGCTGCTGGCCAGCTATAGTTGTAGTGGGTAAGCTCAGTCTCCCACATTTTAAAATGCTATGTCTAGGACAAAGCTTGGAAATGTTACTTTTTGGGTTACAGTTGCTAGAATCCACTGATGATGCTGGATGGGAAATTCTGAGAACCAAAAACATATGCTCTCTTAAGCTCTGGTCCAAGGAACCTTGTGAAAGGCTTGTGTTAGTCCTGTGGAAGTTTTGAAACTGGGGGTGGGAACTATTGCATGCAACTAGCATATGGATCTAGCATGTTGGTTCTTTGGATGCTATCCAACATCTTCCCTTTTTAATATCACTCTGCAGCAGAATGTAATATTCTCTTACTTTCTCATTTGTCCCACATTTTCTGCCTGGCCTCCAGTACATTACTTTCAGAGCTCTTTTGTCTTCATCTGACTAGCTCTGTTTTCTGTAACCAACTTACTTTTCTCAAAAACCAAAAGAAACATGGCCCAGGCAATAGCTAAAATAAAAGGGGAGAGGGAAAGAGAGTGCAAAATGGAAAGAGAAGAAGAAATGCACAATAGCAAAAATTCAGGCTTGCTTCCTCACACTTCAGAATCCACAAGCACAATGCCTTCAAAGCAATGGCACTATTGACATAACTCATATTCAGTAATGTGATTAAATAGAAAAAAAGTTTTAAAATATTGTGAAAGTAATTTATTTACAAGCTAATTTATAATAATGAGTATGTTATGTTGACATATTTACTATATGTGTTTTATTTTTAAATAAACTCATGGCACATGTCAATGTTTTTTTTACGTCATCATATCTGAGTATGGGTGCATATCTCTCTGTTGGCAGCTTGGGATTCTGTTATTCCTGTTTGACCAGGGCTCTATTATCCAAGCATCTCTTCCACAAATCCTTGACAACTAATACGGTCGCACCTAGTTTCCACAGCATGCTGCATAAAGATGTAGAGAATAATTGGGGCCAAATCCAAGACATTTCATCACCTCAGGGAATCCAGAAGGGAATAAATGGGGATTTGTCCCAGTTCTGCGTAAAAAAAATCTAGATATTTGTGCATGCATGTGGACTGCAGACCATAATGATGTTGACATGGGGCCAGAGGGTGGGGAGTTATGCAGAAATACATACATTTGTATATATGAAGAAGGAGGAAACCAAATCAGCCACGGCCACATGCTGTGGTTTATTGGACCAGGGTGAGTTAGAAAGAGAGAACTGCGCATGGAAAGTTCTCCCAAATTTGCTGTGGTCATCATGGATTAGAGTAACCCAAACGTAAACTATGAGCCTGTACAGACAGGCCAAAATAAAGCTGCTTCAGGTCACTTTGGAGGCATGCTGTTTCAATTATGCATGCGTCCTAAGAGGCCAGAAGCTGCACCAAAGCTGCACTCCAGTCCTTAGGACCGGAGCATGGCTTTAGCATGGCTTCTGGCCTCTTAGGACACATGCATAATTGAAACAGAATACCTCCAAAGTGACCTGAAGCAGCTTTATTTTGGCCTGTCTGTACGGGTCCTATATTTTCCTGTTAGTATAGATGCGGCCATAGCTTGCCAAGGTTGCCAAGTCACTATTGCAAGGCACATGGGCTGGGAAAATTCCATCAAACTAGCAAATTCAATACAAGTGTTGACTATCAGCTAGGCATCAATTGGCCATGTAAACAACTGTTTCCCAATCCTGTGGCACCATTGGGAATGAGATATAGCATGTAACCATGTCAGCTTGTTCTTCTGGAGGAAATTTCAGGAGACCATACCCAATTGAAAAGAGATACAGACATTTTTTTCTGTGTTAGACCATGCAAAGCCATATTACTTACAGTATAAGTAGAGAGTAGTGCTTGGAAATAACAGGTACCTTAATTACTGTATATTCTCATGTATAAGTCTAGAAATTAAAAACCTGGGTTGACTAATGCAGGGTCAATGTAAGTACTATCCCTAGGCTTAAAACTTATCAAAAAACAAGGAACCGTACCTTCTCTGAGCAGAATGGCAAAAGGCAAGAGGTTAGTCAGTCCCAGGAGAATCATTGTGAATGCCTGGGGAGGAAAATGGTAGCAGTGCCAGCTCTTTAATAAAATAAATTACACCACGCCTTTAAAATATTCAGTATTACATGCAGTTCTGAATCAAACCTTCTTTTTTTATAAAAAAAAATTCCCAGAACTGGAACAGAACCATCTTCCTGTCACTTTGATCACACAACCAGATTACTCATTTTGATTACATTTTGGCTAGGAGTGGTCTTGAGGCCGTCTATAGGGAGCAATTTAGAATCAAACTTTAGAAATGTCTGAACTAGGAATTCTCAGACCATTTGTTGGATTAATGAAAACACGTCGGGTTTTTCTCACATTCCACTACCACTTGCTTTTTTTCTGTTAAAGTTGGCTCCAAGACTTGAGACTTAACTTGAGACTTGGCTTGAAAGTATTTGGCAAGGCCTGACACTTGAAGGTAGAGACGTGACTCTTGGAGTAAAAGACTTGAATACATCACTGATAAACACTAAACAAGTTATATTGTTACCATAAATGCCTTGGAAGGCACCCACAAATTGTGTTCAATGGGGGAATTAGCTTGATAGGAAGTAGTGAGAAAGCTTCAGACAACTCTAAAGCCAGGACACAAGCTTTATTATGTATAATGGTTCTGAACCCAAAAACTCCGGAGGCAGGTTCCAAATTAATTAATTTATTGATTAAAAGGAGATCTAAGATACACACAAAACACTCTCTCACATTCACATGCAATAACTAAGTTATAAAAAGTGGTAGCAGACAGTGAATTAAAGGATTGCAGTGGGCTATACTTTACCAGTTCCAGAACCAAGGCTTTGATCTGGAGGAAGACTGTGAGATGACTGGGGCTCAGTACTCTGCTTTGTGGCACAGTAATACTGAGAGGTCAAGCTTGAATCTAACAGTTTCTCCTGATTCCAAGTGGACCAAATTTGAGGTGTCCAGTTAGGCATATTTATAGGGTGAAATGTGTCCTGAGGCAGTTTGAGTGGATTTTATAGGAGGAAGAATGGCCAGAGATGTGTGGAAATGGTAGGGCAATCAATGCAAATGTTTTATAGGGGCTGTACACACAGCCCCGAAGGGGCGGCCTGGAGCCGCCCCTGTTACAGCCAGATCAGGGCTGTGGCAACCACACGACGTGGCCCTGATCTGGTCTCTGCAGGGTGCAAAAAGCAGCTCCTTTTTGCTCCCTGCAAAGGGTGCGATAGTCATGTTGCCATGTATGCAGTGCCAGAGGAGTGCCATGATGCCATGTGCCATGCAGTGCACGGTATCACACCACCCTGCGGGCGGAGCCAAGGCATGCGTCATGGAGACACTACACCCCAACTCCACCTCCAAGCTGGCCCAAATGGCCAGTCTGCACAGCACCACACAAAGAGGTGTCATCTTTGATTCCCAACCTTTGGCAAGTGCCCAGCTCTTTGATTCTCAACCTTTGGCAAGTGCCCAGTATGTTGCCCCCATCACACACCTGTGTGAAGGGATTATGCAGATTCCAGCCTCAAAAGACCTAACATGTCTATATATGCTCCCAAGCCAAGTCTGCTGGATATCCATACTTGACTATTGTTCTCGCATCAGGGCACTTCTGGTGGCTACGTGACCAAACATCCCTTTTAAAATCAAGCTGATATCAAAGGTCGACTAGAAACGAAGGAGGGCTATCCTGTGTGTTAACAATAAATTAAATTTGACACATAGGCACTATCCCAAAAGTTCCATGCGTCCAGTGACGTGCTGGTACAGGACTTGATTTTAGGATCTTTGTGCGTGTGCTGTTCAGTAGTTTTGCAAAATTTGGATGCAAACATAAAGCACTAAATAAAAAATAAAAATAGATGTCAATGCAATAGAGAAATTACACCACAAAGAATTACAATTCTGAGTACAGCTAATTGTTCTACCAACATACACTTTGGATCCACGGGGAGCTCTTTCAACATTCTGCAATGGGTAAGCACAAGGCTTTGGGTCATCTGGTGGTGGTACAACTGTGAGACCAAGCATAACTATACTGGTGGATCTATACATGATGGATACTATAAATGTATACATCCTTAGAAAGCTGTTTCAAGAAGACTCTGTTAGGAACTTTCCTTCCTGCAGTGGAAGGTGCAATCACAAGCTTGGGGGGGGGGGGGGGGGTTTGAGAGAAAGAAAGAGACAGAATATTTAACCTATCCTTCCACTTCAGTGGAAACAAATATTTCTGTTTGCATTACTGCTACCTTCCTACTAAGAAGCAACAGCAAGAAAAGCATATTCAAACCGAGAAAACCACATCTTTGTAAAGGAGCATTTTGAGAAAAACCACTTGTCTATCATTCAGCGTTTTTCAGGCACTAAAAAGGTTGTGACGGTTTCCTCTACATTGTTGCAGCCTGTGGTGATGTCTGGAAGATTGCTCATATGTTGAAGGCCCTGGGCTGGAACACTTTCATCCAGACTGTTCATTTGGTCCTTTCATAACCACCATTTGTCTGTTTGGAAAGTAAAATGTGTAGTTTTCCTTCCACTTACCAACCAGTGAGGAAGCTTGCATTTTATATAGCAGTGGTTTAGTAAGAGAGCTGAAATGAAAATTTGAACCTGAAATGTGAACTTGCATTTTAAATGGGACATTATGCATTTCAGGATCCAAGTTTGACATATAGGCTTTTTTCTCCCATTGATTGTTATTAAATATTTATAGTTTATTAATTGTTGAAAACAATTGATAGCATTCTTGATGTTTTTCATCCTTATATAGTCTCTAGCCTCCAGTCTTGTTCACTTTCATTCCATTCAACATTGTCTCTACAGTCTTGAACACTGAAACACAGTTCCCCTCCCAATTAGAGACTTGGGATCCTGTAGTGATAACATTTAGCCATGCATTCAGCGCCTGCACATAGCATTTAGAGCCCTGGTAGCGCAGTGGTTACATGCCTGTACTGCAGCCACTCACTCAAAACCACAAGGTTGCGAGTTCAAGACAAGCAAAAGGGCTCAAGCTTGACTCAGGCTTGCATCCTTCCAAGGAAGTTGCTAAAATGAGTACCCACATTGTTGAAGGCAAATTAGCTTACAGTTGTAAACCGCTTAGACACTGCTTAGGGGTATGAAGCGGTATATAAATGAAGCTTGTTTGTTTGTTTGTATTGTTTAGCCATGTATTCAGTACCTCCAATGTTCCGATTAGGTAGGGACACTCCCGATCAATAATCTGTTCTCTCACTTTTTCAGCTTCTTTTAACATGTCCAATTTTTCTCTAGAAAACTAGTGCAATCCAAATCTCTAAGATTAGCATTCCAAGCTCCAAAGTGTGTCTCTAATGCAATTCTGAGACTGGAGTCATGCATTATGAAAATGGAGGCCAGAGTGTGAGTTACTCTACTCAGCTACTGGCTCAGACTATCCTTCTTTCTCACTGGCCTTGCTCCATTTACCCTGAGTGATGAATTCCACTCTACGTGGAAACATGGTGATGACTACAATTTTTTCACTGGGTTTTTCTCCAGATCTTCTGCTCAGCATGGGATATGAAAAGGCTAATGCAGCCATCAAACAATGGGTGCTAGATATAGAGTGCCAACTGGACCTAGCTAGCATCCCAACTTTCAAGTGACTTCAACAGATACTTGGCATCAACTTTGACATATTTAGCAAACCTTGGAGGGCCTAAACACCAGAGAGCCTTTACTTTAGCATGATGACATGATCTCCTTTCAACTGTTTTTGATATATAAGAAGATCCAATTCTTAGACAGGCTATGTCCATGTGATTCTGGCCAAATAGAGACAACAGAGCACACACTATTCCAGTGCTCATACTACAGGGATGCCCCCCTCAGCCTTATCTCTCCTCTATTGTATAAACATCAAGGACACACCAGTCAATTTTATACCTCTTTGTTGCTTTTCAGACACCAATCTGGATATAACATATAATTTTGCCAGATTCTGTGCAGCTGAGGTTAAAATCCGCAATTGGCTAGTATTGATCTGTTACATCAGGGGTAGGCAACCTGCGGCCCACTGGCCGGATGCGGCCTGGCGAGGCCTTGGGACCGGCCCCAGCCCGGTCCTGCCGCCAATTGCCGCCGGGGCCTTTGGCCTCTCGCGCGCAGGGGCAATTGTCTATAGAAACCTCAGAAACATGCATTTATATTAACATTTGTTAAAAAATCAGCAATTTTTTTCGCGTGTCCTCCACTTTTTTAAAAAAAGTGTCCACCATTTGAAAATTTTGTCCTACATTTGTCCTGGTTCAGTTATTTATTTAATTTTTTAAAAATTATTTAATTATTTATTTTTTGGCTTCGGACCCCCAGTTGTCTGAGGGACAGCAACCTGGCCCCCAGCTCAAAAAGGTTGCCTACCCCTGTGTTACAGTTTATGGCCATAATAAAGATGAACTGAACTGAACTGTTCCCACATTACTAGGGGTTATAATCTTTTCCAGTGAGTCACATCGTCTCATGATATGTCCCAAGTATGACAGCCTCCATTTAGTCCTCTTTGCTTTCAGTGACAATTCAGACTTGATTTGTTTTGAATTCCAACTCACTTTTTTTAGAAGTCCATAGTATCTATCAACTCTCTCTAGCATCACAAATTAATTGATTTTCTTACTCTTAGCTTTTGTCATTGTCCAGCATTCACACTCATACATAGCAATTGCTATTGCTATCTGATAGAAAGAAATATACAATTAAAGATAAAGAAATAGAAAAATGAAAAAGAGAAAAAAAAAAGGGGGGGGGAGAAGAAAAAACCCAGATACAATTAATATTCAGCAGGGCTCTGACCCTCCCCATTCTGACTGTAATGAAAAGGAAAAGGAAAAAGGGGAAATATTATTCTACCATTACAGATCAATTAAGTAATCCTACTAAAATTAGTAACAGCTGTTGTTTTTGCATGCCTTCAAGTTATTTTTGATTTATGGTGACTCCAAAGTGAACCTATCATGGGGTTTTCTTGGCAATTCCTAGAATTCCCTAGCACTGAGCCATGGCACAGAAAGCAGTGCCAAACTAGATTATTTCTGCACTATGCCACACCGGATGTCTTCTAATAATTCTAGCAAAAAAGTACAGATTATTACATTGTTATATTTTTTATTGCTCAAAACAAACAAATATAAACAAACCCATAAATGGTTTCCAGACGCTGAAAAAAATCTTCAATTGCAACATCCAGACTCCCCACCAAGAGGGTTAGTTAGCAGATGCAGAGGAAAAGAAGGCTCAGCCAGGCCTAAAAAGACATTGTAAAAAGGAGTTTCACCTTGAGGCTTTTTAAAATGGAGTTATGCATTTATAAGAAACTGATCAGAAACAATGGATCACACAGTTCTATTGAGAAGCAGTGCACTTTGGTAGCAACTCATGGTGACCCTGTGCATGAGACATCACCAAGTCCTCCTATCCTCCACTGTTCTGCTTAGGCCCTGTAAACTCATACCCGTGACCTCTCTGTTTAAGTCCGTCAATCTAGTTTGTGGTCTTCCTCTTCTTCTTCTATCCTCTACCTTTCCTAGCATTATTGTATTTTCTAGTGATCCATGCCTTCCCATGATGTGATCAAAGTACGACAGTTTGATCATCTTGGCTTCCAGGGAGATTTCTGGTTTGATCTGTTCAAGGACCAATTTGCCTACATAACATCTGTTTCATATGCACTATTGAGGGCTGTCACATCAGTGAAACTGGGAAACGGAATTTAAGTTATGAAGAATAGATTTCAGAGAAGCAGAAAACTGTTTCAATAACTCTTCCAGGCTCACTATGGGCACACCTTTCAGTTTGAGTCAAACTGAATTCTTGCTAATGATTTTAACCAAGGAATAAAATAGGGGTAGTCCCTTTTTGATAATCAAATCTTGTAATTAGTTTTCCCTAATTTGCTTTTCTGTGTATTTTGGTTAACTTTTAAAATATGTTGATGTGAACATCCATGGACTTGAATATTTTTTAGAAGATTGTCTAACTTAAACAACAAGATGAATTTCAGTTGTGGATACTGTCCTTTTTTCTGTATGTTTATCCTATTGCATTTCATTCACATCAGTCCAGTTCCAAAAGGTCCAGTTTAACTGCATGATCACTGGGGGGGAAAATCTATGTGATCCATTAAAAAAATCATTTCCTTAGCACCAATTATTTATGTATTTAAGGATGACTATCCACTGAATTGTCAAAAATATGTTTAATGTTGTATTTGAACTGGAAATCTTTAACTAGAAGGAAAATATTCAGTCTTTTAAAAATCAGCACTATAGTGTTACACTATTATGAATTTCTTTAATCTAGGTAATATTTCTGAAATATGTCAATATTTTAAACCATTGTAGTTTCCTCAGTAATTAAAACATATATTTCCAGAAAATAATATTAGGGTTTTAAAATGGTTATAATGGGCATGTGCTGAGTTACGATAGGTTTGCCAGGCCAATACATCATTGTCATCAACAGAACTATGGCTGGCATCCTCTTGGTGATGGGCCTATGTCATCGCAACTCACATTTTTGGACAGTACAGAAATCAGAATTCTGTTCCAACCAGGCAATAACCAATCCACCCCCATTCATCCTGTAAAGAGCATAACACACGTTCCAGTTATTTTCCTGTAACTGGATGCATTGTAAGGAGATCATCTGCAGGAAACTCCTGAGGATCCCTAGAAGTTTTTGTGAATTCTTATCTCATGAAAAGCTAAAGTCCGTAAATGAAAGACTATATTTGTGGAATTAAAAAAAAAATCCTTATTTGGAAGTTCCAGGTGTCTTTCGTGCTACTCAACTCTTTGTTGTTTTTAATGCAGGACAAGACATTGAGCTTTGTATGAAACAGCAGGTGGGGAAAGGCTTCAGCCATTTGTAATGGGGTTGAAGTATGACAGTTGTGATCCCTGGAGTAAAACGGGGCTTAGAGCTACACAGCCTTATCTTTCTCTGTGACATGTGGAGGGTTAAAGTATCTGTAAAGCAATCTTTAATGTCCCCATAACATTACAGGAATTAGTTAAATCTTTCCAGAAAGGTCTTTGGGCCAAAAGAAATGACCTTGGGTGTTCGAGGACTAACTTGTGCTTTTGAGGTTTTTTTAGGAGAAGGAAGAAAAGAGTGCTTGATATATTGCTTGTGATTCAGTTTTCCTCGACCCCCTACCTCTGAACAGACGGAGGTCTGGATGCAAAATTGCTGCTAGCTAGTTAGATGATTTTAGCTCGATGATGATTAAATTTTATATAATTTTCAGGACTTGTTGCCAGAGCTTTCTATAAAAAAGAGATGGCCTCCTCAATGCTGCCAGAAATATATAAGTAGTTGCTTTTAACAGAACAATCTAGCCTGTGCAAACAATAGTAGATCTACAGTTGCTTGTGGATCTGGAATCCGTGGTGTTTCCAAAGTGTGGTTGACTGTTCTTTGTGTCTGCCTTCATAGGCGGGTTACAGACCACCATAAAGTATGCGTTCCGTGTGTACTAGGGTTAGGAAGGGCCGTATTAGGCTTAGGAAGGGTCTTACCTTCCTCACGGCCCTTCTTCCTAGTACGCGCGGAGTGCGTCGTAAATGGCGGCGCCCATCCACATGGGAGCCACCATTTTGATGTCTTGGATGCATAGCGTCCAGACGTGTTGCGGCGGAAGTGACGCTGCGAGGGCGCGCTTCGCCCCTCGTAGCACCACTTCCGCGTTTTGAAAAGGAGCGCCATTTCGGCGCTCCTTTTTTGCTGCGCTGGGAAGCCTTGCGGTCTGGCCGCTGGGGCTTCCCTCTGCAGCGAATTGCGGCGGTGGGAAAACGGCCGCTTGAGGGCGGTCTGTAACCCGCCAGCGAGACTCACTGGATTTCACAGGGGTTTCTTAAACAAGGAATATCCAGAGAGGTTTTGCCAGTTCCTTTCACTAAAATGTAGCCTGCAGCATCTGGTATTCCTTGTCAGAGTCCCATCTAAGTACTAACCGGGCCTGATCCTGCTTTGCTTCCAAGACCAGAAGAGATCTGGTAACTTTACTTCTTAATAGATGTTCAGGCATTTATTTATTTTTACATGAAATTACAGGTTTTATTTTTACATTTCTTAATTGCTCAACAAAAGCTTCAGGTATCAGGCACATTTATAAAGTGGGTATTTCTCCTTTTCTCACATGAAGAACAAATGCTTTTTAAAAACATACTGAAATTTCAGCCACTGAAATGCATGCATCAGCAAAAACAAGGTAAGGCTCATTTATGATTCAGAACTATTGTTTTTGCTCTTGTAAAGGTTAAACCCTCTCTGAACAAATTTTGTCAAGAAAACCCAGTGATAGGATCACCTTAGGTTGCCGTAAGGTGGAAAAACAACACACACACACACACACACACACACACACACACACACACACAGTTAATCAGTTCCTTCAGTTCAGTAACAACCCTACAACATAGATTTAAGCAGATCTGGTTATCATTATTTGGTTTTCCTTAGCTATCTGTGGGTTTTTTGGGCTATGTGGCCATGCAGCCTGAAAAGCCCACAAAAACCCATGGATGGCGGCCATGAAAGCCTCTGACTTCATATTATTTGCTTTAAATTAAACGATACATAGACTGTCATTCAGCTCAGGCTTGAACATGAACTGAGTGAAAACTAGTTCTGCTCAGTTTACATCAATTAAAGTAAGCTGAAGTAAGCTGAAAATAAAGGTGGAAGTGGGAGGTAGAGAGGGAAATTGGGACATTCTAATTTTTTATGTACTTTGGGGCATCTTAGCTTATAACAGCTTGCAGAGATGACTTACTTAGGTGGGTTCTGGGAAGTGGTAAATGACTCATTTTGGGAGCTGCCTGCTATCTTGAATGAGGTTGTCACATGCCCTTTCTTGAAGATAATCTGCCTAGACCTAAAGGTATGTGAGAACTAAAACAGCAACATCACCTTTTGGGGCAAGACGCTTGTGGTGGCTAGTCACTTTCATATGTTCTTGGAGGAAACAGATTATCTGGATCCCTTTCAGCCCGAATAGCCCTGGTTGACAATCCACTCTGGGTGCAAGTTGAGGGGCATGCTACTGTATGGCTCCTCCTTGATCTCTCAGCATCATCTGATGCAACTTATTATGGATTTAATGCATTGACTCTATAGGGTGGAAGTAGGAGACATTATGTTATGGTAGTTCTGCTCCTATCTATAGGGATTGTTCCAGAAAGTAGTATTGGGGGATTCTTGTTAATTTCTATGGCTATTACACTATGGGGTTTCACCCTATCCCACCATGCTGTATAATTTGAGGAGGTGTGGAAAGTTCTTGGCCCAACTCACTTCCCAAAGTCTGAGCCTAATTTTGTCACTTTAGCTTGAAAGAGCAATAATTCTGCCCACATGATTTGCCTCATCCTCTCTGTTCTTTTTCTCAAGAGATCTCCACTGGGAGAAAAAAAATGTGATCAAGTGCTTAGAATTCTGGAATGACCAGATAAAAATCAGACGCAATGACAGGCGATTCTTTCCCAAGCATTCATTTAATTCACCAGAATTGAATGGTTACATGCCTATCTTTCATTTCATTATTTATAGAAACAAATGGAAAACACATGGCAAAAAGCCATTTCAAAATTCCAGAATATCTGTCAAAATATAAGTTAGTAGAACACACCCTTACCCACTCACTCACACACCACACATATGGAATGGTGCCTAGTCTCATCCATGTCAACAACCGATGAGAAAGGAAAGGGGAACTCTGCTAATCATGAGCCTGGAAAAAAGGTATGTAACATCTAGCCTAGCTGTATCAATGGAGGAAGTTAGCAAACAACAGTTCATACCCTCCGACTGTCCCTGCCATTGCACTTTTTCAGTTGCTTTCAAGAAGTATCAGTTTCTTTAATGACTCCCACTTTCTCCCCCTGACCTCACTTTATGTGATTTGCTGCAAAATGAGTTCAAAGAACAAAAGTAGTTTGCGCTCAACTCAGCAGGGGAAGCAGAGGAAGCATAGAATCTTGATCTTCCCTGCAGGCTCAGGCAAAACCAAACTGCTGCAGCCTCTTCTAGCTTGTTTGTTCTTCCTCAGTGATAACTTTCACACCTGTGAGCACGCTCTGATGTTGCTTGGCCACACATGTCCCATTATGATATGTGAAATGTTGGCAGGTAGGGCAGTTACCTGTAACAGGTGAAAGGAAAGCAAGTCCAGAAAATGTTCCTAGGTAGGCCTAAATGCTATGAAAGTACCAGAATGCATCTGATCCTAGAAATTAAGCAGGGTCAAGCCTGGTTAGTAACTTGGATGGGAAACTGCCAAGGACAGCTAGGCTCAATGGGAAGGATCTGACAAAACCACCTCTGAATGTTCTATGTCCAAGAAACCCCATATGAAATTCAAGGGGTCACCATAAATCAACAGGTAACTTGAAGGCACACCCACACATAGGCCTTGTGACCTCATAAGGCTGCATCTACACTGCAGAAATAATGCAGTTTGACACCACTTAATTTGCCATGTCTCAATGTTATAGAATTCTGGGATCTGTAGTTTTGTGAGATATTTCACCTTCTCTGTCAGGTAACTCTGGTGGCACAAGAAAATACACATCTCAGAATTCAATCACATTGCACAATGGTAAAGTGGTATCAAACTGCATTATTTCTGCAATGCAGATGCAGCCATAGGCTTGCAATCCCATCGTGGTTCCAGCTACAGTAGACCCATTGGATCTATAGGATTTTATGTCAGTGTTGACTCGCCATTTAACAATTGATCAATGTCTCTATTCTGGTTGAGGCTTGCCTATGGGACTGAGACCACAGTGTTTCTTAATGTGACTTCCATTACTCCTTCAAGCCCTCCCAAACTTTGAACACAGTGGAGATCAGGCACCCCTCTCATTTTTGGACAGCAAGGAGGACAACCTTGAGAGAGAGAGACTTTCAGGTAACAACTGAACTTTCAAACTCCTGAAACACACATTTTGGGGGGTTTGCCATGGCAACTCTTGGTTTGTATGTGCCCTATATACTGACAGGGTATGAAATGAATCAAATATTACATTGATCAGAATGGAGACTGCAGTCAAGAAATAAGAGGAAGACTAGGAATAAAGGGCAGAATAAAGATATACAACTGAGCACCAAAGTTAGAATCATCCAAGCCATTGTATTTCTCCATCACCATGTATGGATGTGAGAGCTGGACAGTGAAGGAAGAGGATAAGAAGAAAATTAATTCATTTGAGATGTGGTACTGGAGAAATGTGGTGAGGATCTCATGGACAGCCAGAAAGACAAACAAATGGGTCCTTGAACAGATCAAGCTTGAACTCTCCCTGGAAGCCAAGATGACTAAGTGGAGACTGTCACTCTTTGGCATATCATGAGAAGGCATGACTCATTAGAAAAGACAATAATGCTAGGAAAGGTAGAGGAGAAGAAAGAGCCACATAGATGGATGCACTCAGTCACAGAGGTCATGGGCATGAATTTGCAGGACATGAGCAAAGCAATGGAGAACAGGGGGGTCTTGGAAATGTCTTGTTCACAAGGTCACTCTGAATTGGGGTCGACTCAAGAGCAGTTAACAACAACAACAGCAACAGCAACAGCAACAGCAACAGCAACAGCAACAGCAACAACAACAACAGAATGCACATTTGGGGAGGGGGTACCAGCAAGGCCAGAAAGAGTCAACCCAATTCTCACTCCAAGACCAAATCAATAATGCAACTGTTAGGCAGTGGCAGGCAGCCACTTTAGATGGTACATGTTAGGAGATGGCAGCAAAGTGTTGGGAGGATGAGAGAGCTATGGAAAATGCTATCCTATTGTCATGACTGAAGGGGACAAAAATCAGTTGGCTTTTGTGCATGGAATGGAGGGGTGCCATCTTGTTCTTTGTCTCAGGCAGCAAAAAGTCTTAGGTAGTCTTGTTAACTGGTGTCACTAGGAGGGCACAGGGAGTGTGGACCACACCAGGTGACACCCTAAAAGGGAGGTGACACCACAGCTGCTCAAACACCTGTATTTTGGCAGAAACATGGCATTTGCCTGTATTTCTTTAAAATTATAGCTTTTTTGTGGGTTTTTCGGGCTATGCAGCCATGTTCTAGAAGAGTTTATTCCTGATGTTTCACCAGCATCTGTGGCTGGCATCTCCAGAGAATGGGTCCCCCAGGATGTTTTTAGAATTAAAAATTCAAATTTCAAAATTTTAAATTTTATTTTTTAAAATTTTCTTTAAAAACATTACATTTTAACCAAATTTTCACTATGTATATGTAAATACATTTAGGTTATACATATGATATTGTAATTTGAAGGTATATTTTTAATTTTGCTAGTTGTTTAGGTTACAACTACAGGCATTACTGGCATTCAGTGGTATATGGGGATTATGATCTATGAGTAACATTAGTGCAAAAAAGCATTACTAAGGATTCTGTATAGTGTGAAATGGGAGAAAGTCAATGGGGGTGTGTGACACCATGAGTTACCGCACCGGGTGATACCAACCCTAAGGCCGCCACTGGCCTTGTTCTCTGTGATATATCATTGGGTCCACAGCCCAGCCAGGTCCTGCAGCTGTGCTCATTTGAAAGCTTACTTGTGCCTCAGATTAGCTGGACTCGACTTCTTATTTCTAATGTTCCAGTTTCCACTAAGTGATATTTTTAGAGTCTGGTCAAATGCAAAGATGATCAAGAGGATGTGGGGAGGCCAGCGACTTTAATGAAATCTCCTCTCATCAACACAACACCCACTAGGTTCAGGAAAGGGAAAGAAATGAGGTTTTTCTTTTCCAGTCTGCAATGTGTGGTTCAAAATTATTATTTGTTACATCACAGATACCTATTTCAGCAAGTCATGAGTGGCAGAAAGGGAAACGGTTGCTTCCATTAATATAAATGTAGTCTCATGAAATAATTTCAGTGGCTATAAAAGGGTGGTGGTGGTGGTGGAATTACAGCATCAACAGCCTTTGAAAATCTTTTTATGTCTAATTCTATTCTAAGGCCTTGTTTGCACTCAATGGACAAGCAAGAGAGCTGGGTTAAGAAATATAAATGTTTTAACTTAAATATTTATTGGGTGGCCAGAGCTTGGGTGGTAGTTCCCCCCAACTACAAATCCCAGAATCCCCTAGCCAGCACCACATTCTGGCAGTTCTGAAGCTGTATTCCCAACTCCTGTATATGTTTTCATGAATATTTCAGAGAGGATAGCTTAGTCACATTTTTACATTTATTTTTTGAAAAAGACACTCTTGTGGCACTTTGAAGATCTGCATTCTTATAGAAGTGAATTTACTTTGTCAAAAGATGAAAATGTTATCCTCTGATGGCTGATAGAGATATGTAATATAGGTAGTTATATGCAAGATGTGTTTTTTAAAAAGCTGTAGAAACACCTCTAGCATTTTTCAGCCTCAATTCTACTGTTTGTGGGCGTCTCACCTTTATTTCTGTGTGCACTGCATTAAATCTGTTTGTCTTGGACAAATCTTTTGCTGGGAGGAGTGATTTAGAAGATGTAAATTGAAAAATGTCTTTCCCCATAATTTTGTACAGTCTTGTTTCTTTGGTCCCAAGGGGATTCTTAATACTTCTTGACTACAAAAATAACTGTGTATCAAGATTCCAGCTTGGCACAACATCTCTCCTCTATGGTTAAGATCCCCTCTGGTGCCCAGTTTTAAAACTGCATTTAGAAGAATATAGTGTGTGTATTTGTGCCTGCATGCTTGTGTGTGTTTGTATGTGCCTTCAAGTAATCTATCAGTTCTCTTGTTGTTGTTGTTGTTGTTGCTGTTGCTGCTGCTGTTAACCGCCCGCAAGTCAAGTCTTTTCCCCGTGGTAATTTGAAGTGAGTTATTTTGCTCCCCATTCCCATTTTTTTAAAAACAGCTGTCAATCATGTGCCTAAGCGCTTGACATTGCAGCCAATCAGTCGCTGAGGTGCTTTTCCCCTCCGGGAAAGGGAAAAGGGAACCCCTATTCACCCCAAATCCCTTGGTGTCCAGCCTCTTCTGTGTCTTCCCATAGTCCCTCTGGGAAAGAGAGGAGGAGCCTCTATTCCCCCCAAGTACCTTTGCCTCCCCATTGCTACCTGAGCTCTCTGGGGGCGATCAAGCAGGCATGTACTACAAAGCCCATCTGCTGCTCAGGCGCTCAGGCAGAGGCAAAAAAAGAAAAAAAGAATAGTTTAAAATGGTGTTCAGTGGGTCTCTCACATGTCGATCTATAAATATGGAGCAGGGGGGAGGTTGCAGGGGGCGTAATGTGTTTACTGCGTTTGGAGGTCAATGTAGCGTGATTGCCTTACCCTGCTTCCCACTCCATAAAGGGAAAGACTATGCGAACGGGTGAAAATGGCGCTGGTAATGCAGGGAAGAGAACAAGAGGATGACACCCTTGAGCACTGCTCCTCCCATCCCCAAGTTCCCAAATCAGACATCCTTGTTGTTCCCATTCATTTGCCCTAAATCAGACTCAAGAGGTGCAGGAAAAAATCTCTAAAAATGTGCACTCTTTTTAAACCGGTTTATCCACCACTGATTCGGGTTTTCTAAGGAAAAATCGAATACATGAGGATCAGATCCGAATTCCAATGGGAACGAAATCGGTGCAATGAGGATCGAACACGCACTCAAATGGGAATGATGCATCTCTAATTTGATTCTTGATTCACGTTATAACCCAGTGGGAATGGGGCCTAAGTGATATAGCTCCATGCTATGGAATCCTGAAATTTGTAGTTTTACAAGATCTTTAGCCTTCTCTGCCAAAGAGTGCTGGTGCTTCACAAAACTGCAAACCCCAGACTTCTGTAGAATGGAGCCATGAATCAACTGCATTATTTCTACAGTGTATATGCACCCTTCAGTGGCCCCTTCTCTGCTGTCTTTTTGCCAGGAGGTGAAAACTTTCCTATTTAAACAGGCCTTTTGTCCTTGGACAAGTCACATTCTTTCAGCCTCTGAAGAAAGCAATGGCAAGCCCCCCGCCCCCCAACAACTGTTGCTAAGAAAACCCCAGAATAGAATCACTGAAAACTGGAGTTGACATGAAGACACATACCAACAACAAAGGTCAAACTACCCCCCCCCCCCCCCCGCAATCTTTGAAAATATTTTTAAAATAGTGATCAAAATACAGTAACTGGAAGTCAGAAGCGGCTTCCAGGTACTTTCACGTGACATTTTCAGCTGATTTTTTGACCCCCTCCACTCCAGAAAACCCACAGAAGTACAGCCCATTGCAGGGGCAAACGTTGGACACCACTGCAATTGCCTGGGAAAAATCTGAAGAGAAAAGGCCAATTACATCATGATGACTCAGAGTCATTCATGAATGAGTAGTATCTACAAAATAATTTCTTTTTTCTGTAATTTTTGTTGGCTAAGCATATCCTTGAGAGCTAGTTTTTCTCAGAGTTTTGGACCTCTGAGTGGAAGATGCAGATTTGAGTGACCTTATTAGGTATGAGGTAGGCAGAAGAACATTGCACTTGTATATTTGTATATTTGTATCTAGATGCAGTGCCAGAGGATTGCCATGACAGAGCCCTGGTGGTGCAGTGGTTAAATGCCTTAACTGCAGCCACTCACTCACAAACCATAAGGTTGCAAGTTCAATACCAGTCCAGGGGCTCAAGCTCGACTCAGGGTTGCATCTTCCCAAGGGTGTTAAAATGAGTACCCAGATTGTTGGGGGCAATTAGCTTACACTTTGTAAACCACTTAGGGAATGTTTAAGTGCACTGATAAGCGGTATAGAAATGTACTTGTTATTGCTATTGCATAGCAAGCTCTTAGTATCTATAAAATGTGAAATTCTGCAGTCGCAGTGACAGTGTGATCAACACAGAAGCAGTCTAGTTGGGGCAAATACCTAGCAAAATCAGTAACAGATAACCAATGAGTCTGCAGGCAATGTTTGTATGGTAAACAGACTTTATATTAAGAAGCAACCCAATCTTTTCTTCCTTTTCTAATTTACAGAGAGATTTTCTCTTGTTTAAAGGGCTGTGCAGACTACCTCTGAAGGGGGAACCTGCAGCCGCCTCTCTCTTCGCCACATCAGGGCCACGGCAACCACACACTGCGGCCCCAATCTGGCCTTTACGCAGTGCAAAAAGGAGCCACAAAAAGCGGCTCCTTTTTGCCCCCTGGAAAGGGTACCATAGCCACCAGTGCCAGAGCAGTGCTGTAGATGCAGTGCCAGATGAGTGCCCTGACAATGCGCGCCATGTGATGTGGTCAGCGGGCAGAGTTGTGTGGATGCCATGTCCCAACTTTGCCCCCCCAAGGCCAGCCTTAATGGCTGGTCTGCACAGGCTCAGAGTTAGGATGTGCAGAACATTTTCAGAAAAGAAAGGGAAGTCTATCCTTTCCTCCTCTTCATCTAGGCCAGTGATTCCCAAAGTAGGCAGTAAACCCACCTTGGGGGTAGTGGAAAGATCCAGGAAGCCAGTAAAGAGGGCAGGAGGGGGACATTGGAAGGAAAAGGGGGCAGCTGGGGACTTTCAGTCAATATATTGGTGTGCAAGAAAGACAAGGGCAATAAACAACATTTAGAACCATGGTGGGATTGAGAGTTGCATGAAAATTCTTTTCAGGGTTCCTCAAAACCCCATGCCATGACCCCGATCCGGCCACTGGAGAACTCAGAAGGAGAGTCAGGGCACTGAGCTCCTCTGTCTTACAAAGTGTGTTAATGTTACACCCTATTTCTTCCAAAAAGGAAGACATTTAGGGAGCAACAGTGGCATTGCTATGGTGATGGTTGTGGTGTCATCCCACTTACGGTGTCACTTAGTGACACCTCTGCCACAAGGCTGGCATGGTCAAGAGGCTTCTCAGTCACTTCTCAGCCAGCTACTTGGTTGCTACTTCCAGGGTGACCAGATAGAGCAGTGACTGAGACTGCTTGTTCTGAATGTACAGTTGAATATTAGACCTAATATCAAGAAATATGTGTTGGAGAGGCACTAGGGTTGTCGCCCAAGAAGAAGCGGGGCAGAGTAGTTTAAAAAAGTTTGGGGACTACTGTTTTAGACCATCCAACGTTTTGTTAGAATGTTGTTATTTTTATATTTATTTATATCCCACCCTTTCCCCCAAACTGGGACTCAGGGCGGCTCACAACATTAAAAACCGTACAATTAAAAGCATACAAAAATAGTACATTGAGATAAAATTAAATTATTAGAATATTAAAACTATAATTTGTTCACATCTTAACATTTATCACGTATGTAGAAAGCCCACCAGAAGAAATGCACATTTTGAAGCAATTAACAACAGAGGCATACTCCCTCTGGAGGTGATATATAGCCATTGGCAAAATTATGAATTTAACCTCTTTTAGAACTGTCTACATTGGCAGCCATTACTACATCCTGAAGCAGTGAGTTCTAGCAATATGCTATGTGGGGGGAAAATATTTCTTTTATCTGTCCATTCAGATTCGGTGAGTTCTCTACTGAGAGAGAGAGAGGGATGCATATTTTTATACATTTGACTCGTATCTGGCTTTCTGCCTCAAGTTAAAGTGCTCAAACGTTGAAACTTGTCCATAGAAGTAAGTTGCTTTCACTCTTTGACCATTTCATTTGCTCCTTTCTCCACTGTTCCAAGTTCTACAAGTTCTACCTTCTCAGGTGTAGTGATCAGAACTGTACATAGCATTCAGTTGTGGATGCATGCATCACATGTTTTTATAAGGGCAGTGTCATATTAGCATTTTTGTTTCTGTTTATTTTCTAATTATGTCCAACAAGAGAGTCTCCTTGGGTCAGAGTGTGTATTTAAGGTCCCCCGTTTTTCTTAAATGTCCTACATTTTGGGCTAAATTTTATCCTACAATTGTCCTATATTTTGGTCTAAATTTTGTCCTACATTTTGTCCCGGTTTTTAGTAGAGAATTATGGCAACCCTACCTGCATGGGTAGGAGGACTAGTTTGGTATCTTTTTCTTCTACTAAGAAGGCTTATAAGAGGAAATTGTAGTCTGAGCTCTCCACTGCAATTCTGTGAATGAGACATGATGATTATACAGTGAAAGCCTAATTTAGAAACTCTTTCATCACCACCATTTCAGAATCCATTAATGTATATGTCAACATAAGATTGTCTGGGCTCAATGTGAATTACTTTAGCTCTAGAAGCTTCACTTGCTGTTTCCTTACAGTTTGGTGACATCCTTTTGGAACTCTTCATGGGCTGTTTGGATTTTCACCATCTTCAGTAATTTGGTTATCACTGTAAAATTTAACTCACCCTAACTCCAGTGCATTTATGAACAATTTAAATAGTATCAACTTAAATAGCATCAGTCCAACGTCTGTTATTGTTATTGTTTTGTGTCATAAAGCTGGCTTCAATTTATGATGTCCCTATGAATGAGAAACCTCTAAGAGATCCTGTCTGGCATCTTGAGTTACAGTTATGGATTCATAGTCTAGTGTTATGGATCCGTAACTGCTCCATAATTCAGCTATGCTACATATTCATGCTTGCATCACTATTGCCATGATCATAAAGTCCCCTGAAACCATCAGCCAGCTTCTCCTCATTGCACCACTGCTTGGAAGCTGGAAGGGGCTTGCTGTGTCATCCTGAAGCCTCCACTCTCTGTTGCTCAAAGTGGCATTCTGGAGTTTAAGGTGGGTTTCTGAGGTCACTTCTTTAGGTCATATGTTACCCAGGATCTCAGCCATTGTTAGCTCTGCTAAGAGCTTGTAAACTTAGAGCAGTAGCTTCCTTTATCGAGTCAATCCATCTGGAATACATTTGTCTTCATTTCCTACTGCTTTCAACTTTATAGGGCATTATCTTTTCTGAGCAAGGAGGAAAGGAGGCCTTGAGAACAATCTATCTGAAGGCAAAAAATAGCAAGCTTCCACACCCACAGTTCTTCTGCCACCACACCCACAGTTATCTTCTCCATTTTTTTTTCTCTTCACAATAAAGTCATGAGGCTTCAGAGGGATGCCAAGGTCAACTGAGGTGAGTTTGCTTTCTGGTATGCATGACTGCATTTCAAACATTTTCACATTTGACAGAGAAAACTAGTAAAACAAGCACAATGTATACTTAGAAGTGCCCTACATGTGTCCAGTGTAGCTTGCTTCCAAGTAGGTACACATAAGATAGATTCCAGACAGCCTTTATTATTCCTGGCTAGGCTCAATTACAATTGCTGTCTAAATAGCTCTTAGTGTTTGACACAATTGCGGGGGACATGGGTTCTTTGTTTGTTTATATATTTGTTTAAATTGTTTTTGTTTAAAACAGTTTTGTTTGTTTTTGGTTTTTGCATTAGTGCATAGGGCTACATCGATACAGGACCAAATCAGAAAATTAAGTACCAAAATGCAATTCAGATGG
Source organism: Sceloporus occidentalis (assembly GCA_023333645.1). Taxonomy (NCBI): domain Eukaryota; kingdom Metazoa; phylum Chordata; class Lepidosauria; order Squamata; family Phrynosomatidae; genus Sceloporus; species Sceloporus occidentalis. The sequence goes on along the minus strand of JALMGF010000001.1, from coordinate 185,408,149 downwards.
CAATGCTTAAATAATAATTGTTCTTTAAAGAGTGTTCTTTTAAAGCAAGTTGTTTTGGCTGAACTGATGTTAATTGAAGGATTTATTTTTGAATGGCATTTCTTTCAAGATAACATAAAGTGATTAAAAAGAAGCAACTGATGCTGGCTAGTGATCTAAAAATGAACAACTGCCAAGTCATTGCTGCTCCAGGAAGAGGATAGGAAAATAGCAATAACAGCCAGTCTTTTTTAAAAAATGAATGATCAATTTTTAAAAAACCAATAGAAGTGCTTTTTTTTAAAGTCATGTAGGGGTGAAACAGATGGATGGAAGGGGCGGCTTGAAGCTGGTCCTTCTGGAGATAGATTGGGGCTGTGGCAGCCACACACCGCAGCCTCAATCCACCTTGAAGCTGTCCAAAAAATGAGCAGCAAAGATCCACTCCTTTTTCATGCAGCAAAAGGCTGCCTTTTCCCCATGGTGGCTTCAGGATGCTCCACCGGAGTATCCTGAAGCTGCTCACATCTGGGCAGCCAGGTGGCTTCAAGATGTCTTGGGGACATGTGGCGTCTAAACACCATGCCCCTAAGCCAGCCGGAAGCTGGCTCTTGGTTTACACCATGGTTAAAACTAACCTACGTTTGGTGCTTGATCACTTAGTACAATTCTGATTGATCATCCCTGAGGAGGTCTAACTACATAGGGATTTTGGTGATCATTTTGGCGGAGCTACAGGACCATTGCATTACTTTTCCCCACAACAATGTCATGCTCAAAATTTGAGACTTCGAGAAATCCCCGAAATGCAAGCTGGATTCAGGAAAGGAAGATGCACAAGGGATCACATTGCAATCATGCAATGGATAATGGAGAACACCAGGGAATTCCAGAAGAAAATCTGTAAATGCTTTATTGAATATAGCAAAGCCGTTGGTTGCATAGATCATGAAAAGCTATGGAATACTCAAAGAAATGGGAGTGCCACTACATTTGATTGTCCTAATGTGTAACCAGGAGAAGAGGCTGCTCTCAGAAATGAAACAGAAGCAGAGAAACAGAATGGTTCCCCATCAGAAAAGGAGTCAGGCAAGGATGCATACTGTCACCCTGTCTATTCAACCTGTAAGCAAAAAAACCATCGTACATATAGCAAGCTTAGACTCAAAGGCAGAAGGAGTGAAGACCAGAGGAAGGAACATTAACAGCCTAAGATACACAGATGACACAATACTACTTGCAGAAACCAAGATCTGGTCAAGGTAGAATTAATGCTAAACATTTAGAAAACAAAAATAATGACCACAAAAGATCTACAAATATTCAGCCTAGACAATGAGGAAACTGAAATAGTCAAAGAGTGTCCATATTTTGGATCAAATATTGATCAGAACGAAGATAGCAGTCAAGAAATTAGAAGAAGACTAGGCTTGTGAAGGGCACGTTATGGAAGAACGTGTAATGATATAATTCTGAACACTAAAGTGAGGATCGTCCAAGCCATTGTATTCCTCATCACCATGTAGGGATGCGAGAGGTGGACAGTTAAGAAAACCGACAGAAAGAAAATCTACTCATTTGAGGTGTGGTGCTGGAGAAGAGTGTTGAGGATACTGTCAAGGACCAAGAGACACACAAATGGGTTCTAGAATAGATCAAGCTCAAACTCCCCTTAGTCAGTTAGTTGAGTAAATTGAGTCTGTCATACTTTGGCCACATCAGGAGAAGACATGAATCACTGGAAAAGATAATGAAGCTAGGATAGGTAGAAGGGAGAGGAAAGAAAGGAAGATTGTGTGCCAGATGGCTGGACTGAATCAGAGAGACCATGGGTATGAGACTGCAGGACTTGAGCAAAGTAGTGGAAGACAGGGGGTCTTGGAGATGTCTCATTCACAGAGTCACCATGAGTTGATGTTGAGTTGAGGGCATTTAACAACAACAGTGTCCCCTCATTGCCATGTCTTCATGGGCTGAAGCTGCCCTGTCTGTCTATCCTGGGGCCCATGCCTCTGATACTAAATGGTGGCTGACAATGTATTTTATTTTTTTTCTTTTGCTGGTTAGAAGGAAATTCTAGGTCCAAAGAGCAACATTTGTTTATTTTGACTGCTCTTGCCTCTGCCTTCAGTCTTAGCTTCTCAGATCTTCAGATGTGGTGAGATCCCTATCTTTGCATCTCCAGTTCAGATAGCTAGACTCTTCAGATGCATACTCATCCTTCCCCCCCCCCCTCCTCCTTCCCTTCTTCTTCTTCTTCTTCCCTTAAAAAGCACAACTAAACACATCCCTGGTAGAGAATGGAGGACATAGGCTCTGAAGAAGACTTGCTTGGATGCCTCATTCAGACTAGACTAGAGGTAGCAGCAGAACTGTATATAATATCATATTTATCCCATACAATTTTGCTCTGCTTGGCCCATAGAATTGGTGGCAGTGCACAGGATATCAGTATCCAGCATTGGGACAGTGGCCAAACAGCAGCATATCACAAGGCTGAGAAAAACGCAATGTAGAGGAAGCCTCTGCTACAACTGAAACATTAGATTATTTGGTTTGGGTTGATAGTAGGATGAGTGTGAGTTTCTGTAGGGGCAATAAACAGGAAACGTTAGTCAGAAAGAGGGAATGTGGGAAGGAGAAAGCAAGAAAGAAAAAGTGTGAATTGGTCTCTGTGTGAGAGTGACAGTGACTCTGAATGATGTATTTACACCAGTGTCCAAGCATAATTTTTTTTCTGGATTTTCTACAAACTCATAATATTGGCCCCTTTCCTTTCTTCCCCTAAAAGGTCTTACTTGCTTTGAATAATTGGAAGACTGAGAGCTACATCTTTAGGCTTCTTCATTTTAATGCCTTATATTTCAAGCTGCAAAGATGTATGTTTGTTGAAGTCAGTATTGCCTGCATGTATAGTTGGAGCTGACATTTCTCTCTCAAAATGTTCCATAGAGATGTACAAAGATTGAATATATCAACTGGAAAATATGCCTGCTCCATCACTTCCCTTCTCTGAGCCCATTTCATCAGAAATGGGGGTTATTTCTGATAAAGATGGGTCATAGGCTAACTTCATGGATTAACTTTCTTCTTGCAGGTAAATTTGATATTCTTAAAAATATATATATTTACCTTAGGTTACTCAGATAGTATATCTTCATTGCATTATGCTACCCATTACCAGCTCTATGCATCCTAGTCATATTTCTGTCCCTAATCTGTTAAGCACCTTACTTTAGAATTTGAGGATTGATTGTAAACTAGGAGCATGGATTGACTACAATATTCAATTTGGGTCTAGCTTTACAAGCAGCCCCAGCATGAACCAGTTGTTCAGCAACTGACCAGTTTGACCCAAGTCCTGAATTTGAAGCAACATTCAGAAATCCAAAGCTTTACGCCTCCAAATGACTATACTGGGAAAGCCACAAATGGCTCTTTGGCTGTTTGACTGGATGGGAGTATAACAAGGGACTGAAGCATATCAATTTCCACATTAAAAGACTTTATTTCAGGAAACAATATTCTCTTGCCTTTTGCTTGGAAATTACTCATAAGCATGTCCCAGTGAGTTCAGTGATTCTTCTTACTTCTAGCCAAGTGTACATAGAAAATGTGCATAGTTATTTGGGGCTGTTGTGGGGGACAGGCAGTAGCTGTTTTAAATACCTTTACCCATACAAACAAATATGTTTATTGTGAAGCCCTGCAGTTCTTTAATTCTAAGTTTCTCTTTAAAAAGATGATCTCTTCGGTGGCAGTTGAGAGCATCAATGTCAGTGGGTCAGTGAATCCACTCCTGGTTTTAGTCATAACTTTAAAGGATGCAGACTCTGCTCCATCCTCCCAGATATGTTCAGCACCTTGGCTAGTTCCCTAAAGTGCAAAATTAAGGCACTTTAAAGTTCATACTAAAACCTGGAACAGATAGAATTGCTCCATTGACATGGGAACCTTCGTCCTCCACTGATTTGTAGAGAGAAATCACAATGAAACATGGGTAGATAAATATGATAACATGATTTCTGGTTTGCGTAAAGAACAGATGATCACATCTGTTTTTTTTATGAGAAGGCAAGTTGCCAGGTACTTCCTTTAAAAGAGGTTTGCCAAAATTTAAATCCAAGCCATTGCATCAGTGTGATTTACTTCTACATCATGATGATTTTATGGGGGGGGGGGGGGAATGGTTTTATTATGCTTCTGTGTTGTTTAATTTATTGTTTTGCTATTTCTGTGATCCAGGACAAATGCAATAAATATGTCATATCAAACAATGTGATGGCAATGATAACATGCTGTCAACCCCCAACGCAGGAATGGATTCCCAAATGTGCCAGGCCTCAGGACCAAAAGAGTGTCTCCATTAGTTTTCCAGAAAGAAATGAAGCTTTTTTTTTAAATGCTCACACTAGATGATGTCAGTGTGGTTGCTGTTCTTAAGGTCCGGGAACTTGAGTATTTCAAAGAAGAGGAAATTTTTCAAATTGCCCACTGCAGAGCATGCTACTGGCTAACCTACTCTAGATATAGGTCATGGTTTGCACGAAGTACGGTCTGCACCATACACAGCAGGGACAAGCTACAATCCCTTATGAGAGTCCTTCAGGCGATGGTTTCTCAGAGTAAACAACTAAGGCTGAGCCAAAGAAGAGGTGTTCATCCTGCTTTGGAAATATTTCCCTCTTTACAGTGGTTTTTCCAGTTTTTTAAATCTTTCTTGTCATATTTTTTTTATTAATAAAACATAATTAATGGTAAATTTAATCATAGAAACTGAAAGTAATATACTAGTATGTACATGATATGTTGAAACTTTGTCTTCCATTTTTGTATGATTTAAAATCGAAATACATTTTAAATCTTATAAACTTTAATCCATTCCCTCCTGATACCTTTGAGATATTTCTGTATGGCACCATATTTTTGTATTTTGTATTAACTCAGGTTTTGTCTCTCCTCTATCACTCCTGCTCCATCATGTATTTTGTTATTAAAATCATCTTTACTCTTTCTAAGTTTTATTTTTGTTCTAGTTTTCATTGTCTCCACTTTTATTTAGTAATTAATTTCTTTCACCTCTTCTCATTCAACTCTATTACTATCTTTCTATTTCTTCCCCCAATATTTACTCAACTCCAGTCTTCTTCCACTACTTTTTCCTCTAATGTAATAACTCCTCTGATTCTTTTTGTTAATACATCTTAGGGGTGAAACAGATGGCCCCAAAGAGGTGGCATGACGCAGCCCTTTGAGCACCAGATTGGGGTCGTGGCAACCGCACGCCATAGCCCTGATCTTTTTTTCTGCTGCAAAAAGGGTGCCTTTTCCACTGCTGCCATAGCTTTGTAGTGCTCCTTCGGCATGTGGTGTCTAAATGCTGTGCCGCTGGAGCACCAAAAAGCTGCCTCTGTGTAAATGGTTGGGTGGGTTTATGGTACTTCCTGGCAGCTGGGGGATGTGGGTCATGTGTACACCATGTCCCCAAGTCGCCGGGAAGTTGACGTATTTTGTCAGTCTGTTCCAGCCCTGATTTCAAGTACTATAGCAAACCAGTCTCCTATTTTTGAGTGTTTAAGCTTCCAGTTTTTTGCATACAGTATTCTAGCTGCTGTAGTCATATACAGTGCGCCCGCATCATATGTGGATGCACCATACTCCGCTTTCAGCATATGCTGAAAGCCACTAGGGAGCCCATGGGAGTGTGCGGGGCACAAGGGGCGGCATGTCCCATTAAGAATAATGGGGCACATGCCCGTGGTATGCACACGCCACTGCGCTGCTGTGCCATGCACAAGCCCTATTATTTTCAATGGGGCTCGAGCATACGCATTTTTTTTTATACCGGGGGGGGGGGGGTCTGGAACGGATCCCTCACATAAAAAAAAGGCTCACTGTATAACATGAGTTTCCAGTATTTTTTTAGTGGATAGAATTCCGGATCTGTGGGTAGTCTTATGCCTAATATTTCTGTCATAGTGGTTTGCATTTTTTCCTCAGTACTTTTTTGCTGCTTGACAGTTCCAGAGCTCTCTAACAGAGAAGACTAAATGTTTCACAAAACTAAAGCTTCCAGAATTCCATAGCATTGAGCCTTGGCAGTTAAAATGGTGTCAAACTAGATTATTTCCACTATGCAGATGCAGCCTGAGTATTCGTGCCACAACTACAGTTCCCAGAATTCCATAGCATTGAACCATCAGAATTAAAATGGTGTCAAGCCAGATTATTTCTGCAGTGTGAATGCAGCCTGAATTACTAATTAATAAGGGAAAGGTTGGCTGAGGGGGTGTTTCCACTTGGCAGATAAAACGGATTATATTGGCGTGATTCTGATTCGGATTGTGTTCCGGGAATAATTCGAATTTTTTCCATCGTTTCCATTACGAAAAGGGGCAAATTACCCCGATTCATTTAGACTTTGTTTTCGTTCCCATTTATTTTAAATCGCTTTATTTTAAAGCGGATTAACTTGCTCCCCGTTCCCATTTGTGTCTGCAAGCTGTCAATCAAGCGCCTAGGCTTCAGATGTCACAAGTATTGGGTTTTTTTGGGAGGGGGCAGCCAATGAAAATCGTCTGCATCCGAGGCTCTTCTGTTGTGTCTCCCCAGACTAGAAGGAGCCTCTATTTGTCCTCTTCTGTGTCTCCTCATATTAACTGCCATAACTCAGTGCTAGGGAATCCTGGGAATGGTAGTTTATTATGGCACCAGCACTCTCTGGCAGAGGAGGATAAATGTCTCACAAACACAACAGTTCCCATAATTCCTTAGTACTGAGCCAGGGAAGGTTAAGGGGTCTCAAACTGTATTATTTCTACAGTGGGTTTGGAACTACAGATGAGTTTTTTTCCATAAATTAAAAAAGTTGTTACTTTATAATTTACTTTAGAAATACACACACACACACACACACACACACACACAAATATACATTCATATGTGTACATATACGTGCATTCACACACACACATACACAAATATATATGTGTGTATATACCTATATGTTTGTGTGTGTGTGTATACGCATGTGTGTGTGTGAGTATTCATATATAAACATAAGTGTGTATATAAACATCTATCTATCTATCTAGTGTGTGTGCGTGTGTGTTTGCCAAATCAGATCAAGGAGGAGAAGGCAGTGGGACTCAGTGGGTAGAGACTATGCATCCAAAGCTCAGGCTTGGCAAATCGGATCAAGGAGGAGAAGGCAGCGGGATTCAGTGGGGAGAGACTCTTTGGGGAAGAGAGAAGAGAAAGCTTGATCCCCCCCTCAGATCCCTGGGCATCCAGGCTCTCCTGTGTCTTCCCAAAGTTCCTCTGGAAGGAGCCTTCATTCCCCCATACCCCTTTGCCTCTCCCATTGCTCCCTGGGCTGTCTGGGGGGTGATCAAGCAGGCATGTACTGCAAAGCCCATCTGCTGCCTCAGGCGCTCAGGCAGATGTGAAAAAAGAAAAAAGAATAGTTTAAAATGGTGTTCAATGGGTCTCCTCACACATCGGTCTATGAATGTGGAGCAGAGGGGAGGTTGCAATCCACCGGGGGAAAGTCTATGCGAATTGAAGAAAATGGTGCTGGCGATGCAGAAAGAGACCAAAGAGGGTGACACCTCCAGGCCTTGAGCGCTGCTCCTCCCATCTCCAGGTTCCCAAATCAGACACCCTTGTCGTTCCCATTCGGATACCGCGAATCGGACCCCGGGAGCAAAAATAATTTGCTTTAAAACCTACTGTTTTTTAAAACTGGTTTATAGGCATATAATTCGAATTATTCAAGATAATCCGATTCAGATTCGAATCTCTATGGGAATGATTCCGGGACAATGCAGATCTAATTCGGGCTTGAGTGGAAACGATACCCCCTAAATTCGCATCATGATCCGCTTTATAGGTGAACGGGAACACCCCCTCAAAAAACAAGGAATACCAAGGAAAAATGTGGGTGTTCATACTATTTAGGGATTGGGGGAAACATTTCTGTCCCCAAAAAGCACTAATTTTGAGCCCATAATTAAAGCAGACACATATTTTTCACCTCAGTTAACAACATCCAATTTCCAATTATTTTATTCTCCTGGATCATCTCTGTGTTAGATTTGCTCCCTAACACCATGGTGGTTGATTACCTATGGGTCTACCCACCTTGTCTGTGTGAGTGCTTTAAAGACACCTGTCAGCTTATAGCAACCCCATGAGTTTCATAGGGTTTTCTTAGGCAAGGAATACTGAGAAGTAGTTTTGCCAGGCACTTCTTCTAAAATATATAGCCTACAGCCCCTGGTATTCATTGGCCATCACTCATCCAAGTCCAAATCAGGGCTAATCCTGCTTAACATCCATGATCAGATGGGATCTGGTGTCTTTAGGGTATTTAGGTCTCAAAAAGTGGAGGTCTAGTTCTCTTCTGTGAAAGTTGTAGTGTTGCTTTTGACATCTAAGAGCCATGTTGTTGTTGTGTGCCTCCAAGTCATTCTTTTGACTTGGCAAGTTTCTTTAGACAGGGTAGGCCCCTGGAGGCCAGGGTTCAAATCCCTGCCTGAGCATAAAACCCCACTGGGTGATCTTGGAAAAGTCACACTTTCTCAGCCTCAGAGGATGGCAATGACAATCCCCCCTCTTGAACAAATGTTCCCAAGAAAACCCTGTGATAGGGTCGCCTTAGGATTGCCATTTGGTTGGAAACTACTCCAAAGCACATGACAACAAAAACACCCTTTAGTTTATCCACCTTTGTACCGGGATAGCTTTATCAGCTGTTCTCCCTAATGCAAGTAACACTGGGTGCCCAAGGCTGTCTATAACCAGCAGGTCAGCAACAGAGGAGAAGAGGAGAGAAAAGAACAGTTATATATATATACATTGCACTTAACCTGCATGTTAGCTGGATAAGAATGAGTGCAAGCACCTTCTGCCTCTTCACATTTGGCCAATGTTATACTGAAACAGTATAATGTTTCAGGTCAAAATTATAAAGGGCATGGTAGGTGTCCCAGTGAAGTGGATTTTTCCCCCTTGCCTTGCCTAGTATACTTGGGAGAAAAGGTTTAGTAGTAAGAAAGTATGTCTTTCCCTTAAGCTGAGCAAGATAGCAGGAAGAGTGTCCACACAAGAGTTTGGCTCCTTAGTATCTCCCCTCACCTCATCTTTACCGAACTCATCCCCATTCCAAATACACACCTTCCCTGACTGCTTTACAGGAGCTGGAGATCTATGATAGATCTTTGAGCCATTTTAGCTTGCATTTTGCTTTACAGTCATCTCAGCAACCCTAGCTTTTTTAAAATTAAAAAAAAAAACCAAAACAACCCTGATTTTAGATCACTTCATGACAAGTGGCAAAAATTAGCGCAGCTTTCAGCTACCTATGTTCTCAGTATACACACACTTACATTTAAGCCTGCTTCAGTCAAGTGTTGCAGGTTACAGGAAATCCTCTCTTGCTAGCAAGCCTCCTCTGATGTGGTTTGACTGAAAGGAAGCATGCTTGAGGTATAGCAGAAGTGAGGTGAATTGGCATGATGGGTTTTCAGGCATCTATAGCATTCAGTATTTTTTTCATGGTTTTTTCCCCCAAAAGACCCTACCACTTGTTTATCTTCCATCCGTAACTATCCAGGGGTCCTGGCAGCACTTACTACTCAGTTTTCATAAGAAAGGAATGTAGAAGGCAGTAAATAGAACCCCCCTTCCATGAAATAACAATTCCTGTAACTGCAATCACTGTCACGTTCCTTGGTTGCTTCCTTTTATTTTGATTCATTTAGCATTTAAACTAAAACGAAACCAGAATGCAGCATTTCACACCCTCCAACTATCCTAATTTGGTAGGGACAGTCCAGATTAATCCTCTGACATTGCACTTTTTCAGCTGCTTTTTAAAAGTCCCAATTTCAATTTCTTCCCCTTATTTCCCCCTTTGTCCTCAAGTGGCTTCAACTGCAGCAAACTGAGTTTAAAGTGCAAAAATGATTTGCACTCAAATCAGGAGGGTATGGAACCTTGCACTTCACAGTAGCCTCAGGCAAAAGCAAACTGCTGCAGCCTCTTCTAGCTTGTGTGTTCATCCTCATTAATAACTTCTGTCATCTTGACCACACTCTGATGTTGCTTGGTCAAATCTGTCCCAACTTTCCTTTGTGAAATGTTGGAGAGTATCAAATATCATCTAAAGTAATCAGTACAAATAGGGCTAAATCCTATCTGCTGATGTCTCATGCTTGCGTTAGGTGAAGTATAAAAGTAATTCAAGGTTTTCATCTGATATGAAAAATCCACATTCTGTTCAATATCACTGGATCTGTTTTGCATTGTGTCATTGTGCCTGTGGCTGAAGAAGCACATATCAATGCACATTCAGTTGTGCACCTAGTTGTGCAACACTGCCATCTAATACAAAGGTTGTGTGGTATAATCAGTGTATAACTGATAATCACTTGCATTTTCTACTAATCATTTGCACTTTGAATCATACTTGGAAATGAATAGGAAACGCATGACACTAATCAGATAATAGTGGTGTTATGCACACCATGAAACAGGTCCTTTCTAAGGTCTTGACCACTGCATTTTGCACTAGCTGAACTTTCTGAGCACTTATGTTCATCCCAAGTGGATAGAGCATATTGCAGTAATCAAATTGCTATAGGTGACCTAGCCTTGAACCATAGCTCATCCATGGCAATAGTGATGCACAATTATATTGAACCAAGCCCCACTGGAGATGGTAGGACTTACTTTAAATATATCATGCAAATCAATATTATTAAAATGGTTAATGTCTATGCTGGTCTGGCTCCCAAGTTTGAGAACTATCAAGTTCCAGAACTACAAGGGTAAACATTCTAATTCAGTTCCAGACCCCCCCCCCCCCGCATAAAAGAAAAAGTGTGTATACTTGAGCCTCATTGAAAGTAATGGGGCTTGTGATTGCGGTGTGTGGTGGCAGCATGCGTGCGCCATGGGCGCACGCGCCATTGTTTCTTCCAGCGCATGGTCAAAGATCTCCACCCTAGAGAACTCTGTAACTCAACAAAACTGTGTAAACAATTGAGTAGAACCAATTCTGGATTGTGTCAGGTATCTAATTTGTTGTTGTTATGTGCCTTCAAGTCAACCTAAGTTATGATGGTGTTACTGACATTGAGATAGTCTGAAATTTTGGTGTGTGTAATTTTCCACATGACCCCATATGGATCCTGTAATGCAGTCCACCATAATCCCCATAGCAAGGGGACATGTCCAAACTACACCCAGATGAGGTCAGACAAATGGGACCATTGGAGGACAGTGCCCTGAGTACTTGTAGGTTAAGCAGATCATTTGGGAATTGCAAATGGGACATTAACACCTCCATTATCAGAAGGATGTCTCACTGGATGAGCCTCATGGGCTTAATCAAGCACCCATTCCCACCTTGAATACTGGCAGACCATGACTTCACCCATAGATTTGGCCTACATAAGGTCCCACAAACCCTTGCTTAGTGTGTTAGTTTGGATTCCATGGGGACACTCTGTCTCTGTGAATTCTGATTAGTGCCAGTGCACTCGTTCATCTCCACTCATTGAAATGGCCATGTCCCATTCCACACCAAGCAATTGGATCCTGAAACAAGCCTCTTGTTTGTGTAAGTATCACCGTTAGTTCAGCCTCTTCCAAGCTTATTCCTGATTTCCTGAGCCTTGTATGAATGCATGTATGTTAGTGATTTGCTGCATGATTCTCCCCCAATTAAAAAAAATTAATTATACAATTCTGCCTCTGCACAATTCCTTTGGTCCTCCTTTCTCATAGTATACACTGAGAGAAATGGTTTCATGGATCCTTGTAGCCGACCCCAATAAATAGTTTGAGCTAAATAAAATTCCCCTGAATAGACTTTTGGCTACAGTGGCCTCATCATAAGGTTTTCTTAGCAAGATGTATTAAGGAGATTCTGTCATTGCCAACTTTTAAGACTAAGAGCATATAACTTGCTCAAGGTCATCTGATGAGTTTCCATGGCTGAGCAGGGATTTAAGCCTTGGCCTAACAGACTCCTAGCCCAGCACTTAAACCACTTTGGGCTGGTTCTCATTGGCCTTTATGCCGGGTTACCAATCGAATCCAAGGAATGGCGTTCCTATTAGAAACTGAATTAACTCTAGAACAGTTCTAGAGTAACCCGCAATCGTTTCCACTTAAAATTGAATCGTAAAGCAGGTTTTTATTTGATCTGTGTTATTGTCATTTAACGCGGGTTAAAAAAATAGAAGGGTCGAACCTACATTTTCCCCTTGATTCGGGACAGGAATCGGAGTATTTAAATAGGAACGATCAGCCTCTGAAATCGGGTTAACTGGATGGGAGGAGCAGAGCGTGATGGGCTGGCCTGGGGGTGTCACCCTTTTTGGTCTCTTTCTGCATCACCAGCGCCATTTTCTTCCATTCGCATAGACTTCCCCCCCAGTGGATTGCAACCTCGCCTCTGTTTGAAGAGAACCACTGAACACCATTTGTAACAGAGAAAGGCTGGATGCACAGCGATCTGGGGGGAAATAGAGCCTTTCCTTCTCTCTTTCCCAAACGGAATCTGGGGAGACATAGGAAACCCTGGATATGGTTGTGTGTGTGTGTGTGTGTGAGTGTGTATTCCACTTTATCTCTATCCCTGGAGACTTCTGCCCTCTCCTCTTTTGTATTGTGTCCTCCTTTCTATCCTGGACGTCTCTTGCTCTTGCTTTATTCGGCTTTCACTCTCTCCTCTCTCTTAGGTCTGCAGCCTCTTGCCTCTGGGATCGTTCTCTTTTCCTCTTTTCTGTCTTGTGTCTCTATCCCACTTAAACCCACTACCTTCTCCTCCTTGATCCCATTTTCCAACCCTGGGCTTTGGATCCAGAGTCTCTACCCACTCAAACCCACTGCCTTCTCCTCCTTGATCTGATTTGGCAAACACACACACACATACACACACACACACACTATAGCTAGATAGACAGACAGACAGACAGACAGGCAGGCAGGCAGGCACACACACATGATTATATATATATATATATATATATATATATATATATATATATGCGAATTTGTGGAACCGAGGCTCTTTCCAGAGGAACTATGGGATGGCTCCCAAGAAAGCCCAGGGAGCAATCTTCCCCAAAGATTCTCTCCCCATGGGGCGGCCAATGTGAATCTGGGAAACCGAGGCTCTTTCCAGAGGAACTATGGGATGGCTCCCAAGACAGCCCAGGGAGCAATCTTCCCCAAAGATTCTCTCCCCATGGGGCGGCCAATGTGAATCTGGGGAACCAAGGCTCTTTCCAGAGGAATTATGGGATGGCTCCCAAGACAGCCCAGGGAGCAATCTTCCCCAAAGATTCTCTCCCCATGGGGCAGCCAAAGCGAATTTGGGGAACCAAGGCTCTTTCCAGAGGAGCTATGGGATGGCTTCCAAGACAGCCCTGAGAGCAATCTTCCCCAAAGATTCTCTCCCCATGGGGCGGCCAAAGTGAATCTGGGAAACCGAGGCTCTTTCCAGAGGAACTATGGGATGGCTCCCAAGAAAGCCCAGGGAGCAATCTTCCCCAAAGATTCTCTCCCCATGGGGCGGCCAATGTGAATCTGGGAAACCGAGGCTCTTTCCAGAGGAACTATGGGATGGTTGTGTTTGTTGTGTTTGTGAGACATTTATCCTCCTCTGCCAGAGAGTACTGGTGCCATAATAAACTACCATTCCCAGGATTCCCTAGCACTGAGTTATGGCAGTTAATATGGGGAGACACAGAAGAGGACGAATAAGCACCTCCTGATTGGCTCTTTTAAAAAAAAAACCCGCAAAATTTATAACTAATTAAAAACGGCCAGGTAGTGGGAACGCAGGTACAGGCTACATCGGTGTATGTTACTCCGAATAAATGTGACGTCATGATGATGTGCTTTGATTGACAGCCGAAAAAGGCGAGTGCACTAAACGAAATAACGCTAAAACCGGGTTATATATACACCGATTCATTCTTGAATAGGAACGAAAGTGGATCATTTACAGCGATTCAGTTGGTACATGAGAACGAAGAAAAAAAAGCGATTTGGAACGCGGGATAACACCTGTGTTATTTTGAATCGGATTTAACGGAACCGGTGTATTTTAAATCGTTGTAAATCGTAAGTGAGAACAACCCCAAGTTGTTAACTGCCATCAAGTTGGCTTTGACTTACAGTGACCCTCTGAATGACACACAAGACACTGTCATCAACAGTGAAGCATGTTTTTGGAAAATTAAGGGGGCATGGTTTCTTTGACTGAGTCTACCCATCTGTAAGGTGTCCTTCCTCATTTCCTACTGCATTATACTTGACCAAGTATTATCATCTTTTCTAATCAGTCATGCCATCTTATGATAGGCCCAGTGCATGGTGGCCTCAGTTTGGTTACTTTGACTGCTAGGGAAGCATCAGGCTCAATTTCCACTAGGGCCCTTTCATTTATCTTTCCAGCAGTCTATAATTCAGTGACAGCATTGAAAAGCCTCCTCTTCTGTTACTGTCTCTGAGCCTCTGTACTGAGGACAATCTGACATTTTTTTCAGAAACTTTGAGGTGCTTCCCTACACACAAAAAAGAATGCTTGTTTTCCATTCCTCACCAAACTGGTTTTGCACAGTTTTTTTCATAGTACTTGAAAGAGTAATGTAGAAATGTCAAAACTAACACTAGAACAGCAAGAACAGTCAGGGCTACTACAACAGATGAATATACAACTGGTGTGGCAGTGCTGGACGCTCCTTGGTCAGGATCTATAATGAATAATACACTATTTTTCCATTTTTTATTTTACAATATATGAAACCAAGACAATACATTCACATAAACTCTTGGGTAGCTTTTGAAGAAGATAGAAAAAAATTCAGAGCTAGATGCCCATACCTCCAGAGCAGTCCCTTGTCCCTTTCTAATAATTTATTATTATTATTTGAAATATCTACTTCAATCAGTGTGCTCCTATCCAACCATAAAAGCAAACATATATCTCTGCCCCTGTGAACAGGCTTCTCCCCCATTGCAAAGAAGTCTCCCACGCTGGTTCTGTAGCAAGAACCTCTCCTCTCCTTTACTGTATTTGAAAAAGGATTAAGCTATCAGAGCAGGATTGAGTCTATGGCCATCATAGCAGTATAAGGAAGAAGCTGTTCTCATTTGTTCCACAGAATTCATTACCTGCCTCAGTTCTGATCTCTTTCAGATCATGTAAGTGCCAAAATACGATATTGTATCTTCCCCGACCCGCACCAGCTTTCTCTGCGACACCTTGATGAATACTTCCTCATTTTCCTCTAGATGAACCATCCCGGCGAGGAAGCTATTGTGTCTCCACTCTCTGTTGTTCTTCAAGTTGCAAGACAGTATTGTGTTGGTCAACAGTGGTATCTCTTTCAGATACCGAGGAGTCCTCTTGTAAACACCGTGGGTGACCATCTGGTGGGTGGTTAAGCAACTTGAATTCCCCAAGAAGAGCTTTGAGTAGATGTAGTAGTATCCAGACTTGTTG
Organism: Sceloporus occidentalis; assembly: GCA_023333645.1. NCBI lineage: Eukaryota > Metazoa > Chordata > Lepidosauria > Squamata > Phrynosomatidae > Sceloporus > Sceloporus occidentalis. Next base: position 185,392,644 of record JALMGF010000001.1, on the reverse strand, counting down.
CAGATCAGGGAGCCATCCTTGTAGTTCATGCCCTGGATAAAAGCAAGTCCCTTATGGTCCTCCCACAATAGGGCTCCGTTTGTGGCTGTATCTGCCAAGCCACCTGAAAAATATGACAACCTGGATATTCACAATTGGGCTGAATCAATTTATCTTTTTGATGCAGGTTAAATGGGTAAAAATAGGTAAAAACCACGCCACCTTTCTGAATTGCTTCAGTGATTCAAATTAAGTGGGGACCATGGTGGTTTAAACTGGATCATTTGGAATCATGATCTGGTTTAAACCATAGTGGGAACAAGGCCAGAAATCATGGCCTTGTCTTATTGGAGATCACTGGAGGGAGGATAGTGGGAATGTCAATGTGCTGCACATTGATGAGCAGGAGAATAGACATCTGTCACTCATAGGCAGGATTGGGTTGGGGCTGGAGTCAGGCCACTTAGTACTACTTAGTTAATTATAGTAGCTGATCTAGAATCTTGGTCCAAGTCTTCATTCTGCTTCAAGAAAACAATCCTATAATAAATGTACCTAAACCTAACACAAACTCCACTATTATGTCCATCTCCTTCTATAGACTGTATCCCCTTCAACTGGCTATTACTCTCAGATGCCTCAAAAAAAGTTGTAAAAACACTACAGAAAAACAACTGCAGGTCAACAACTTTGTATGTTGTAACAAATGAAATGATTACACACTACAGAAAATGAATGCATTTTGGGGTGATTGAGTTCCATTCAATTTTATAATTTTTTGGAGGGAAGGAGAAATATTTCAGAGTGTGAATCCTACCACAATGAAGTGGTAGAGTGCAAACACAGGTGTATCAGCAAAAAGCAGGCTTAGTTGTTCTGACCAGATTCTGGCTGCATCTGTGCTGCAGAAATAATTTGGTGGTGCTGCAACAAACTACACTTCCTAGAATTTCATAGCATTGAGCCATGACAGTTAAAGTGGTATCAAACCAGATTATTTCTGCAGTTTGGATGCAGCCTTAGTCATTATTTCAGGCTACTGGGGCCCACTGAAAATAACACTTGCCCTTCAAGTGCTCTTGGTTTGCTTTTCTGCCTTAAGTCACTGTCATCTGGGGATCCTCAGACCCAAGCAGTGATTGAGTCTTCTTTCCCTGAACTGCATTCCTCTTCAGTGGAAGTGCTTCTGGGATTAAGATCAGCTCAAATTCATAGTAAATGGCTGTTTGTTGTTTTTGTCCAATTGCAATGCCTGACACCAATGTCAGGCATAACATTTTGGGAGACATAAGGTTGCAACCATCTGTTGAAGCTATTTTTTGGCTCCTTCAACCCAGAGGAAGGGACTTACCTGTTGCCAGGTAAGTAACTAGAGGCCCAAGAGGTGCTGTCTGGCAGCCACCAATGTCAGCGACACTGCCAGGTGATGCCATGTTCAGGTCTGCTCCAGCCTGGCATTGGCTCCTGTTCTGACTATAGCTATTAATTTCAGACCTTTCCATTTATATTTATTAGTCCCTGTTTGTCTCTCAAACCTGAGCAAGACTATAGAAGAACCTGAACTGAGACTATGAAGTTTGTTTCTCTAAACAATGACACCCTGCTCACCTCCAAGCACCCAGCTGTATATCATCCCACTGCGCCCAAACTCTTGGAAAGACTTGGAAAAAGGGGGGAAAATTGGCATAATTAGTTTACTTACCTAGTGTCAGATGAGCAGCTGGTTTTTTTGTGGGAGGTCTTTGGCCTGTTAAAGCAGATGAGAAAATGTTTAAATAAGTGTTTTACTAGCTGTTCCTCTGTCCAGAAACCACACGTCCTGTAATGTACAGGGAAAAGTGTAACTTAACATTTTTGGGGCTAATAATGTGTTGTACTAAATAGGGCTCTGCGTACAGGGGGCTGAAAAGCAAATACAGACATGTAGTATTATGCTCATAATTCATCTTCTAGAGAATTTCAGATTCTTCTGTGGGTTAATTTCTGTAGCAATTCTGTAGTATTTCAGGTTGTAAAGATTCACTTAAGAGTGTTTCGACCATGCTGCCTAAAATCTCAGAAGTCTAAAGTAATTCTGCTGAATAACATATATCCAAAAAGTGATGTGGGAAGTAAACCCAGAATAGATTGTACACAAGAATGCATATTTCAAAACGGATTATGCAGTGTTATAGAAATTAGACCCTTTGGCTGAAATGGCATGATTTATCCATGCCATTCTATTTTTCTTGTCAGAGAAGATGCATTTAGCTGACAACTTTAGCACACAACTAAAAACAAACAAACAAAACAAAACAAGGCTTTTATAATACTTCTTTCCTACAACCCTCTCAAACCATTTGGTTTTCCTGTGGTCAGCTTTCTCTAAGCACCACATTTTCCTTTCATCACTGATGTTTCCTATACGGCGTCTTTTGCTAGGCTAAGCAACAGCATTCAGTATTAACTGGCACTTGCTGGGACCCACAATAATCTGTTGTGGACACTACAATCACCTTTTTTAAAAATTGCAGCTGGGAATCATATGATATAATCTCCAACTGTCTTGATTTGGCAGGAACAGTTCCGATTAATCCTCTGTAGTCCCAGTGTAAAGTCCTCTTTGTAACACTCATTTCCCCCATTGCTTTGATATTGGTTTATAATACCCATAGAAGCAGACCTGGGCTTCAATCCCATACCTATTCAGCATATTACAAATGTCCACACAGAGCGATATGCTAGACGACAGCTAAATAACCCCTGTGTGGAACAGCAACATTGCACAACACATATCAGTGACTAGATGTCACAAACACAATGCAACTCATGCAGAACCACAATGTACAATGCACAATCAGAATGCAAAGTATAGGATGCAGAACCATAATGCACAACGTACAATCATAACACCTAATGCACAGTGTGTAACTTGCAAAGACAAGGCACAAATGAACATGCTGTCTGCACAATTCTGCTTCTATCCCTATTAGCAGAATATTTTCATTGCACAATGTTAACTTTTTGGACCCACATGCATAGCATGAGTTACACATGTGTATGTCCCAAACAGGATGCCACACTACACGACTGATATCACCATAAATGCCACAGCTCCATCCTCTGGTATCCTGGGATTTTCAGTTTAGGGAAGAACATTGGGATCCCCCCCCCCCCTTGAAACCCACTAGGCAACCTTGGGCTTGTCACATGCCCTCAGCCTCAGGGGAAGGCAATGGCAAACCTCATCGGAACAAATCCTTTCAAGAAAACCCCATGATAGATTCACCTTAGGGTCATTTCCCCCATTGCTTTGAAGCAAAAAGGAGTTGAACAACAGCATTATCCTCTTTTTGCACACTCCATTATCAACTCTTCGGTCTTGTGCAAGAGAATTCCTCAGTGGCTTGTTTTGCCCCTCAGTCAGATCTGCCTGTTTCATCCATTCTCCTGCCTTTAATGGAGTGAACTCAAAATCTCAGAAATCTTGTGGAGAGGCCACCTCACTTAAATTGTGTCAGAGAGAAACCTCTGCAGAATTGCCCAATGGAGGAGATGGATAGTTTTACAGGCCCATGTTGTAGCCAGGATTAATTGTGTACTGTGGCTTCAAGTATTAGCTGTTGTGGCTTGTGTTGTAATAAACATTTCCAGGCTTCTGTGTTTCCATTTGACTTCTGCTTGTATGTCTGCATGAGCATCTTGCATCTATAAGACACACTCACATACTTCACTCACAGAAACAGAGCCACAGCATCTCATAAATAGACCACTGTAATTAGTTCCATGAAAAGGACTCCGCAATGTTCCTTTACAGCATGGAAGGACTGATATCACTTGTAACCAGAGGAAATGGAGACTGAGAGGGTGGGGTAGCGGTGGGGAAAAGTCAGGTATAGCGTGGTCAGTTCAATAGATCAATAGATAGATTCCCACCACACAAATATATGGCACACATTGCAAATATGGATAATTAAAACATTTGCAAATCCCTTGCATCTTATTATGTTGCAGAAGCTTAACAATAACACAGAATAGGTCCTGACAGAATATTTTATCACTGTAATTTTTAAATATCTGTCACTTCTTTTACTCTTCTCTTCTACAATTGGTCTGGTGCTCCAATCAATCAATCAATCAATCAATCAATCAATCAATCAATCACGCTCATGCACACACACAAATGCCAATGCTTGAGGAGGCACTAAACTAGGCTGTATGATGTTTTTGTATGATGCTTTTGGAAAGTGCAGGCACAAAGGCTCCCATGGCTGAGACATGAGATACTTTCATCAATCTGGACATTGCCTATTTTGCAACTGCAGTGGTTGGCTGGTGTTGCTTATTAGAGAGCTCTCTGTTTTCCCCAGCAGCACTCCTAGATTGCTTGTTTGCTTCCCCATCTTGAAGCGCCTTTGTGCAAATGCTGGCCCCAAACCTTTTGTTGCTTAAGAAGGCCTGATCTGCACTGCAGAAATAATGCTGTTTTTCACCACTTTAACTGCCATGGCTCAATGCTATGGAATTCTGGGATTTGTAGTTTGTTGTTGACAAGAGCTCTCTGACAGAGACGGCTAAATAGCTCACAAAACTGCAAATCCCAGAATTCTGTAGCATTTAGCCATGGCAGTTAAAGCAGTGTCAAACGGCTTTATTTCTAGAGTGATAATTTGACCGAAGAACAAAATTCTTTGTACCACCATCACCCCTATTGTTCCATGTATGGAAGCCAAATGATCTGGTGCTTCACTGGAAGTGACAGAGCAACATCTTTCCCTACACATCAGTAGAGCCTGAAAAGTTATTTTTAAGAAGATTCCTGAAACTGTCTTCGACATGATGTTACATTCATTCGTCTTAAAAGTAATTGTCCAGGCTCTGAATTTTAGGTGTGTAAGACCAGCCCTATGGGACACCTATCCTATCTGCAACATCTCACTGGGCCATTCACACTACAGAATTATAGTGCTATTCCACTGCGACTGTCATGTTTTTGTTCTGTGGAATCCTGGGATTTGCAATTTTGGGAGGGGCATTTGAAATTGTCACCCAGAAGGTTCTTCTGGTGTCTCTGACCAAACTACTAAACCCAGGATTCCATGTAGGATATTGCCATGGCATCTGAAGGGGACTCTTAGTTCTACAGTTGTGTAGTGTAAATGGACTCATTGACAATTCCTCACTGTTTTGCCAGGTGGGATTATTTAGATGATGAAAATAATCTGGGTTGAATCTTTGGCCCCATTCACTCTATGAAATAACCCAGTGTGGAACCCGGGTTATTTCATAGGTGTTCACATTGCCCCTGACTGCACTGGGTTCAGTTTGGGGGGGAGCAAATAACCCACTTGACCTAGTGCATTTGAAACAGGGTGAACTAGTGAGTTTTGGGGTTTTTTATAGCGCGGTAAGGATCTGGATCTTTGGTAGTGGGAACTACTGATCCGGATCCACACCATGGCATCCTCCTCCCTCCCTCTTATCTCCTCCTCTCAGAGGACGTTGGAGGACACCACGTCCTCCAGTGTCCTCCATCCTCCTCCCCCTCTTCCTCTCCCCCATGCTGGTGTCCTCCAACATCCTCCCTTCTCCATCTTCCTCCTCTTCCTCTCCCCCGTGCCACCATCCTCCATCATCTTCCCTCCTCCTCCTCCTTCCTCTTCCTTTCTCCCGTGCCCGCATCCTCCAGTGTCTTCCCTCCTCCTTCTTCCTCCTCTTCTTCTCTCATGGTATTTTATCCCTATTACCATCCCCACCCCAAGTGAATGTCAATAGGGTTAAAATGCCATGGAGAGTAATGGGAATTTCAATTCGGTATCGCATTATCGAATCTCCCCGGATCTACTCAGAACAAAAATGCTAGTGTGAATTAGGCCTTTGTTGTTCAGATGCATTTTGAATGCATCTAATTAAGTTGGGGAGGAGTTGCCAAAACCCCACGTACTCTGGAATAATTGATATTGGGTTTTTTTCCTGGGTTTTTTTAAATAAAAGATTTGCATCATCAGCAGTAGTTAAGCCCTATCTACCAAGCAGGTTCAATGCCCTGGATAGCTCTTTTGCAGTTCAGATTAAATCCTAAAGCAGGTTCATTGTACACAGATACACAGGCAACCTGTGGGGACCTGAAGGTGAAATTTGGTGCAAATAAAAGAGACAATTCAAAACCTTCTGCCTTGTGGAACAGGAAAGCAACAACATGATCTGAACTTGCAAAGTTGAAAATTTTAATTACTCTTGGAAAAAAACTTTCTTGAATGGAACTTGCTATACATTGTAGCAAAGTTTTGGGGAAGGGATTTTTGGAATAATAGAGTATCAACCATTTTTTAATAGAAATAAGGTGTGAGAATTCTCTTAGTTCTATCTATAAGTTACTCCCAGGGATGGGTGGGAAATGTCCCAATAACATTCAGGGTCTCTAATGCAGAAACATTCCTAATGAGGGTTAAGAGAAAGATTAAGGCAAGCTTACCTTGGACAAGTTTCTCAAAGTTTGGTGCTTCAGCTTCTTCCTAAGTAAAGAAAATACAGAGGTGAATTCTCAGAAAGTCCATCTCAAAAAATATTCAAAAACTTTTATACTGCCACAGACACCACTTCTAAGCTGAAATATGTATCTTTTATGACACATTGGTAGAATTCACATATTTCCATCAATATAGACTAGAAGAAAGTAATGCTGGATAGAGGCATCCACTCAGTTCTGAACCACTAGCTAGATTCCGTCTTTGAAAGCTCTTGGGCAGGAAAAATGAACAAAAAACTGAATGTTACTAGAGTTGGGTTTTTTTTAAACACGTATATTTCTATGCAACTCAGAGCTTTCCAGAAGTAGAACAGACATTGTGGGAATATCTTACTGATACCTGTGGTTTTGATTCTCTTATAAGTTTTCTGTGTCAGACATTCAGATTAATTCAGGTGCCCTTTAGATTTAGGCTGCCAACCCAGAAATAACCAAAGTAGATTTAAGACCAGTTCTCATTAGAAGCTCAGTTAATGCCGAAATATTTTGGGCCTTCTTATGTTACTGAAAAGATTTCCAGATCATCAACATTTCATAAAATGTAGCTTAAGTTTATCTTCCAATGGAACAGTCACTTTGTTTTAGTGTCCAGTGGACACCAAATATACAGAGTACATGTGAGATTCTACCCTTATTTTACATTCAGGATGGGCTTTGGTCTTGTCCATTCATTTCACAATGTCTTGTCAAAGTAAACATCTCAGAGGATTGTGTCTTAAGATACCCAGCCTGAAAATGCACACAAGGGGCACTTCTTGGTCAGCATCCCTATGTTTATGCACACAATGGCTCACATCCTGTTAGTGACATGTTCAGGCATAAGCCCTATGTATACTCGCATATGTATATATGCTCATCCCTACATATTTGCAGATTTGATTACTCACAGATTTAATATGTTCTCTCTAGGAATCTCTAGGTCCTCCGACGCAACTCTATGGTCCACTTTAACTAAAAGTTGCAATGAAAGACCCAGAGACGTCCCTGTCTGGCCCCAGAGAATTTATTGTATCAAAAGAAATGAAGCAAAATCATTTCAAAGAACAACTTTCTTGACGTAGAGGCTCTTGTCAAGCAGAATGGGAAGCAATCTCATGGTCAGTTATACAGAAGCAATGCAGTTTCCCCCTCTCCGCTTTAGAGACCAGATTCATTAATCACCACAAGAGTGAGGTCATTTGACTGGACTGCAGCTCCTATGACCCTTAGCCAGCATAGCCAATGCTGAAGAATGCTAGGAGGGCTAATTCAGCAGCATCTGAAAAGCTACATGTTTCCCACCCGAAATGCAAGATCCAAATCCGTGAGCTCTGTGGCAGTCATAAGCATTTGAGGGATGACACAACCCCCTCCATTTACAGCCAAGTAATTTCGATGAGGTTGGTTCCCCCCCTTTCCTTTTGTTTGTTTGTTTGTTTTGCTTTTTGTCCTCCCATTCTTATTAGACAAGGCATCCATGAGATTCAGAGGAGTCCAAGAGCATTCTTGCTTTGCACATTCCACATACAGTACTTACACCCTCTTTTCTTCCAGCTACTTGCAGAAAAAGTAACTAGGGAGTAGGTGTATGTGTGCCATTAAGCTCCAGTGCCTTTCTGGAGCTCAGAAATATTCAGTGAAACAGATAGCCACGTTTTAAAAAAACAGCAAAGATTGTTATACAGGCAATACTTTATCCATCTGGAAATTTTCACATGCTTCATGTAATATGTGTGCAAGGCTGCTTGTAAAGGTACAAGAGGAATTTCTCTTTAAAAGACTATACTATTTCATGTAAATGGAATAAAGCAAATTTCATTTTTAAGTTTAACTCCACAGTCTGAAATATATTTCTAATCATTCAGCTTAACTTTCTCTTTTACACACACATACACCCTGTATAGAGCAAAAATAAATGAGCAACAAAGACACATGCCATGCTACAATATTAGAACTTGAAGAAATTACTCATTTGTAGAACAGTTCCCAGAATCCCCCAAACAACTTGGCCAGTGGGCTTGGGGGCCTGGGAGTTGTCCAGAAAAATAGTCTAGGAATCCAAAATGCAGAAGACCCCAGCCCATGAGAAACTAGAAGGATTTCATTTCTGAGTGCTGAAGAAGCTTCTAGCTATTCTCCCTCTGCATTTCAACTCAGAAGGAAAATCCTTGCAGCCTGAGTTCATGCCTTCTACCAAGCCCTTCTTCTCTGTGCCCTGTGCCTGACCTGTGCCGTTGCTTTGGCCAGTTCCTTTCGGAAAGAGAGCAGGAAATAGCCTTGGACGGCCAAGCCGGCCAACATCAGCAGCATGAAGACCCACAGGAGCAGCTGGGCATGCCGCCATTTCTTTTGGCCTTTTGGAACTGGTGGCACGAAGGGGATATCCCTCTGAGATGCATCCACGACAAAAACCGATGGCTGTCCAACTCTGGCTTCCATAACGTGGTAGACTTGCACCGTGGTATTTGGAGTGTGGTGCCTTGAATGGCATGTGCTGGAGCGCAAATAGGGCTGTTGTATGTCTGCGGTCTGAGTTATGTACCCGAGAGAGTGCAACGCCCACATCCCGAGGGAGGAAACCACAATGTTACCCAACTGTCCTCTATGCGCTTGGTCTTTGTGCTCGCTTTGGTGGGCTGAGACTTCCTCCAGAGAAACCACTCCTCTTAAGTCTTTTTTGGGTGGTGTGTATCTTTTTCCGTTTCATCTCTGGAGCCTTGTACTCCCATACCTATTGCCATGAAGCAAAAGGGTATGTGTATGGAGAAACGAGAGGGGAAAAAAGGACACGGGGGGCCATCTCCACCCTTCATTCTAGTACTCCAGTTTCTAAAGTGCTCTCAGTTTGTTGTTAGTGGGAACTGAACCTCTGATTCATGGAAAGAGAAATAGTTTTGGAAGCAGGTAGATGGAAGGGCTCTCTCTCTCTCTCTCTCTCTCTCTTTCTCTCTCTCTCTCTGTCTGTTATCAGTAAAGTTGGGGAAATTACTTTTTCAGACTACACCCCCCAGAATCCACCAGCCAGCATAGTCACTAGCCATTAGACTGAGAGATTCTGGGAGCTGTAGTAGGAAAAAGTAATCATTCTAGGACACAGAACTGGTGTAGACAATGGATGATAGTTGCCTTTCAAACTGATGGTTCAGTGAGGGCAAGTACGTGGATCTCTCAAATCCTTGCCCAACATCCTCCTAACTAGTTTGCCACAATGGCAGTCCAATTTTCTGTTCTTGAAGTGCCTTTCTTCCTGGGAATGCAATATGGACTTTCTTAGCCCTCCCAGACAGAACTGAACAAGATCCTCAGGTATAAAGATATATTCTGGATACTAAATTTAGGACACCAAAAAAGCAAACAAATGGGCCCTAGAACAGACAATTTCCCTGGAAGCCAAGACGATAAAATTGAAATTGCTGTACTTTGGTCATGTCATGAGAAGGAATGACAAATTGGTAAGGACAATAATGCTAGAAAGGTGGAGGGATGTAGGAAGAGAGGAAGACCAAATGCCAGATGGATAGACTCTATTAAAGAGCTCACAGGCATGAATTTACAGGACCTAAGCACAGCAGTAGAAGATAGGGAGTCTTGGAGCTGTCTCATCCACAGGTTTGCCATGAGTTGGGATCATCTTGAGGGCAGTCAACAACAACAACTAAAATCAGAATGGCCCATGCATTTGCTTGTGATAGGTTTTCCTGGTTCTGGGAAGGAGGTTTGTCCACCTGTCCTGAATGGGGTCACACTCCCCGTAAAGGACTCAGTTTGCAGTTTGGGGGTGCTCCTTGACTCGTCGCTTCACCTGACCCCTCAGGTGGATGCGACAGTTAGGAGCACTTGCTATCAGCTTTGGCTGATACGCCAGCTGCGTCCCTACCTCGACCGGGGGGACCTTGAAACAGTGGTGCATGCACTGGTAACATGCGCTCTACATGGGGCAACCCTTGTACCAAGCTCAGAAGCTGCAGTTGGTTCAAAATATGGCCACTAGGCTGGTCACTGGTAGTTCCAGGGCCAGCCACATAACACCGATACTGAAAGATCTGCATTGGCTGCCAATTCGCTTCCGGGCCCAACACAAGGTGTTGGTTGTTACCTATAAAGCCCTAAATGTCGTGCCCAGCCTGGAGGATGGCTTGGAGGACTCAGAGGATGAGCTAGAGCTCCTGGGACCTGAACCTGTAATGGAGGAGCCAGAGCCCCTGGGGCTTGAACCTGTAATGGAGGAGCCAGAGGCTGGCCCTAGTTCTGCTGGAGCAGAGTCTATGGCCCCTCCAGAGGTTCAGCAGTCAAGTTTGCCTGGTGCCGAGGCTGTGGACATGGAGGAGGATCTGGGCAGTGTGCCTACCTTCAATGAGCGTCGAGCAGAAAGAGAGGGCGTTCGAAGATCTCGGAGGCTTTATCAGAAGCGTCTTCGTAACCAGACACAGCTGAAGGCCAGCTCCTTGCCTTCTTAAGCACCTGGAGCATGTGTGGTTCTTTGCCAGTGGATATCTGACTCTTTTAGAGGAAAGACTCTGTCTCTGGCTCCTTGGCTTCTTGTCTTGACTACCTGGAAACCTTGACCTTGGACTGTTTTATCGACCTGCCTATCTGTTATCCTGAACCTCGGACCGTCTGACAATTCTCTTGGTAATCCCTTTTGGTAGAACTACTGTGAATCTCCAGGACTGTGTAGCTCACACTGACTTTGCTGTGCTGGGAGGGGCTTTGTTTGTTTGAGAACTAGCTGCCTTATCAGCCCTTTGGCTGCTTTCCTGGACACTAAATGGCTTGGGCCCAGAGTACTTGGAGGACCGCGTCTCCCCATACAATCCGCCCCACACACTCAGGTCAGGGGAAAAAAATCTTTTGAGCGTTCCCAAGACAAAATTTGTACTAACGGCGCAAAGGGCATTCTCTGTGGCAGCCCCGCAATCTTGGAACACTCTCCCTGAGGAGCTCCGCTTAGCCCCCTCCCTGGAGTCGTTCAAGAAGAACCTGAAGACTCATTTATTCTGTCAAGCCTTCCCTCACATGTCCTGACTGCTTTTCCCCTATGTACTGTGTGTTGTATTGTATTGGATTTTTTAGATTGACTAGTAATTTTTAATTGATTCTATGTGGATTTTAATGATGTATAGTTACACTGGTTTTATTTGGGGTGTTTTTCATTGTGAAGTTGTTTTCTTTTAATCTGTATTGTAATGCACTTGTATTGCCTGTAAACCGCCGTGATCGTGGGAATGGCGGTATAGAAATAAAATTTCAATCAATCAATCAATTGCATTTCCACTTCCTATGTACGGTTGTGAAAGCTGGATAGTGAAGAAAGCTGATAGGAAGATAATAAACTCACATAAAATGTGGTGTTGGAAATGAGCTCTACAATGGACTGCTAAAAAGACAATGGATTCCTAGAACAAATCAAGCATGACATTTCCCTAGAAGCCAAAGAGACGAAACCAAGACTGTTGTGTTTTCGACATATCATGAGAACACATGACTCGCTAGAAAAACAACTATTCTTAGCAGTAGGAAAAGAGGAAAACCCCATTCCAGATGGATAGACTCAATGAAGGAAGCCATGGCCCTGAGTCTGCAAGACCTGAGCAGGACCGTTGAAGACAGGGTGGCTTACAGGGTCCCCATGAGTCAAAGTTGACTTGATGGTATCTAACAACAGCAACCCAGAGAGTCCTCCACCATTGTGCAGACCAGACCCAAACCCAAACCCACTTAACTTTCAGCGAAGAAGCTGCATCAGGTACCTTCATACCTCTCTGTCTAATTGTTTCAAAAGGAAAAATTTGAGCCCTTGGGCTGTTTAGCATTTTATTAACCCAGCAGATGTTCTGCATGTATTTCTATCGCAAAATCTTGTTCCTGCTAAAAATGAGGCTAATAAAAGGATCACTATTAACAATGCAGTTTTCTAAACATCTTTGCAAAGAACATTTGGCTAGCTACAAAGTCTACCTAATGAATTTGTTGAATTTTTGTCCCCTGTCCATTTAAGTATCAGTAAGGAAGAAAATCACTAAGTCTACTTCTTGATGTTTTAAAACCTTTTTCTTTTGGGATCCACATAATAAATCGCATTCAATTTGTTTGCTGATGAGTGCCTCCTACAGCTAATAGCAATTGCTCTCCTGTCAGCTACAAGTGGGGTTGCACAACTGACTTTTATTACTGTTGAGAATAAAGCACCTTTCCTTAATGTTCATCTCACTACTTTTATGGTATCATCCACAGAACTGGATATGACATAGCTGCTACACGTGAGGAAGAAGAAGATCCAGTTCTTGTGAGCAATTTGTACCTAGATGCAAACTTGTACCACTGCACAATTGCATACTGTGTCATGTCAATGACATATCTCTGCCATTGTAAAGTGACAAATCTTAGGTCCAAAACACATTGCAGAAATCATCCAGTTTGAGACCGCTTCAACTGCCCTGCCTCAACGCTAAGTAATTCTGAGAATGGTAGTTTTGTGAGACATTTAGCCTTCTCTGTCAGAGTGCTCTAGTGCCAAAATAAATTACAGTTTCCAGGATTCCCTAGCACTGATCCAGAGTAGTTAAAGTTTTCTCAAACTGGTTTATTTCTGCTGTGTGTTTTGGATCCTTAGTCTCTGATGTGGGATCTGGACCATTATTTTTTAGTCATGTGGAAAAAATAATTTCCAGGTTCTGTAATTAATCCTGATTTAAAATTACTGTTACACCTATCTTTTTTTTTTTTTTTTAAAAGCATTTTATAACGTTACCCTCTAACATATTTAAATAAAAATAGAGAGTAAACATCATACAATCTAAACATGATCTATCAGTACATGGTGCCTCTGGGAAGCAATAAAGTGGGTTTCCCCCCCAACTTTTCCTCTGATCTATTGTTGTTGTTAGCTGCCCTTGAGACGGTTCCAACTCACGGTGATCCTGTGGATGAGACATCTCCAAGAATCCCTGTCCTCCACTGCAGTCTTGCCCAGATCCTGCAAGCCCTTGCCCATAACTCCCCTGAATGAGTCCATCCATCTGGTTTGTGGTCTTCCTCTCTTTGTTCTACCCTATACATTTCCTAGCATTATTGCTTTTTCTAGTGATCCATGCCTTCTCATTATGTGGCCAAAGTACGATAGTTTCAACTTGACCATCTTAGCTTCCAAGGAGACCTCTGGTCTGATCTGTTCAAGAACCCGTTTGTTTGTCGCCTTGGCTGTTCATGGGATCCTAAGTACTCTTCTCCGGCACCACATTTCAAATGAGTTTCCATGCCTAAGAAAACCCTTTCAGGAGAAAGGCAGCATATAAATAAATAAATAAATAAAGTGTCATTACTGAAACACTTTAAATTATGCCTCTTTGTATCGGGCAGATTGGTGCAGGGTTTCAACAAAACTGGGACTCAGAGCTGTTTCTCATGTCGTTCTGTGCCCAGTGGAAATTCCATACTTGTCTTCAGTTCATCAATAATATAAGAGAGAATGCTAACCCTTAACTAGGGTTGCCAGTTCAGGATTGTTTCAAGCCCTGAGGATTCTGGTCCCAAATCTAACAACTAGGGACAGTCCCTGGTGATGCCCTTAAATATTGTGCATTGAGTATGACTCACAGTTGCTCACATAGCTTGCCATTCACACACACATGTACATATACTCAGTGTATGTTCCTGTTTGGAAATTAAAATGGACATCTAGAAATCAAGACAGAAATCTTGAAATGACGGTATTACTCTTTGTCCACTACTTAGGGACATGGGATAAAGACCCTTTAATGTAGCCTACTTGATTCCATCTAGAAAGTGTATGCAGAGCAGATTGGAAGGTGAGCCCTGGAGCTATAATGATTAGGAGGGAAGGAGGAAGCTAACCTAAGGGATTTAGCATGCAGTTGCCATGCTTTGTCCATTTTTTATTTACACAGTGCTGATGTCCAGTCATTGTTATTATGTAATTCTGAACATTATAAGGACCTTCTTGATCTTAAGAGACGTTCAGGAATGGAAACCAATTGCCTAGAAAGATGGTGAAGTCTCCTTCTGCAGCCTTTTTCCAAATTAATGGGGATGCTTTAGCAGGAGATCTTACACTGATCAGGGGTTGGCCCATGCGACCCCTTCCAATTGCACAATTTCTGAACAAATTGTGCCATTTCAATCCCTCTTGCCTAGTTGGTAGACTTTTATGGCACCAAAGCATCAGACAGTTTGTTTGCCACTTTATCATTAAGCAGTTGGACCTTCTGTCTTTGGCATATATATAAATCTATACTTTGCTTCACAAAAGGAAAAGATTGTGAAGATTGCTTTCTTCTGGTATGGAAACCAAAAGAGCTCTATGGCACTAGAGTGTGGGACACTGAAGGATGATGTGTCCAGCCCCCTTCCACCAGCAAGCCATGGTGTGACAAGCTGCTTCAAGGACCTCCATGGGATTCTGTCACAACTTCTTGTGTCACCTTTGGCAGCACTACAGGACTCTTTCAGTTAGTGTGACTGCTTAGCTTTTAAAATGGGTTTTAGGGGGTCAGATAAGGAATCATAGGCTGCACCTGCACTACAGAAATAATGCAGTTTGATGCTGCTTTATCTATCATGCTCCACTCTATGGAACCCTGGGATTTGGAGTTTGTTGTGTCACCAGAGCTCTCTGACAGAGAAGATGAAATATTTCACAAAACTACAAATGCCCAGAATTCCATGGTAGTTAAAGTGGTGTCAGAGTGCTTTATTTCTGCAGTGCAGATGCAGCCATAGGGGCTATACAGAAAGGCAGCTGGATGCCACCCCTTTTTGCCCTGGAGTGGGGCTGCAGCAACCACATGCCACAGCCTCCGCAGGGAGGGGGAAAAAAGCCCCGAAAAGGGCTTCTTTTTAGTTTCCTGGAAGGGGCATCATAGCTGCAATGGGGCGGCATGATTACACTCCTTCTGCGCTGTGCTGTTTGTGTGTTGTGCATGAGTTGCGTCATGATGCCAAGTGCCAAGGGTGTATGGCATCATGGCGTGATGGGGCAGAGTGACAGCATACAGTGTGTGGCTGCTATGCTGTGACTCCACCCACAGACCAGCACAAAGTTATGGTCTCTATCCCCCCACATCTCTAAAAAATAACTGTCACAAAGCTCTACTTCTGCTCCATATCAGGAGTTCCACTTGAAGCAAGTCACCATGATCTCACAGCCAAGGCCAAGATCATTTGATAGATTGTAGTACCTGTAACAGTTGCTTCTTGTGACATTTGTTTTGTGGAAGATTATAACAAAATAACTACAGCAGCCCTTTCTTGTCTACAAAACCATTTGCTCTCATGTCACCAACTTTCCCCTTCTGATCTTGTACTGGCTTATGTTGGAGGACCAGCACAGTAGCCTCTTCAAAATTTTCTAACCTTGGCTCTAGAAATGGCAAGGAATGGAGGGGGAATTGTAGGATCTTCCAGGCTGAAAGGTCTAAGATGGTTGAGGAAATTCCATTCTGTCTGTCCTTTTTCTGCTCCAGAGAAGTGTGGGTGGGTTCACTTTGTGGCTACATGAGAAAGGTCTGGGATCTCCCCTTGCTTTTCTCCATGCTTAAGCAATGTATGAAAAAGAATAGTTGATGTACCAAAAAGCAGAACCGAGAGCCTACATTTTACATTTGTTAAAAGAAAAGTCACATGCATATAAACCTCCATCTGTGGTCCTTTCTTTCTTTACATTTCAACCACTGTCATTTCCTCCCTTTGCTATGCGGCTGGGAAAGGAGAATGAAAGGAATCTGTTGGTTAGTTAACTGATAAGGCATGGCTCATAATCCGGCCAGGAGCAAGTGTGCAGCACACTCTGGCAGATGCCAAAAGCAACCTGATAGTAAGTGGTCAGGCTTGATGGGGGATTTGGGGAGTTGGCATTCCAAAGGATTTTTTTTTCCTAATTAAATTTTTTATTGAGTTTTTACAATAAAACACATAAAGTCTATAGAACAATGACAAAAACAATAACAACAACAATTAACTACAAGGGCCAAGGGTATGTGTCTGATGAATAGTTATTCTGCAGCAGAATCAAAAAATTAGTTCTTAAAAAGAGCCAGAGAGTCTGGCTTGTCAAGGTGTAGAGCGGTGGTCCCCAAACTGTGCTCTTTAAGGGATTTTGGACTCCAGATCCCAGAATCCCAGACTATTGACCAGTGTGGCCAAGGCTTCTAGAAGCTGAAGTCCAAAATCTCTTAAAGGGCACTGTTTGGGGACCACTGAGAGTGTCCATCGAAAGAGCCATCTGTGAAGTAGGAGGATCCGGTGGGAGTAATAATTAACATAGTCAATAAAGATCATCCAGTCTTCTTGAAATGTGTCAGTCCTTTTGTGGCCAATGCAAAACCTTGTCATGGCAGACAATTTCTCCATCAACCACATACCCCAAATTCTAGACCACTTTAACAAATCCACATTAATGGCTCTAAACATTGTAGAGTTCAATGTAATAAGAAAATTGATCAGTTTCCTATGTTTCAAGTTAGAATTATCTTTAATAAATATAGAAAGCAAAAGCAAAATTGGACAGAAATTTATGATTTGATCAGTGATATATGAAATTTGATAGAGAACTGCATCCCAGAATTTTCTCACTTCAGGACATTCAGCCCACATATGCATATAAGAGCCTCTAGATTTAGACCCCTCCAGCAATCCAGAGAGAGCGTTTTAACCATTTTAGACAGCGCTACAGGTGTGAGATACCACCTATGGATTGTTTTCAATGTATTCTCCCTCACAGATGCTGCATGGGATTTGGGTGGGGATGAAGACCAAATATGAGCCCATGCAATGTCTGAAATTGTGGTTTTCAGTTCTCCTTCCCAAAATGAGTGCATATATTGGCCTTTCCCATACGTCTGTTCCAGGAGACGTTTGTAGATAACTGCCACTATCCCTTTAGTATGAGATGCGGAGTTCAAACAAAAAATTTCAAAAAAAGAGAGTGGACATGGAGATCATCCTGCTGAGGCTAGATGTGATGCAAATGAAGCAATTTGGTGTACATGAAGCCAGGTGATGTTAGTTTGTTGTAGGGAAGTTTTTATGGTGCTGGTGGGCTTTGTTAATCCACCAGAGAAGAGGTCTAAGGTGCAGTAGAGTCTACATCTTCTCCATAACATTAATAGTGGGAATTGATCATCTTAGTGAGAAAGAGGATGCAAAAATGGGGGGGAGGTTGATGGGAAAGCGGTCCGGAACTAGTATGTATTTCCATTTATGCCAGATGAGTAGGGAGCTAAATAAGTTTCTGTTTTGAAGTTTTGGTGTAGAGGCAAGTAAATTCAGTGGACTTCATATTATAAACTTCTAGATTTACCCATCTGGTAGCACTGTTGTCCTTAGTTAATTGAATAGTTTGGCTGATTTGGAAAGCCTGGAAATAAAGTACAGTATCTGGGATGAGCAGGCCACCGTTCTTGGGAGTGATGTGTTTAGTGTATTTGGGAAATCTAGGTCTCTTTATTTTATTGAATTAATTGATCGATTAATTTTTGCCATTTCTTGAATCTAGATGGGGGAGGATTCAATGGGATTGTATGAAACAGGAAAAAGAATTGAGGGATCATGAACATCTTGACTAATGCAATCATGCAAAGGATGGAGAGATTTAAAGCCTTCCATTCTTTAGATTTATGTAGCATCCATGTGTCTACAGGGCTATAATTTCAGGGTATGAACTGCTGGGTGTCTTTCATGATAACTATTCCCAAATAGGAAAATCCTGAGGGAAGAAGTTGCAAGCCCCTTAGGTCTTGCTAGGATTTTTGCTGTTGGTATGAAATGTTTAGAGTCATTAATGTGGATTTGTTAAAGTTAATTTTTAGACCTGAATAACTACCAAAGGACTCAATTGTCCTTTTTAGAGGCATAAATGATAATTCTAGGTGTGATAAAAAAATTGCCACATCATCGGCATAGAGTGCAACCTTATGGTATTGGTTGTTGATGCAAAGGTCAGTGATATCAGAATTATGCAGAATCATATTAGCCAAGGACTTTATTGTCAGTGCAAATAGTAGGGGGTGACAATGGGCATTCTTGTGTGTTGTCCCTGGAAAGTGCAAATGATGTTGAGTTGAGGCCATTGATCGTTGCCTCTGATTTCTCATAGATAAGGAGGAGTGCTCCTATGAAGCCATCTCCAAAATCCATTCTTTGAAGGATCCCAAAAAGTAATAGCCATTCCAACCTGTCAAAGGCTTTCAAAGCATCAAGCGAAAGAAAGGCTAGAGGAATCTTTGACTGGTTGGAATGGTGGATGATACTGCGGACTGGGTATCCTTGGCGTCTGCCTGGCATGAAGCCTACCTGGTCAGGATCAATGTATTCTAAAATAAACCCATTTATTCTGGAGGCCATAATAGAAATAAATATTTTTGCATCTTGATTAAAGAGTACAATAGGATGGAAAGATTTACTTTCTGGGCATTCCTCTTTGGATTTTGGGATGAAATTATTCTGGTTCTATGCCAACTTGTTGGTGCAGGAGCATTATTAAGGGTGGAGTTAAAAGGGGCAATAAGGTGGGCTGAAATATGGTCAAGTAACAATTTGTAAAATTCACTCGAGAAGCCATCTGGGCCTGGGCTCTTATTCTTTTTTCAGTTTAGATATTGTCTTTTTGAGTTCATCTGAATGAATATGTTTGTTTAACAATTATTTATGAGAAACTTTGTGCTTCTTCAGATTTAGAGATTGTATAAATTGGTCCATGTCCACATTTTGTGGCAGTTCAGAGGTATATAGTTTAGAATAAAAGTTTTGAAAATCTTTCATAATTTTGTCAGGAGCTTTTACTATATTCCCTTCAGGGAAAGTGAGAGTGGATATGGTTTTCCTTCCTACCTTACGTTTGACAGCTCTAGCAAGGAGTGAAGAATTTTTGTTGCAAAATTCATAATAGCAAGATTTAGTGTAATGTAAGGCAATTTGAATCTTTTTAGTGTCAAGAGCTGCCAGCACCGGGGACTAGCAAAGAGACTCTGGAGGCACAGGAGCCCAGCTGCTGCGGATGGCAATAGCAAACCTCAGAGGATGGCAATAGCAAACCACCTCTGAAGAAATCTGCCATGAAAATCTCAGGGTAGATCCACCTTAGGTTCACCATAAATTGGAAATAACTGGAACACACACAACAACAAAAGAGACATACTATGCCAGCATTATGTAACACCTGTGCAGAACAACAACATTTCACAGCACACGTCAATGGCTGTTGCTGTTGCAAAGTGTGCAACCACAGTGCACAACTCTAATGCACAACATTGTGATATATGTATCTCCTCTTATGGCTCTGTCAGAAGACTACATCTGTTAGGTTGTGATGAATAATTCACCCCACTTACATAGGGTGATTTCAGCATTCATATGTCACTAACAGGATGTGAAATGTTGTTCATGCACCCAGAGAAAGTAGTGTGTAGAGGAACTTAAATTAATGAGTAGGATGGGACTATTAATCGTAATTTCCTGGCTGGAACGTTCTTCCTTTTATAATTAATATTTCCTCAGATGTTTCCCCTGGTTAACCAACTATGGCTTTCAGCTGAATTCTCAAGGGATGATATACTTAGACCTGATTCATACTTGTAACCACAAGGTGGAGGCTTTCTTGAATGGAATTATTGGGGGCTAGAGCTGTGAAGTGTGGAGGTGGCACTCGTGATACTTTGGGGGATAATCCAGACAGCTTTGCTGAGAACCAGGCTTTAGTTAAGGGCAGGGGATGAAGAGGAGAATCCTGTATCTTCTTTATTTACAGAAAATATGCAGGCAGTGTTCTGCCTATATTGTCTCCATTTTCCAGTGTTCCTGTCAATGCGAGCAAAGGCTTTGACTGCCAAGCACTTGGCACTTATTTTCTCATTAAGTTGTTCTTAGTTACAATTTTTCACACAGTCAATGGTATGCTTTCTCGACAACATAATTGGTTGTTTTGTAATTCCAGGTTGACACAGGGTGCTTGCGTCCCTTCCTTGTCTGCCCTCAACACAGTTTCTAGCCTACTACTAGGTTGCTCCAGGTTGCTTCACCAAACTCCAGAAAACAAGCTCGGGCACGAGTGAAGAAACCAAAGGCAGACGAGGGGCATCAGCAATGTTTCTTTTGTTTCAGTGTTTCAATGATTTGTCTGGACTCACCAAGCCAGAAGAGGAAGCTGGGGGGAAAAGAGGAAGGAGATGGGAGCAATGACACACTCACTGATATTTTGCCCGAAACTTAAAGTGGTTTCTCATCCCTGTATTCCATAAATAAATAATAATAAATAAAAATTTTATTTATATACCGCCCTTCCAAAGATCAGGGCGGTGTACAACATAATAAACCATACAATAACATAAAATACATCCAATCACTTACATCAATATAAAAACAATTAAAAACCCCGTTAGCCAATCTTCTTGCCAGCAAAAGAGGAAGGGAGGCCAGCTGGAACTTCAATCGGGGAATGCAGCATGGAATAAGAAGTTTTTTAACTCCCTTCTGAATTGAGCCAGGGAGGAGGCCGAGCGGAGCTCTGTGGGCAGGGTGTTCCATAGGGCCGGGGCGGCGATGGAATATGTCTTCCTCGTAGTAGAGGTAAGCCTAGCCCCTGGAACCCTAAGTAATTGCTGTCCAGAAGTTCTGAGGGTGCGGGGCGGAATGTACGGGGAGAGGCGGTCCTTCAGGTATCCTGGGCCCAAGCCATTTAGGGCTTTATAGGTAATCACCAACACCTTATACTGTGCCCGGAAGCGAATAGGCAGCCAATGTAGGTCTTTTAGCACAGGTGTAATGTGGCTGGCCCTGGAAGTACCAGTGATCAGCCTGGCTGCCGTATTCTGTATCATCTGTAGCTTCCGAGTTTGGTATAAGGGTTGCCCCATGTAGAGTGCATTGTAGAAATCCAGTCTCGAGGTTACCAGAGCGTGTACTACTGTTTCACGGTCCCTCTGGGCCAGGTATGGGCGCAGCTGGCGAATAAGCCGAAGCTGATAACAGGTGCTCCTGACCGTCGCGTTCACCTGAGCTGTCAGGTGAAGCGACGAGTCAAGAAGCACCCCCAGACTGCGCACGGAGTCCTTCACAGGAAGGGTGATCCCGTTCAGGACAGGTGGAACCACCGCCATTCCTGGACCAGGGGAACCTATCACAAGTACCTCCGTTTTCTCTGGATTCAGTCTGAGTCGGTTTTCCCTCATCCAGCCCATTACTGACTCTAGACAGGCCACAAGAGGAGAGACGCCATCCTCAGTCACTGCATCAGTCGGAGACATAGAGAAAACTATTTGGGTGTCATCAGCATACTGATAACCCCGCGCCCCATGTTTCCGGATGATTTCTCCCAGCGGTTTCATGTAAATGTTAAATAGCATGGGAGACAGAATGGCTCCTTGGGGGACCCCAGTTGTAAGGGCCCTCCTGTCGGAGCACACGTCTCCCAGCTGCACCATCTGGAGCCTCCCAGAGAGGTAGGATCGGAACCACTGGAGCGCAGTGCCCCCGATTCCCACCTCAGCCAGGCGCTCCAGAAGGATACCATGGTCTATGGTATCGAAAGCCGCTGAGATGTCCAAGAGCACCAACAGGGACACGCTTCCCCTGTCGATGCCCAGACGGAGATCATCGACCAAGGCGACCATGGCCGTCTCAACCCCGTAACCCGCCCGGAAGCCAGTTTGAAATGGGTCCAGATAATCCGTTTCATCCAAGACCGACTGAAGCTGGATTGCAACCGCCCTCTCGATCACCTTCCCCAAAAATGGCAGCAGCGAAACTGGCCGGTAATTATTATGTACCAGGGGGTCGAGGGAGGGCTTTTTTAATAAAGGTTTTACAATGGCCAATTTTAAATCAGTTGGATCCCTCAAAGATGTATTAATAATCCGGCGTAACAATAAAGTTACCGCCGGTCCCCCCTGAGCCACTAGCCATGAGGGACAGGGATCGAGAGAGCAGGTTGTCTTCCGAACACTTCCGAGGATCTTGTCCACATCATCGGTACTTACCAACTCAAACCGATCCAGTTTAATGGAGTCCACGGAGGCTCTGGACGCCTCTACCCTAGGTTCTGCTCTAATGTCGGCGTTAAGACCTTCGCTTATCCGAGAGGTTTTATCCGCGAAGAAGTTATTAAATTGGTCACAGCAGGCCTTAGAGGGTTCAAGGATCTGGTTCAGGGCAGGAGGGAGCTGAGTTAGCTCCCTGACCACCCTGAACAACTCTGCTGGACGCGACTCCGCGGACGCGACACGAGCACCATGGAACAAGTTCTTAGCTGCTCGTATCGCCTCTCCGTAGTCCTCTAACAGTTGGGCTAGGAGAGCCTTGTCGTCTAAGCGAAGGTGTTTCCGCCAACGGTACTCTAGCCGTCACAGTTCCCGCTTCCTTGCCCGGAGATCTTCTGTATACCAGGGCTTACGCTTGGAAGCGGGTCTGAGAGGGTGCTTGGGAGCGATACTGTGTATAGCCCTAGAGAGACCGGTATTCCAAATACCAGTCAGGGCATCAACAGAGTCGCCGTCACTTCCAACTATGTATCCCTCTAGGGCTTCCTGGAACCTTTTGGGTTCCATCAGCCTTCGAGGGTGGACCATCCTAATAGGTCCGCCACCCCCGGGGGGGATCTGGGTAGAGACCTTGATTTTTGCCTCTACCAAGAAATGATCCGTCCATGACAGGGGGGAAATGTTAGTTATTTCCGCCCACGGATTTTCCGCATCTGAACAGAAGACCAAATCAAGAGTATTACCGGCAAAATGCGTAGGACCCGAAATCAGCTGGGACAGGCCCATGGCCGTCATGGTATCCATGAATTCCCGAGCCGCACCGGATGGAACATAGCTGGCCGTGAGGGAGATGTTGAAGTCGCCCAGGACAAGTAGCCTGGGCGTCTCCAGCATCAGCTCCGCGACCAGCTGTGTCAGCTCGTTAAGGGAGTCCATTAGCGCACGGGGTGGCCGATACACCAATAGAATCCCCAGACTGTCCCTAGCCTTTAGGGTCAGGTAAATACACTCGATATAGGAAGTCTGCTGGATGTGGTTCCTAGTGAGAGACAAGGTGTTCCTATGTATCAAGGCCACACACCCCCCGCCCACCTAACCTGGGCTGGTCCTTCACCAAGAACCCGGCAGGTAGGGCCTGAGCCCACACAGCGTCTCCTTCAAGCCCAAGCCAGGTCTCGGTAATGCAAGCCAGATCGCAATTATAGTCCTCCAACAGATCGTGGAGGATGTGGGCCTTGTTGTTGATTGATCTGGCATTGCACAGGAGCAGCGACAGGGTTTGTGGCACGGTTGGAGTGACCCTCAGGTCCCTTAGGTTGGGAGGGGGACAGGAAGGAGAGATAGATATGACGCATCGATCTCGTCTTCCCCTGGAACGCAAGTCCCTTCTCCCACCGCCATACCTCCCCCTGCCCCACACTACCTCAATGAGAGCTCCGCTCGTATCGATGTTATCCCCCCCCTCCCCAGCCCATGCATCCCCCGCATCCATAACCTCCCCCCACCCTTCCCCGGCAATTGAAAGAGCAGGGGTTAGCCACTTTAGGCATCCCCTGCTCTAAAGCTAACATCTACGCAGCCTCCCTAGATCCTGCAGAAACTGCGCAGTTGCGCAGTTGTGATGCTGCGGAGTCCTACAGCAGTCCGTGGGCGGCCTCCCTGGGGCGGTGCGCAGATGCGCACCTCCGACACCCCAGAGAGAGCCGCCCGGCAGCAGCAGCGTGGCCCCTGGCCCAAAGTCCGGCAGGAGGGAGGCGTGGTGGAGGAGGAGTCCAGGCAGCTGGCTTAAAGCATGTCGCTGCCACCGACACGCCCCTCGCTCCGCCTTCCCCCCAGATGTCCCCCAGCTGGTCCTCTGGAGCCGCCTTGGAGCCGCAGCGAAAAACAAGACTGATATTCAGCAGCAGTGTGGTATAATACAATAACCACTTAAGCATGAGAGTGTTGATTTACATTACTCAAACACAATCTAGGTTCTTAACTCTTATCTGAAATCTATCTTCTACTGTACTTATCATTGTGGAAGAACTAGTTCAACATAAGCGGGATGTTTGTTTGTTTAAAATACTTTCTATCATGTTTATAAGGGTCTTTCAGAGGGCTTTCATCCAGCCTGGCACTCTGTAGGTGGCATATGCACACATCCATTTTGCTTACACTTGTGTATGTCCTTTTTTGAGCACTGCAGACATTAGTACATTCCCTTCTTCCCTCTGCAGTACCCAGCCCTCCTCAGGTTTATCATACAGCCTCTGACACCACCCCCACAGCATTTCTATGCCTCATAGGGAGTGGAAAGGATCAGAGAAAGGTCTAGCTATGTCCCCATACTGAAATAATTATGGATTATCACACACTAAATCACTAAATCACACTTTTAGAAGTTGGAAAGCTTTCTGACTTGTAAAAAGTGCTGGCAGAGTGCAAGCGGGACCCGGCTGGAACCCGGGCTGATGGTGGCCAGTAGTTCAACAGTGATTTAGTGTGTGATAATCCCTGCCTCCATCTCATGTCGTTTAAAATGCTGAGTGATAGGCTCAGGGAAAGAGGAAGAGAAAGAGGGGAAGAAAAAGAAGAAGAGGAAGGGAAAGAGGAAGAGAAAGCGGGGAAGAAGAAGAGGAGGAGAAGGGGAAAGAGGAAGAGAAAGAGGGGAAGAAAAAGAAGACGAGGAAGAGGAAGGGAAAGAGGAAGAGAAAGAGGGGAAGAAAAAGAAGAAGAGGAAGGGAAAGCAGAAGAGAAAGAGGGGAAGAAAAACAGGAGGAGGAGGAGGAAAAAGAGGAAGAAAAAGAAGGGAAGAAAAAGAAGAAGAGGAAGAGGAAGGGAAAGAGGAAGAGAAAGAAGGGAAGAAAAAGAAAAGGAGCCCTCTCCAGCCCTCGGCCCGTGCGAGGGACGAAAAAGGAGAAGCTACTCCTGTTGAAGCTGGCTGGCCAATGGGGGAGAGTGCAGCTGGAACAGCCCCGCCCCCTGCTAGCAGTCACAGGCTCCTGCAGCAGGGGTGGGCTGTCCAGCCATTGGCCAGCCAGCCTGAAGAGAAGGAGCTCCTTCTCAGCTCTGCTCACAGAACAGTAAGCATGCGGCGCGTGGCGTGTGGCTTGCAGCAGGGTGGCAAAGGCCACATTAGCAGTGGCGGTGGTGGCTAGAGGAGCGGCCGCAGGCCACAGCAACAGCCACATCGGTGGCGGCGGCTGCAGGAACAGCCGTAACGGCGGCCTAAGACACCGCCACAGCGGCACCCTAACAAAGCCTAGGGATGGGGGCAAACCCAGGACAAGAGGCAAACCAGGACGGGACCTTTGTGACCCATCAAAAACTGGGCAAGTCCTGCCCCCAGGCGGGATATGGCATCCCTAAGTATGAGGCTCATTTAAACTAGAACTGAATGGAGGCCCACAGTCTCCAAACTTGTCATTTTCACCATGTAAAAGTGGTTTAATTAAGGGATACATATGGTTGGAAAGGTCACTGTTTTCACCAAGCAGAGAATCCACTAAGAGAAGGCTACTGAACTAATTTTATTTATTTACTTATTGGATTTTATACTCCACTTTCATGGATCCCAAAATGGGATACATAAGAGAATATTCTCTAGTTCAGTTTGATGTTAAATGGTAACATAATGCACTGAAGTATTAATGGAAGGGAAGAGAACAAAACCAGAATTTGCAAGCTCTGCCTACTGTTGGGCACATTGCCCCACCAGTCCTGGTGGGCACCAGCCACCACTGGAAGGAATACAAACAGCATGAGCAGAAACAGAAGGCAGAGCAGGCATACAGTACTGAAATGGTTATATTTACAAGGACTCTGAAAGATATCTGCTAATGAGATGTGCTTTCGGACAAACATAAAATCTGGGTGAATAGTTTCAGCTCAGCTTTCTGTAGATATGATACTTTTGTTTTGCGGTTTTTGAGGTTTCGATGTAACATTTTTCAGTGTCAAGGAAAGAGACATCAACATGGAAGATTCTGCTACAAACCCACAAGTATGACTAAGTAAAAAGCTTCCACGGTGCATAAATTATGGTTTTGGAGAGCTAGCTAAGATTTCATTGAATTGCCATCAGTTGCATCCTGAAGCAGAACAGACACATTGGCCAGAATGGATTCTGTATATCCTTTGCAGCATCCTGAAGCCCCCCCCCACCCCCCAAATCTTCTCCAAAAGTTTTGGAGAACACAAGATGGGGCGCAAAGGTGGGAAGATGTACCCCTGTTTCAGCACAAATCCATTTACATGACTGCAGATGTTGGGGAGCTGTATAGATATCCCAGTCTTAGAAAGCCAAGGACAGGCCTGATGATGAAAATATCTATCATTTTTTTGTGCCTTTCTCTTGACATTTGCATTTTCTAGTGCAATTTCTAAATCTAAGCATATTTGTATGCACATTTCCAAATACACACTACTTTGCAATAATGCATTTTGCGTCTACTTACACACACATCTATGTGCTTTTCTGAATATGCCGAATTGAATTGCAAAATTTAGAATAGTGAGGATATTTTCATGTAATTGTGTAAACAGGGCAGTATGGCTTTAGTAACTTTACATTAATATGAGAAACCAATAATCTTCTCATTTATCTCTAACAAGTTATTTAGTAAGTGCATACTTTTGCTTTGTGATTTTTGAGACTTTGATGTATCATTTTTTACTAAGCTGAAACCAAGCCTATGCTTGTGGAATTGAAATAATCACATATTATTCCTAGGCCTACCTTCTCTTCACCTCCTTCCTGTGTTTTTTCTTCCCTTCTGTGCCTAATTTTAGGTTGCATGCCCTTTGGGACAGAGTTCTGTTCTCTCTGTGAAGCATCACAATGCTACATCAATCAATAAAAAAGCATATTGCTAACAGTATTATAGTACAGGATTGTTTGTTAACAATGAACACAACAGAATAAAAGAAATCAGACCTTTATTTTATATACAAACCATTTGGAAGGGGGGGAAAGGAGAGCAAAAAATAAGAAAGAAAGAAAGAAAGAAAGAAAGAAAGAAAGAAGAGAAAACTTAAGGAGGGAAGGTGTCTTCTGAGCATCAGCTCAAAAAACCAGCCTTACATGAGTAACACAGTGTAGTTGACTCCTCTCCAGTTAGACCTGGCAGCCCAAAAATGTCAATGTATGGGAAAACCGGAGGAAGTCATTGCATAAGTCCTCCATATTTTCATCTTGACATTCTTCATCATCTGGCCACCTCTCAATCCAGGTATCTTTGGTAATGAGGTAGCGGAGACTGGAAAAGAAAAAGAAGTTTATTTATTTATTTATTTAAAATTTATTTCAGTGAGAAGAAAACTGGAACAGTTACCTCTTTTTTAGTATGCAAGGGGATTTTGTAGCACCTTTAAGAATAACAGAGAAGTTGGTAGTATGAGCTTTCATAGACTTAAGCCTACTTCCATCTCCATCCATCAGATGGAAGTAGATTCTGATCTACAAAAGTTCATGCTACCATCTTCTCTCTTTAAATTAATCTCAAAGGTTCTACAAGATCCTTTTGTATACTAATTATTGAGATTAAGGGGATTATTGCATTTACTTTTTTGCCCAATCCAGGCATGGGATGGGATCGGGCTGCAATGGGGGAAATGGGTGTTATTGCACACAAAATTGTTGCTGTGCTGCTGGCCAATTTTGAAGGACAGAAAGCTTCCTTACAACCAAAATCGATGGGATAAGCATGGCTCGGAGACGAGTGGTGGTCAGCCAGCAGCAAAGCAACAATTTTGTGTGTGATAACACCTGTTTTTTCCCGTTGCAGCCCGATCCTGTCTCATGCTCAGATCAGGCCAAAAAAAAAATGTGGATGCAATAATCTCCTAACACTGCTATGTCTTTTGATCTCTTTTTTCAAATTATTTTTGGAATTTTAGGAAATTCAAAATAGCTGTTGACTAAAATGTTTATAGGGCTCTGCCTTCTTTTAGCTGAGAATTGTGTCTCCCACAGGCTTTCAAGAGCACAATTTATTTGGTTTCTGGCAAATGGTTTCAGTATTCTCCTTGTGTGTGTGTTTAGACTGTGGTTGATTTTTTTTCCCCATTTGAAGAATGACATTAAAAATACTTAATATAGCCCCAGTGGCCACATGTGTCCCATAATGAGAAATGCTTTCCCCAATCCTGTAAATGGTTCAAAGAAAGACAGAGTGATGTGGGATCTAGGTCAGTGGTAGAACAGATAATTTATGAGGGGTGCACCACTTTAGGGTTATAAAAACACACTTGAAGCCCAATGAACATCAGTGAAAAATTCTGTATTCCTTGAGCAACAAGAATAACCACTGAGGTAGTATTAACCATGCCATGCCATTCCTGCCGTGAGTGAAGGGGTCTCAGTCTCAAGGCGAAGACTACTTTGCAATCCCATCTACATAGTTGAAAAAATGTTGGGTGTAACTACAAGGAGTCTTCTGTGGAAAAATGACAACTTTTTGATCACTTCTTTTCTTGGTTGATTGTTTTGGTTCTCAAAATTGCAGTGCAACATTTCATAATGTTTTTGGACACACTCTTTGAGGCACCAGTAGTGGAAAAGCAGTAATAATAAATAATAAAACAAGATAAATAAAAGCGAAGTATACATCTACTAAATCAATGAAATGAAATGCATACTCATTCTTGGCAGGCCACAGGTCAGTGCTGACACCCCAGATCAGATAGTCGTTGTTCAGCTGCAGATTCAGATTTTCCCTGCATTTCATCTGGCTGATAAACTTGCGAGGACTGGCAAGTGGATTTGGATCACTCCCTGGAGGAATCAGACAAAACAAAGAAAATGTTTGGATCACGTTGTGTGTACTAGTGGCTTGGATGGAAGAAGGCAGGAAAGCAGAGGAAGGAAACACTGGGGGACAGACTGAAAGGCAAACTCACACTGATGCTTCTAATCTTGAGGTTGCATGCAGACATTTAATGAGATAAGAAGGGGGAAGGAAGGAAGGAAGGAAGGAAGGAAGGAAGGAAGGAAGGAAGGAAGGAAGGCAGGCAGGCAGGCAGGCAGGCAGGCAGGCAGGCAGGCAGGCAAAGGAATGTGGCAGCTTTAAGACTGCTTTTTATTATTATTTTCACGGATATAAACCCACTTTTTCAGATGCAATACAGAGTGATAATACAGTAAATGTTCAAGAATAAAGCATATTTACTTTATATCTGTGGGTATAAAGGAGTAGGGTGGAATGTAATAGGATCCAGAAAGATGCAAATCATGAACATGGCCCTAATTTTTTAAAGGACTACATAAAGCGATAAAGGTTTTTCATATGTACGAATGCAATAAATCTGCCAGAAGTCAGTTCCCACAGATTCAAGACTCTGTCTGAGAATATTCCATTTGTCCTATGTGTAGTATCAAGGACTGTTATATTAATATATGTATTAATATCGTTTCAGGAGACCTGGGTGGGCATACCTTCTTTTTTTAAAGGTACAGTGTTTCAAAAACCATATTACTATAGCATAAATGTCCTGTGCTTCACCAATCATCAACAGTAGAAAAGGAATTAAAAAAACTAGCTAATTGCACCTCCTGGATGTTTTTTTTAAAGGAGGTTTTCCTGCAATCTATCCTGAAATAAAAAGAACCTAGTCTTTAGAGAACAACAAAATAATTATGTTTCTTCTTCTTCTTCTTCTTCTTGAAATTGCTGTAAATATTCCATGAAAAGGAAAACTTCAACTGGTTTTTAGGGTTTTTAAAAAATAAAAACCCAAATCCTGACAGCCTGAACAACAGGGCAAGAACATTTCTATCTATTTCCCCTCCTTAGTTAAGGAAGCCACAGCCCTGAGGTTGCAAGAACTGAATTGGACAGTTGATGACCAGGGCTCTTGGAGGTTTCTGATTCATAAATTGACTTGGGAGTGAATAATAACAATAAGAAATATAAGGTTTCAAAGCAGTAGTTGCTTACAGAAAATCTTCCTACTTTTTTATTTAGTGTGCCATTTTCTATAAGATGGACACTATTACCTTCTTTAATCACTTCCAGAATTCTCATGAAGTAGTAGTCATAACCATTTTCTTCTTCTGTTCGAACCAGCTTGGCTTTATACACTTAAAAACAGAGAAAATGTATGATGTTTATATGCTTTTCTTCACAAAAGGCTTAAATAATTTAGCAATTGGTGAGACATAATCCCTACTGCTGATATGATGTTCCTGTAAAGATGAACAATCTCACTGCATTTTGGCACTGGTAAATCCTGAGCCTGTTCCTCAATTCACATCTAACTCTCAGTACATGAATTGCTCTGTTTCTCATCACAGAAGACCCAAAATACATCAACAAACTGCTGTGCCCAACACCATAAGAAATGTCCCTATGGATGAATTTTGGAGCAGCAGCTCATCATGCAGAGGCTGGAGAAAGGCAGCCAGTCTTACCATGAAAAACATGTGAAGCAGCTGCCCCAGATGGTGAATTTTGGCTGGTGGGTATTAATATTCTAGCTGTGCCACTGCCTCATGTACAGGGTTCAGCCATGTAAGGTGTACTCACCATAATCCACTCCTGGTTTGCAGGCCAATTCAACTCGTATCTGCAGGTCGACATTTTCCTCTACATTGTTGAGCAAGGAACAGCTTTCTTTGTGAAAAGAGCATAGAGGGGAAGGAAAAAAAGAAAGTAAAACACATGGATGAGCTCCCTGGAAGCCCCTTCTTGTGTCTGAGGCTGGATCAGATCTACACTGTTAGAATAAGGAGTAGGCAGGGCAGATACTGAGAATATCTGAAACGTGCCTTCTGCCCATGTCATTCATGGATGCTCCCACACTTGTCCTTATTGGTTCCAAGAGTATCCTTCCCTCTCTCCCCTTGACATATCCACCCCTACACTCTCACATCCCCTGCTTCTAGCACTTTTCAGCCATTAATCTAATTCCTTCACCACTCTTTATCTTACCCTTTTCTGTTCTTACATATAGGATTTTATCACACAGGGGGAAATCAGGGGATTCAAAAGGCATTAACCAGGGAAAGTTGCACGACCGCAGCTAAGATTATCACACACATCGTGATTAGAGAGGGTTTATCCCGGGAATAACCTGCAACAAATCATTCATGAGATTTCCCTGGTTATAATAAATAATAATATTTTTTGTTATTTATATAGTGCACCCGCGTCATACGTGGCTTTCAGCATACACTGAAAGCCGTGCGGGGAGAAGGGGTGGCGTGTCCCATAGGAACAAATGGGGGATGTGACCATGGTGTGCGCACGCCGCTGCACGCACGAGCCCCATTCATTTAAATGGGGCTCAAGCATAGGCGGTATTTGTTTTACGCAGGGAGTCCAGAAGGGATCCCCATGTAAAGAAAGGGCAAACTCTCCCATGGTGGATCGAAGCGGGACTGCAAGCCAATAAAATACATACAAAACACATCAATAAAATGCAATAACAATAATGTTTCCATTAATAACCCCTCTCTAATCACAACATCATGTGATCATCTTAGCAGCGATCGTGCAATTTCCCCCGAATAATGCCTTTTGGATCCCTTGATTTCCCCCGTGTGATAAAATCCATAGACACATACACACTCAAACTCCCTCCTCCATGCTTACACCTTACAAAACATACACAGAGACTATCCCCTCACTCTCTTCTTCATCATTATCCCCCCACCCACAGTTTATTAGAATAGTTCACTGAAGGTAGACTCTACAGTATGGAAGGAGGCTGCAATTTGCCTGATAGACCTTATCTGCATTCAGTTCTGGATGCCTCATTTTAGAAAGTATATAGACAAGTTAGATCAGGTTGAGAGAAAGGTAAGAAGGATGATACAAGGTATGTGGAACAAAACATATGGGAAGTTGAAGGAACTGGGCATGTTAAGCTGGGTGAAGAGAAGACTGGGGGATGACATGATCATCATACTCTTTAAGTACTTCAATGGCTGTCAAAGAAATGAAGGGGAAGGCCTGTTTCTGCTGCCCCAGAGGGTAGGACCAGGTTTAATGATTTGAAGTCATAGGAAGATGGATTTTTGTTGAACTTTAGAAGGAACGTCTTCATAGTAAGGGCAGTGGTGGTGGAGTCTCCTGTGGATGTCTTCAAAGAGGCTGGACACACGCCTGTTAGGGATGACTTAGCTGGAGATCCCACACTAAATAGTAGTTGGACTCAATCATGAGGCTCCTTCCAACTCTGTGATTCTATCCACAGAACACCTGTAAGTGAACAATATGGGGCCTCCCTCTCTCTCTCCCTCAGAGACTATGTTGCATTCATTAGATGAACTGGACTACAGTCCACAAAAGCCTAAGCAAAATAAAGTTTGCTAGTGTTTAAGGTGCCACAAGATGATTTTGTTAACAGAAAGAATTACTGGAATTACTGGAGTGCCAACACAATCTTCATTCATTTTAGGTGATTTTGCTAAGTTTTTTTGCATACAGCTGAAAAAGTGGCCTTCCTCAACCATGATCCCTATAACCATTTTCAACTCAGCATGGTCAAAAGTGCAGGGTAATTTAAATGTAATTCAAAATGTCTGGAGGAGGTTGATTTGGGGGATGCTGTTATAGATACAATCTAGATCACCAGAAAACCAGAAAACACAAATACTACAATAGTCCAATTTCGATACATTTATCTCCCCCCCCGCAAAAAAATCTTGCTTTTGGATGAGCAGAAGTAGCAGTTTCCACTCCATCTTACCTTCTGCACATCGGCAAACGTCTCCATGGCATATCTTACTGAGGAGGCCACTTCCTTTGGACAGATGATAAAACTTGGTGCACTGCTCATCTGAAATGGAGGAATGAAAAGAGGTGCCCTTTACTTCAACAACCAGGAACCTGCACACTTGGGAAATTCCTCTAAAGGGAGATTTAGGGAATGGGACAACTCATTGCTCCCAATGGGAATATTAGTAGCACATCACTGTGACTTTGTGTAATAAAGATAAAGGTAAAGGTTTCCCCTTTGACAAGGTTGTCAAGTCATGTCTGACTCTAGGGGGTGGTGCTCATCTCTATTACATCACCTTAAATAGAGACAGCCACCTTCTATTTTCAATGCTATGGTCTGGGTTCTGGAAGTGTATTTTGTAATGACAACTGGTTGGCTCAAAGTGTTGGGTGAAATGGCATCCGGATTCATCCAACGTTTGAAGAGAACCTGGGTGCAAGGTTTTCATTATATCTTAGCTGAACTTGATAGGGCTAGGTAAAATGACTTTGAAGGCCAGATTGAATCTTCAGAATCCACCGGCTGGTCCTCCCTGGCCTTGAGGGATTCTGGCAAAAAATAATTGGATTGCATCTATCCAATAAGTCAGTAGAGCCCTGGGGTTGGGGCAAATAACCCTGACTCCAACTTGAGGCAGAATCTATTTTCCAAATCCACCCACACTTCAATAGCTTTCTTCTGACCTCCTCATGTACATGTAAACCCTGTGCTAAAGCAGAGGAAACCATAAAGCAGGTTGTCCTGGTTTTATTTCCTGCACTCTGATAGAAATTTTCATCTGGTGTGTTAAGGCAAAAAAAAAAAAAGTTATTGTTGGACATGAATGATGTTTGAAGAGTTAAGCAGTGTTGTTGGGTTTTTTTGGGGGGGGGGGGAGGAGGGTACCAAGTACTTTTTAAATTGTATTTCACCATTTTCAGGGGAATTACTTTTCATTTCTGCAAACATATACCAAGAGGACAGGGGGAAATTTTTACAAATGTCTGAAGTAACTGTCTGCCAAGTCCTAACTCTGTGCCATTTGGCTGATTTCCCTTGTGCTGAATTCACTGGAAGAACTGTAGCAGCCATTACCTAGATTATAATAGCTGTAGACCTTCACTGAAGCTGGCTGAATGAGACCAACTTGATAGAACTGGTGAACTTTAAATTGCACACATTCGTCTTTCAAGTGAGAGACCTGGGATGAGGAGAGAAAAGAGAAAACAAGTCTTCAAGTGCCAGCCTGCCAAGGGAGGCAATTCCCCCCACCCTACACATAGATTTCCCAAGCTGTCTTAAGGAAACTATCCTATAATTTTGTTTCTATTCGGGGTTCATGTTTGCCAGGACAGCTCAAGGATCAGGTTTTGTTTTGTTTTTTAATATGGGGATCCAATGTTTATGGGACTCAAGGACATAACAGGAATAGCCCATATATGACAAAGACCAGTAGGTTAGAATGTCAATTCAGTCTTGCCAACATTAATCTGCCAACTCAAGGATGTGGAGCAGCACTGAGCCTGGCACTTTGGGCATATATTGTGCCTCACCAAATGTTTCTTGACAAATATCACACTCTTACCAATCCCAAGCAGGCCCCACCATGACAGTAGGGGGTAGTGTATGTAAATGTGTGTTACCAAGTACCAGATGATCCACAATTTCTTGAGTGGCATTGCCAGACATTTTTTTAATCCTGAACAGTGACATCATAATGATGGGGCAGGTTCAGACATCATCTTAGTCTAGTCATCTAGTCCAGGAAGCTAAGCAGAGTCAGCCCTGCTTAGGACTTGTATGGGAGACCACTAACAAATACCATGTACTTTAGGTACTATTTTCAAGGAAGGAACTGGCAAAACCACCTCTGAGTATTCTTTTCCTAAGAAAATCCTATGAAACTCATGAGGTTGCCATAAGTGGGCAGGTGACATGAAGTCATATATACACACACATAGTGAAATCCAGATATAGGTGAGGGTCAGGGGAAATTCTGCAAAGACAATTGGGACAGGAAGAGGGGCTTCCAATACCATAGCCCACTTCTGAGTCCTAAAGCTTGGTATTATTGTATAATTAAACTCAGCATGAGAGGGTTTCTTTTATATTTACAAGTTTTATGGAGAGCAATATTTTGGATTCAGAAGTGGGCTACAGTATTGGAAGCACCTCTTACTCTCTTACCTGATTGTTTTTGGCAGAATTTCTCCTACCCCTCACCTATATCTGGCTTTCACCATGTGTATGTATATGTGACTTCAAGTTTAACCAACCTTACACAGCCAAACAGAGCATAACATCACCTTCTCACTTTATATAGGGCCTGATGCAATTTGGGATGTGAAGACAAAATTCTTCTTGGGATATCATAAGAGGAGAAAAATATATTTTAAAATATACACATCCATCCCAGATTTCAAAAAAGTTACTTTTTATAATCCCAGAATTTCACACCCAGAAAATATGGTGGCCATAATGTTTGGGGTGATTCTGGGAGCTGCAGCCCCCAAAAGCAACTTTTCCTAGCTCTGACACATCCCATTGTCTTAATGCATAATCCTTGCCTTAACACACACCAGAGCCAACCTAGCTATATCTGTACACTTACTATTCCAGCCGTTCCACAGAACTCTCCCATAAGCCTTTACCTTGTCCAAGTAAATGATGAGGTTCCCCCTTTCAGAGTAGCCTTTGTCAATTTCAAATTTGGAGATATATCTGTCGACTCCTTCAGAAAGCTAAACATTAAAAATGCACAAGAGACTTAGTTGGTACATGGTATATGCCATTCCTCAGGAACAAAATTGGTTTTTCATTTCAAATGCTGCAAAAAGTCAAAGTAGGCTTACAATTACACAAGCTATTTCTTTGGTCTCACCATGTTTGGAACAGGCTGTTTTAATAATAATAATAATAATAATAATAATAATAATAATAATAATAATTTGTTTTATTTATATACCGCTATTCCAAAGATCCTAGCGGTGAACA
This sequence comes from Sceloporus occidentalis, assembly GCA_023333645.1. Classification (NCBI taxonomy): domain Eukaryota; kingdom Metazoa; phylum Chordata; class Lepidosauria; order Squamata; family Phrynosomatidae; genus Sceloporus; species Sceloporus occidentalis. Next base: position 185,356,509 of record JALMGF010000001.1, on the reverse strand, counting down.
GCAAGTAAGCTAATTAGCAAGTAAGCTAATTTGCCCCCAACAGTCTGGGTACTCATTTTAGCTCCCTCCTCGGAAGGATGCAAGCCTGATTCCAGCTTGGGCCCTTTTGCTGGTCTTGAACTCGCAACCTTGTGGTTTTGAGTGAATGGCTGCAGTACAGGCATTTAACCACTGCGCCACCAGGGTTTTGTTTCTACTGCATTTTGAATGGTGAGGCAAAAACTAAGGTGAGGCTTTTCCAGTTACAGCCACAAAGCTCTTCCCCAAGTCTGCTTACTCACATATAAATATCAGATTGAAGAGATAAAAACCACTCTACATGTGCTCAAAGAAAAGTGATTCAGCCCCATACTGAGTCTACTGTTGGTATTTAAAAATTCTCCAGATGAACCTTCACTATACATACATGTGGGAAAGAAATAAAATTCTCTCTTAGCAAAGGTCCAGTTCCAGTGGCAGCTGATTCCTTCGATGTCTATGAAGTAGTCACTCCCTAACATGATCAACATACTTTTAGGGTAGGATGCAGCACATTGCATAGATTCTTGAAAGTTCAGATGTAAACATGGAGCATCTATCTATGTCTCTTCTTTCCTCCCTCCTGTTTCTCTCTCCTGGCCCATGATTAATTTTCACACTGTATGTTCCTTGCTGGTAGGGACCTATCTATAGTACTATAAAAGCAAAAAAGGAAGACTATATAATAAAAGATAACTGTAAGGAATTGACTGGGGAAAAATTAATCAGCTGGTGGTGGCTAAAGCTTTTTACTGACTGCAGGGAATTTTCAAGCCCAGTACATTCAAAGGATGAGTTAAGCAGCCATTTCCTGCATAAAGCATGGCTCACATACCCTTTTAAGGTCATTAACGTCAGGTGCAAAACCAGTGAGCATGGAGACATCGATGATTGACATTGTAGCATCAACTTCACCAAGATACCTAGAATCAGGAGCAGAGAAAAGATAACCCAGCAAGATCTGAACAATTGATTTGGTTCCAGTTCTGTAAGCTCAGTTCTTCATATTTTCAAAGTGGTTCTACTTGAAAGGTGGAAAGTGAGATCTAGCATATCACTAAGACATCTGCCCTTCATTAACAATACAGTTCTGTAAGGACTTATAAAATCTGTGCATGTGTGTCAAGGATCATTATTTTTATAAGTTAGACAACTTCGCTAAGTTCACAAGTGGAGGTGCGGAAGTTGAACCAGCATTTGCAAACTGTAAATTGGACATCACATCAAAGGAGAAAACCTGCAGCACATTAAAACCTGTGTCTGTTCCTCGCATTCTCCCTCCATTGTAGGCTAGAATCCTCTAGGCCATGGTTAAGAACACCTCCCCATTCAGATGCAGTGAATTGCAGCTCTCATCAGCCTTAAGCATAACATGCTATGATAAGGGATGGTGAGGGCTGCAGTCTATCAACACCTGGAGGTGTATGTTCACATCCATTCCCTATTTTAAACAAAGTGGTATAATCCTATAAACATACAGTCGGCCCTTCTTATACACAGATTCAAGCATCCACAGTTTGAAAATGTTCAAAAAAAAAGAATAAATTTCAAATATCAAACCTTGATTTTCCATTTTTTATAAGGGACACCATTTTGCTCTGTCATTATATTTAATGGGAACTGAGCTTCCACGAATGTTGTTATCCACAGGGGATCTTGGAACCAAACCCCAGAGTATAACCAGGGTCCACTGTACAAAGTTGATCAAAATGGAGCTCTTCAATTGTTGCCCTTTGGTTTCTCATGCATTCCTTTCCAACCAGTACAGGTTGGGAGTAGGATATATTCAACTGCTTTGCTAATCAGATTCAAAATATCTCAAACTTGTGAAAATGGAAAGCATTTGGGGAAATATTCAGTTAGCTAATTCCTTGTAAAGCAGTAATTTCTGCTCCACCTAATTATTCACCTGAACCTCCAGTTATGACCCAGTTCACCACTCTTACCTTGTGCAGATTCTGATGCTGACAGCTTGCAGGGATCCCTTTAACTCCTTCTGACCTAGAAATTGTTAAGACAAATTGGGAAATGATCAGTATTCATACAAAATTCATGCAGCACAAATTGTTCAGTGTGTTCTGCTGAACAGCCTTAATTGTGCAAGTCTCTGTGAAAAAAAAAGTGTTCATAGGTAGGGCTGCCATAATTGTCCACTTTTACCAGGGACAAAATGTAGGACAAATTCAAGACCAAACTGTAGGGCAACTGCAGGACAAAACTCAGCTCAAAATGTAGGACATTTAAGGTCCACCATTTTTCTTCAATGTCCTACATTTTGGGCTGAGTTTTGTCCTGCAGTTGTCCTACAGTTTGGTCTTGAATTTGTTCCACATTTTGTCCCTGGTAAAAGTGGACAATTATGGCAACCCTATTCATAGGCCACCCACTTCCTCCACTTCTGGCCACCCAGTAATAGGACCCTTCTGTCCACACTGGCAGATTTTCACATAGTACTTCAAGATCCGTTTCAGCCTAGATTCTAATTTGTGTTCTAATTCATGAAAAAGAGTTACATGCATGTACAAGATTGATCTGGAATAAAACTTTGCATTGTCATTTGTGGCCATTGTGCCACTCCTTTATTTTCTGAACAATTTTGCCTCTCCTTTTCCCTCTCCCCTTTCCTCTCTCTCTTATGTTCTTCCCTTGCTCTCTCTCTGCCCCAGCTGAGTTTTTAAATGGTGTGTTGGCACCACTGCACCCATATTGCTATCCGTCTATTTAAGTTCCTATATTAATGTTTTCAGAGAATAAACAAGGTCACTTCCCTATGCAGCCTCAAGATGAACCCTTTCATTAGTAATCTGGACTTTTTTAAACCTAGCTTGTAAGGTAAAGTAAAGGTTTCCCCTTGACATGAGTGTCTAGTCGTAACCAACTGTAGGGAGCGGTGCTCATCTCTGTTACTAAGCTGAAGAGCCAGCGTTGTCCAAAAATGACTCTGTGGTCAAGCGGCCAGCACGACAGCACAGAACACTGTTACCTTCCCATCAAAGTGGTATGAGTCGGCCCTTCTTATACACAGATTTTTTATATATGGATTCAAGCATCCACGGTTTTAAAATGTTGAAAAAAAAATCAAACATCAAACCTTGATTTTCCATTTTTTATAAGGGACACCATTTTGCTATGTCATTATATTTAACGGGACTTGAGCATCCATGGATTTTGTCATCCATGGGGGATCTTGGAACCAAACCCCATCATATAACAAGGGTCCACTGTACCTATTTATCTACTTGCATTTGCATGCTTTTGAACTGCTAGGTTGGTAAAAGCTGGGACTAGTGACAGGAGCTCACCCCATGTAGCACTCAGGCCTTTGGACAATTTGTTCAGCCTGTAAGAATGAACATAAATACTAGAAACACAACCCCTGAAGAGCAAATCAAAAATTGAAAAAATTCAGGAATACAGGCAAGTGGAGCATCTTGTTCAGCACATGTATACATCATCCAGCTCAACACTATAAAAACACTGTTGCTAATCCTTACAAATTTGAGTTAAACTGGGGGGAGGGGAGGTCTAGTCTTCATTAGAACCTGGAATGTCTATCAGAACTGAGTTACCATTGAGACTTACTCAGCTGGAGGGGTTCAACAGTAACATCAAGGTTGAATTTCTTGCATTCAGCAGCATCTGCTTTCATCTGTGCATTATACACTGTTAAAACAGTCATAGTTGCTTTTCCTTTGCCTGAGGCTTGCACAGTGAAATCTTCATTGAGCTTGGTCTGAAAAACCAGAGTCAACATGTCCATGGATTAACTTGATTTATTTGATTTTATACAATACTGTTGTTGTTATTATTGAGATATTATTAACCTGTCTTGAAACAAAGGTAGGCATTAGGTCTATAAAATAAATAAGAAAAAAAATATATTTTATCATGTGTGTGATGGAGATAATATGGAGGGGGGGGGGGAAGAAAACTCCTCTGAGTACATCTGAGGATGTACTAATCAAATTCTACTCTCATAGAATCATAGAGTTGGAAGAGACCACAATGGCCATCCAGTCCAACTCCCTGCCATGCAGGAAATCTCAATCAAAGCATACCCGACAGATGGCCATCCAGCCTCTGTTTAAAGACCTCTAAGGAAGGAGACTCCACTACACTCCCAGGGAGTGTGTTCCACTGTCGAACAGCCCTTACTGTCAGGAAGCTCCTTCTAATGTTGAGGTGGAATCTCTTTCCCTGCAGCTTGCATCCATTGCTCCGGGTCCTAGTCTCTGGAGCAGCAGAAAAGAAGCTTGCTCCCTCCTCAATATGACATCCGTTCAAGTATTAACAGGGTTATCATCTCACCTCTTAACCTTCTCTTCTCCAGGCTAAACATCCCCAGCTCCCTAAGTCGTTCCTCATAGGGCATGGTTTCCAGACCCTTCACTATATAGCCGCTGCCGCATGGCGTTTGGGTGCTTCACCAAAGGGGCATCATCATGACACTCACGGTCTGAATGGGCATGCATCAAGATGGCACTTGGGCAGCACGGTTAATACTTTGAGCATGAGGATGCTCAGCCCTCACACTGCCCACAGGATGGTGCTTTTTGCCGGTTTGTGCCAGGCCTATGTTGGCTCTATGTGGACTATTTACAGCAGCATTATAAATTTTTTGGAAATGCAAGAACTGAAATTTTTCATGGCATTTATTTCTTAATAGTGGGATTAAACAAGTTTGTGGTGCCTTGGAGATGGACGATCCACTTGCAAATGAAACTATACACAGCAGTTTATGGTTTCACTGATATTTTAGATTCTGGCTTCACTGAGCCTTATGTTGCCAGCCCTTCCAAAAAAAAAAAAAAAAAGATTAGGGACCTTACAAATCCAAACAAAAAAATAAGCAACCATTTCCAGAACAGAAACAATGTGTAAAACTCATTGAGATAAGCAATAGGTAATAAATAAATAAAACTTGCTCAAAGGAAGGCTATACCTCTGCTGTCCTGGCCAGAAGGGCACCCTGGAAATCAATTCTGAAACGAACTGGATCTTGACGTTCTGGCAATTTGATAGCAACATTCATGTTCAGGTCCTTATGTGTAGCTATCTTGATCTCGTATTCAGCAAGAGCTTGGAACACCATGATGGTTGCCTGAAATGGCAGGACAAAAGTGAAGCCAGTTTATCTTGAAGTGGATAGGAAGCCAACATCTGGTAACAATGGTTACCAGAGAACTGGAGAATACTGAATGCAATTCCATAGTTTTAGGCATACTTTGTTAAACATTCATGGATTTATTGGCTGAGGGACCAGATATAAAATCACAGATGGGCCACTGATTCAAGCCCCAAGCTCAGTGCAGGATCTCCAACTAAAACATCCCCAACAAGTAGTTGTCCAGTCTCTTTTTGAAGACATTCAGAGGAGACCCCATCACTTCTCTAGCAATTAGCAAAATGGTCTTACTGTCATGAAGTTCCTTCTAATGCCCAGTTGAAATCTACCCTCCTTGTAACTTCAAACCATTAGAATTGGTCCTACCCTTTGGGGCAGCAGAGAAGAGGCCTGCCCCTTCCTCTCTGCCCAGGTCCTTCATGTCCAGCTCCTTCAACACTTGTCATATGTTTTGTTTCCCATACCACTGATCATTCTCATTACCCTTCTCTGAACCTGCTCCATCTCCATTATCTATCCTTCTTAAAATGAAGCTCCCAGAACTGAACGCAGAAATTAATTGCAGTTATGGGAGGCCATGGTTTTGACTTAGGAGGTTATTGCAGTTTCTCTGCCAGGATAGACACGGGATATAACTTTCTTAAGGCGGATCTTATTGCATACATTAATCGCTGGATAATATGCAGCCCATATGCAACCTGGACTTCCCTCACAGATTTTCAAGAACAGGATTTTTCTGTTTTTGAAAGATGTGGGACAAGCCCGAAGAAGCCTGGGTTGCATATGGGCTGCATACTGTCCAATGATAGGCAAATGCAATAAGATTAGAAAGTTACATCCCAGGTCTATCCCGGCAGCAAAGCTAATGTGATAATCTCCTTAGACTATAGCACTGAGGGAGGGCCTGAACCCTTCCTCATTTTGACACAAAAACCTTGGCCCGGTACAGACTGGTGCAAAGAGCCGGTCTGGGATTGATTTTGGGAAAGCGGAGTGTCCGCATGCTCCCAAGCCCTACCATGCTGTCCAGGTGCCATCATGGCTCACCCCAGTCCACACAAGGGCCGCCTTGATGATGTATACACAGTGTGGCACCCAAACAGCATGGCACTGTGTGGACATCATTGTTGCACGCAAGGGTGGCAATGGCACCTGGCGCATGACCTGGGAGTGGGTTCTTTTTAGGCCTCACAGAGGGCACAGCGTTTGTTTGTTGCAGCCTCCATCCAGGGTGGTGTCTTGCTGCCGCTCTCTACCCATCTGTATTCTCCTCTACTCTTCAATGCTGCTACCCTACAGGTTGAATCATACAGGTGTCTCTATGATAATGGGCAGAAAGAACTCACTTTCTCCCACCCTTTCTCAGCTGCACAATACCCCTTCCCAAAGCAAGATGTTCCCAAAGCAAGCTCATATTATGGATGGCTGAAAGGTAGCCTGTTGTTTGGCTGGTCTAGCTCTCACTGTGACTGTGCTGTTCGACTCAACCGTGCAGGTAGACAGGTTTCATGTGAGTATAAATACACCTCCATATGAAAAATTCCCCCATATAAGGCTAGCATGTCAAGGAAAAGGCTGCCACAGATCTTAGAATCCTAGTATCATAGAGGTGGCAGAGACTACAAGGGAGATCCAGTCCAACCCCCTGCCATGCAGGAACTCACAATCAAAGCATCCCTGACAGATGGCCATCCAGCCTCTGCTTAAAGACCTCCAAAGAAGGAGGCTCCAACACACTCTGAGGGAATGTGTCCCACTGTTGAAAAGCTCTTACCGTTAGGAAGTTCCTCCTAATGTTGAGCGGGATCCTAGCTCCATGATATACTAGTTCTATATATGCAAGGAATTATTCTGTATGAAGGCTCTGCCTGCCGATTGCAGTAGAAGAGCCAGTTCATTTTCATACAACCTGAAATGAAAGACAGCTTTTGATAAGACAATGCCACTCCCAGAACAACAGAAGTAAAATGTTCACCTGGGTTTGTCCATATGTTCCACCATAAAACTTCTGCTCCGTCAACCACCTGACAATGAGGCCAGTGCCATCATATTTCTCCATTTTCAACAAGGCCAGCAAAGCATAGGAGGTGCTTTCGATGTTGTAGGTGCGAGCATTATTTTCTTCCCAACGGTTTCCAGCTAAATATGGAGAACAATCTTGGCTGAACAGCTCTTGAGGGCATATGAACTCAGTATCCTAATTTCCACATTCTCCCCAGTTTCTCTTTAAGATACCACCAGTTTCCTGTATAATACATACCAAACAGACTGCTGCCTACCTATTTCACCTTGTACTCCTACCCACTCACTGGAAAAGCTGCTGGAATGCCAATGCTGTTTAAAAAATATAAATGTACAAACACATCCCAGAGAGAACTGACAATGTCTGGAATGCCCCTAACTTACCATTTCATGATAACCAAGATGGAAAAAAATCCTTTAGTTATCTTTTCAGCTAATGTTAACTTGACAACTGTCTAAGAAATCCATGCATTAGTTGGACATAAGTAGATATTTCACATAATTTTCAGTTGCTCTAACCAGCAGTTTGGCAGGAGGCTAATTTGAATTAAAAATTCAAGACAGAAGGATCCTCTGAGTCATGAAGGATCAACTGAGTGCACCTTTGAACAAGCCACCAGAGTAGAATGAAAACAAGGGGGAAAGTGCTCTTCTTTCCATCCTAGCTGCTGGCCAGCAGGAATAAGAATGTGTCCTAGATCAATTTCCACACATTAGCTCAGAGGACTTCTGCTGTGCAAATCTCTCACTTCACTCAGAGCAACCTGTGTTTAGTTTTTGACTTGGCTGCTGCTGCTGCTAACAGGAACTGCCTGTCATTTTGCTCCTGTCCAGTGCATTGCTCCAAAGGTACCTGTTGATGCAGCCATGAGTACCCTGTCATCGTTTAACCGTCCTGCTAGGGCCAAAGCGTAGGCTGTGAGAGCTGTGCTGTAAGATCTTCCCAATGTATCATATTTCTTCATTAAATAGTCAGCAGCTTTGTTGATGCTGCCTTCTAGAACCTGCATTGCAAAGTTGTTTGGGACCGGGGGCGGGGGGAGGGGGGAGGAGAAGCAAAGTATCCACATGTTAGGAGCATTTGGGAAGCAGTTTACAAACATTTGGTGTAAACCAATTGGCCTGCATTATATTGGAGCCAAACTCTCACTTACGCAATGAACCATTCTGGACTTATTTGCAATGTACTTCACCATTTTGGAAAGACCAGAGCACCATGGAGTCAGATGGTGCACTGCTTGAGCACTCCACATGCACATACATACACACATGAGTCATTACCAGTTATCAAAAGTACTTGCTACACAACCTAGATGCCTTCCTTCTCTGAACATTTCTACACAATTATGTTGGTGGGACTTTGTGCTTGGCTAGGATAGGCTCTTTGCTAAGCTTTCACTACTGAGTGCTGAGAAGTTTTGGGGCAGCTCTACTGGGCTTATTTGTGGATATTCAGGGGAAGGGAAGGTAATAAACCATAATAAAAGCAAACAAATAAACCAATGCGACCTACCCATAAGATCTCTCCAGTATCTTTCACCAAAAACTTCCACCACTGTCACTCCCAGCCATTACTCCTGTCTTTTACCTCTCCCTTTCTTTTGACCCATCCGAAATTGTGACCTAATAATTCTTGGAGAGTAAAAGTGTTTGAACAACACATTAAAAGCAACAAAAACACTTTACTGCAGGAGTAGGTCCATCTAATCTTCCAGATGTGGTTGGACTGCAAGTCCCCACAGCCCTTGCCTACATAGCCAAAAGAAAGGTCTGTGGTATAGCCCAACAGCATCTGGAGGGCTGCATAATTCCCTTCCTTGCTTTGAATGAAGGGTGCAACCAGTAGGGTTGCTCTTGGGCCTTGAGAGGTTGTAATGCTGAAGGTGGGCTAATGGATAGGTTAATAAGGAACAAAAAAATGACAACGTGGAAAAGAATGAGTAATCTAATTATATTATAAGAAACAGCAACCTCTCTTAATCATTCTCACTACAGATGTACTTACATTGACATGTTTCACACAGAGGCTTTTGGATTCCAGCAAAGCAACCAGGACAAAAGCTGTTAAGGACACCTCTGGTTCAGCACCCTTATAGCCTCCCTAAAAGGAAGTCGAGAAGGGAAGAAAGCCAATACTGAATGCAGTAGCTAAACTTCAAAGCTGTCTAAGGTCCCTAATTTTTCCCCTAAATAGATTCAGCACCTCTGATAGTTTCTTTAGAATTCAGACTAAGGGGATTATCACACGGGGGGGGGGGGGGGAAGAGGGGGAAGGAAAAGGCAAAATTCCAGTATAATTGAGCGATCGTGTGGAATATTTTCAGATGACATCGAGCTGAATTGATACTTCCGCTGGGAATAACCAGCAATGCTTGAGCAACAAACCATTCACAGGGAATTCCTGCGAATGGCATCTCAATAGCATGACTGAAGCAATTTTATTCACACTATTGGGGAAGCAATATGGGATCTTTAAAATTTAAATGGGCTGCAGGAAGCAAGCCAGGATCTTCAAACTTTAAAAGGAGTCCAGGAAGCAAGCTGGGATTTTTAGACTTTAAAAGGACTATTCACTTCCACTTTTAAACACCTCTGTTGTTGCAATGTTACAGTTTTTACAATGTCCCTTATACAGTCACCCCTCCATTTTTGCAGACTTGGAGTCTGTGTCTCTCATGTGTTTGCAGGTGGCAAATGGAGGGGAACAAAATGAGACACGCATCACCATTCAAGCCAATGGGGCTTGAATATTGGCGATTCTCCATTTTCATGTGCTGGAGGGGGTGGGGTCCAGAATGGATCCCCCATGAAAACAGAGGGGCAACTATAGTTACAGTCTTTCTTCTAATATATTTTTGGTCACTGTCTTGATCCCCCCCCCTTCTCTTCCATTTGGCTGGGGGGAAAATAAAGGTGGAGGAGAAATTGAGATGAAGGTTTGTTAAAGCAAAAGCAAAAGACGATTTCTGTGAAGTTGATTTTTGAGACACAGCATGTTTACAACACGTTTAGCACATTTAAAAAGGAACTGTAATAAACAAGTAACCCAGGACTTGTAAACTTCAAAAGGATTGCTGAAAGCTATCTGGGTTTAAAGGGACTGCTGGAGGCAAGGACGCATGCACAAAATGATCAATGCCAATGTACTAATGATTCATTCACGGGTTTGTGTGAAAAGCAATTGCACTATTCTTTGGCTTTTAAGTTTCTGAATTGTGCGAAAGCAAAAATGTGCGAAAGCAAAACTACTGAGCACTATAGTTCTATTGTTGCTTTTTGTTTTCATTACCACAATTATTTCTGGATTGGCCCTGGTGTGATAATATCCCAAGAACATTTCAGTAACACAGAAGCCACCAACAGTCACTGTATGTAAAGGATGACATTTGAAACAAGCAAGCCTGGGCATATCAGACAACCCAAAACCTTAAGTAATCTAAGAGCCCAAAAGATGCAAAGCTTTAAAGAACTAAACAGTATCCGGGTTTATTAGAGATTGCTGCAATTCCTCCAGTGGTCCCACATACCAATGGCAATTGTGTTTCCATCAGCAACCACAAAGTAGTAGTGCAGGACACCTTCTAAAACTATCATTCAAAAGACATTGTGTGGATATTTTGCTACCCCTTCCTTAACAGATTTCTCCTTTTTCATATCCCTTGAAACCTGCTTTATCTTGACCTTCCTTGAACCTCTCTAGTTTTGCCTTCCCTTTATCATCATATTTTGCTACTACAGGTATTCCTATTGCAATTCCTTGCCTTTTGTTCACCCATTATGTCCATCTGGTACAAAACAGTCAGTTACTTAATTCCTGTGTTATGTTCTTCTGGGTATAAAAATCTCTGGGTTGTTGTTTTTAACTGCAAAAATAACAGAAAGAAAGCATACCTGCATCCCTGCAGAAATTACAGGGGCATCTTCAGTGAAAATCCCATCGGGCTTTTGCTTCTCTAGAATCAGCCACTTCACACCTCCACACACGATGTCTTCTCCAATAGTAGATACAATTTTGGAAGCCATGGCAAAAACTTTTACTACATATGCTGTTAGCCTATTTAAAAAAAACCCAAAGCATCAGTGGAAGCATATCCAAAAGGCCAGTAGTTTTTTGCTGTTGCCTTGAAATCGCACCTACAGAGCAATTGGCTGAAATGTTAAATAGTTCACTTAGAAGTAGGATACAAAAGGGAAACAAACCCCCTGGATTCATCCTACTGAAAAAAAGTTAAGCAAGAATATTTTATTTGTCACACAAATCTTTAGTCTGAAGATGCCTGAGGTGCCTGAGTGTCTGAAAGCCTGAATGAAAAGCCAGCATAAGGCCAGACCAGGGGTAAGCAATGCAGCTTGTACAGGAGTCAGATTTCTGCCCCCTGAGGCTTTATAGGGCTGCACAAAGAGCAAAAATATGGCCCTTCAAAAATGAAAACGCAACAACCAAAAACCACAGAGGTAGCCAGTCACCCTTCCATTCTGCACAAATATAGTGCTATAATTCCACTTAAATTGCCATTGATGCTTCCTCTGGAATTCTGGGATTTACAGTTTCTTCAGAGGCACTAGAGGAGTTCCCAGGCTGAGGATTCTAAATGTGCCTCCCTAAACTGCAAATCCCAAGATTCCATAGGATACTTGTTTGTTTGTTTGTTTGTTTGTTTTATATACTGCCTTCTCCCTGGAGTGGGACCCAAGGTAGCTCACAGAAGGAAACCAACCAAAATCCACCCATGCAATTTCAAAAACACTCAAAATCTTCACAATTAAAACAATATAAAATCACTTTAAAACTTACAACAGTATAAAACTAAATAAAACACATACCCCAATAACAAAACAAAACAGAATGTTATTTTGCATGGCAGCGAATGGAGAGCAGGTAAGGGGCTATTGCCCAAACTTGTATCCCTAAATCATCCCTCCCATATTTTATATCAACTTAATATTAAAAAGGACTTTGAGGGAGAGTGACTGGTGGATGACCTGGAAATGCCTCTATAGCAGGACATCTGGCCCTAGACCAGTTGGCTCCAGCAATGGAGCAAACAAGGCACCCACAACAAAAGAGCACCCAAGACATCAGCATAATCACTTTGATCTCTGGTGATGATGGGATTCCAGCAAAAGGAGATCATAATGCTTGCAAAGGCAGAGGGACATCTTAGAAGGCTGGAGTTTGCCTTTTGTCTTAGGAAGTAACATCAATCTCCGAACATTTCCTGTAGCTATCAATCCTTTATCTATGCAGTCATCGACATGTTTACTACAACTCTCATCCATTCTTCCTTCCTGGAAAACCATTTAGCATGCAGTTAATCCATTTAGTCCTTGATTTCTCCCCTCAAGACATGTTTTACAGTATAAATATTACTCCCTGGACCACAGCTCTTTGGTCTAGTTTGGAACCAGAGGCACCTCAATGCACTGGCCAGTCTCACATGTCCCAGCAGCTATTGAGCCCATTTCTGCTCCAGACCTGCTTCGATTGGAATCAAGCCTCACCAGTTGGTAATGTATCACCATTAGTATGGCCTGTTACTGTTCACCTCTTCCATCTTTGTTTCTTAGCTCTTGTGTGTGTGAATGAGCATGTGTGTTTATGTGTATGTTGCTCATTCCTTTAATAAAAATACAAAATTGATTTGGAATGGCTTCTGGAGTTTCTGGGTGATTTGAGGCCAATATACATTGCATTAAGATCCCAAGACCACTATTGCCCCAGTCAAACTATAATTTGAGCTATTATAATCCCCTATTATTAACTTGTGGGTGCCTCCCAGAACCCCAAGCATTTTGGGTAACAGGGCCAGCCTAGCCTCCCACATGAGGGAATTCCAGAAGGTGGGAGCAACCAACTCGTGTCCTCACTAAGTGAGCCTGCAATGGTGGTGGGACTGAGAGAAAGCCTTCTCTTGAATTTGTTAAGAGTTCTTGCAGGTTCATATGGGGAGATACAGTTTTTCAAATAGTCTGAACCTAAGCCATATAGGGTTTTATAGGTCATAACCAGCACTTTGAATTGTACCCGGAAATGAACTGGTGACCAGCAAAGCTGTTTCAACAAAGGAATTATATCTTCCCTATAACTGGCCCCAACCAGCATTCTGGCCACCACATTTTCAACCCATTGAAGTTTCCAAACAGATTCCAAAGCCAGCCCCACATAGAGTTCATTACATTAGTCCAAAAGGGATGTAATCAAGGCATGTGTCACCATAGGCAGATCTGACTTCTCAAAGAACAGCAGCTGGTGCACTAGTTTTAGCTGTGTAAGTGGATTCCTGGCCATTGCTTAAATCTGGGCATCCAGGCTCACAACTGGCTCCAAACTGCGAGCCTGAAATTTCAGGGGGAGTGTAACCCCATCCAGCAGTTATAGTAGTAGTAGTAGTAGTAGTAGCAGCAGTTGTCTGCCTTCAAGTCATTTCTGACTAATCGCAACCATAAAGTGGTCCTATCATGGGATTTTCTTGGCACGATTTATTCAGAGGAGGTTTGTCATTACATGAGAGCATGTAATTTGCCAAGGGTCACCCAGTGAGCTTCATAGCTGAGCTGGGAATTGAACCTTGGTCTTCAGAGTCATGGAGACCCTATTCCCTGATCTGCTTTACAACTGACCAGGAGCACCTCTGTCTTGTCTGGACTGGCCATTAAAATGAAATCAAAGTCTAGTGTATAGCATGGAAGGGCCCTAGAATTCAATTTCTGCTTTTGAAAATCGTTTTTTTAAAAATGTTAAACAGTGCAGGGGAGGCATTTAAACTGTTTAAAAGGTACCACATACAATCCTGGAGTTACATTTTCCTCATACTAAGCTAGAGTAGGAAGTGGTAGGATTGAGTATCTCAAAGAAACCTGGGATAAATTTAGTCAGTGACAAATCTCTCACTGATTAATGAATAGAATTGAACATTTAATTACATTTTTCATATTTCTCCTTTTTTTTCTTGGGGTACGTGTGAGCATCATTTATCTTAGAATCTCTCATGGAAAATAACAAGAAGAGTAATGCAACAAGAAACCATTTTCCTAGATAAATTGGAGCAAGTGAATGAAAATTTTCACAAGTCAATGTGATAAGAGAGAAAAGATGCTGGCAAGTCCATCACAGATTTAAATATAGCTCTGCGGTAGTATTGTTCATACCAAGTGCTAGATGGGCGCTTTTGGAATGAAGCATAGGAGTGATCTGCTTTCTTGTATACCAGCTGCTGGGCATAACCTGAAAATACAAGAGGAGGAGGAGTCAGAGATGTTTGTGGAACACTAGTCTAGAATTTGCATCTAGACAGACAGTCATCAATTAAACAAGTTCAGCCCCCCCTTCCCAAACCCCATGCTTCCCTTCTTTCTTATGCTGCACTTCCTCATCTGTGTTGCTTTTCTGTTACATATTTCCTTGTCTTATTTCTTTCCTGCTTTCTTTTAGGCATGCAACTTCCATCCCAGTCCACAGCTGGAATCATCATCAGCCCGCCCAGAAAATTTCACTAACCAAGAGGCTGGAGAGCGAAGGATGCATGACCACCCTGAAGCTTGATTTTTCCATTTAAAAAGAAGTAGTTAGTTTACATCTCAATATCACAATATTCTCTGGAATCTATTTCTTCGTAAACAGAGATAATAATTTCCTTCCTTATAAAAGAGCAGGGATATAATTCTTCATTAATTTCATTCTCAAAGAAAGCAGCATGCAATTTTAGCATGTAATTTTCCAAATCTTCCCAGTTTGGATTTTTTTTTGTAAAGGCCAGCATTTCCAAGCTTGATGTGATGTGACCTATGGGTGTGCCTGGGAGTGAGAGTTGCCCATCTCTGATTTAGGCATTGCCCATCTCTGATTTAGACATTCCTCTCACAAACCCCACTGCAAGGGAATTAGTCCTCTTATCTAGATATGCACACACAAACACACAAAACCTGGAAGGGCCTGTAATTCAGCCAGGGGTCATTCAAATGTATTTTTTTTAGCACAACTATGCAAATAATCACATTCATGCACTCTGGATTTGTAATTCACATGATGGAACTGCATCTATGCACATCTCTGTGAGTTCAGCTGCTCACACATGCCAGCACTCTAATAAAGATGGAGTCAATGGTGGAAATGTATCAGAAACATGTTCAAGGCATGCAGAGTTTTGTCCTGGGTCTGTTTGTATCAATTATTCACTGCCAACATTGCAAATATTTTTTAAAAACTCAGGGAAATCTGATATCAATTATCCTGGTGGGGGATAAGTGTTGTTGCTGTTTTGGCAACCCTCCTCCCAAAAACTTAATTGGATGCATTCAAAATGCATATGAACTACAAAGATTCAACCCAGATTATTGTCACCATCTGAATAAGCCCCAGACTCTGGTTGAATCAATCTAGAAATGACTTTAACAGATCATTGCATTAGCTAGTGGAAGGACAAGTCCAGGAATGCTTGCTTGTTTTACCTTGCATGATCTGCTTGATCGCCTCATTCCTGCGACCCACACCGACCTTCTCCCATTGTTCGGTGGCATCAAGATAGTGGGTGGCAATAACTGTGGGTGTCATTCTGATCATGTTCTGCTCCCCACAGCCAGAAGGGGTTATGAGGAGATGTTTCAGATTGCTTCCATCGATGGAATCTTCAACAGTCTGAGCCACAGGGTCTCCTAGCCACACACACACCAAAATTCATGTTAATCCCTGAAAACAGAAAGTCCCATGAGAACTATATGGATTGTGTTCTTAAAGGCTGCTGTGTATCTGTAGTGCCTTATGAGACTACTTCTCCTCCCCTTCCCTAGAATAAGCAAGATTATCGCACTGACTGTTTTCCGCCGATCTTGGCACGAGCTGAGACCATGTATTATTGTACACCTCTGTGCCCAGATTGGAGGCATCCTATGCCAGATCGGGACTTCTCCCATACTTTGTTAAAAATGGGAATTTTTCATTCTTAGCAAAGTAATGGGAGAAGTCCTGATGGGGTACAAAATGCCTCTAATCTGGGCATGGAGCTATGCGATAACACATGGTCCCAGCCTGGACCCAGACTCTGCCCAGATCAGAGGAAAAGTAATGCAATAATCTCCAAAATCACTCAGAGGACACCAAAAGCTGGTATAATTAGCTTTAAGGACTAATGTAAGAGCAATTTTTCTTATTAGTCTTATGCAAGATGGGGCCATTGTGCCTGTAGAAATCAGTAGTGGCTTGAGACTTCTATATAATCAAGATGGAGAATCTGCTCTGGGCTTCAGCTGAGCAAAGGTTTAGCACCTTGGATCACTCCTTTAAAGTTCAGAAAAACTTTAATACCCAGAACAGAATCATCAACCACTGCACAGAAGCCACCAAATGCTACTGGTAGGAATAGTTTTGCTGAACCTTATATTCATTGAGATAAATCCTGCTACATGGAGGGAAGTGCACTGGATGGATTCTGAGAGTGACTCGGTTGCAACAGTGGGTTTTTGCTGGTAGGGGTTTGGACCCTGTTCACCTCTATTGTCCTAGAGTTCTGTATTTTAAATCAAGCTCTTGCCTTGGACGATAATTTTGGTCTCAGTTTCAGTCCCAGGAACAATATCCTCTAAAGGATTAGCTTTCACCAGCTCTTCTTGGATGCCATCTGGGAGAGAGCGAAAAAAATAAGTAAAGGAGGAAAATGACAAAGAAATATAAGTTACTTCCACATTCAACCCCCCTTAGCACTTCTTTGATATTGCACAACACAAACAAGTTTTATATATAAATCTAAAACTACATAAGTATTACAAAAACAAACAAACAAACCACATCATTTCAAAACATAACAACAAATCTAACAACTAAACACACACCCTAATGACATCTCCCAAATGGTGGATACAGCCTCCTATGTCCTATATACTGTCTATGTTCTGACAGTAAGGGCTGTTTGACAGTGGAACAAACTCCCCCGGAGTGTAGTGGAGTCTCCTTCCTTGGAGGTCTTCAAGCAGAGGCTGGATGGCCATCTGTCGGGGATGCTTTGATTGTGATTTCCTGCATGGCAGGGGGTTGGACTGGATGGCCTTTGTGGTCTCTTCCAACTCTATGATTCTATGATTCTATATTTCCTGTTATCAATTTGAATAGCTTTTGCTTCTTCCATATAAACAATCTTAATTCATTTAACAAAACCTAAAAGTGATATACATGTATTAAAAGACATTTCCCAGTCTTTAAAAAAATTGATCAATGATTTCTCTCTCAGCAAAACTGTCCATTTATCCATTTCAGCAAGTTCTACTGCCTTTATCTACAGCTGCAAGTGGAATTAAAAAGACGTTCCACACAGATCTGTACTCCACAACAAGAGTAGCAGTAGCCTGAATGATGTTGGTAGTCGCAACTGCAGTAGACCCATTGAAACAGTTGTTAAATAATAAATATAGGTAAATCCTACTGATTTAATAGGTCTGTGGGAGCGAAAGCCCTCCCATAGGATTCAGGTCTATATGTGAACATATGTACCCAGATAGTTGATCTTAAAGTATGCATAATTTTACATGTTCTGGCGTGCATATAGTACATGTAGTGGGGGAGTCACTTGGCCGGGTGTCACCCTTCATCTGGGATGTCATCTGGTGCAGTATGCACCCTCCTGATAATGCCACTGACATTAAACATCAATATTTACTTCATGAACTCTTGCTTCTCTGCAGACCTCAATACTGCCTCTTTTTCTTTCCTTTGCAGTGAAATAGAACACCATGTTGAGAGAACAGCCATAAAATGGACAAAGTAAAAACTGAAATACGTTCTACAGAATAGAGCTCCTCAGTTTTAAATTTTGGTTTTCATTGGTGTACAGTTCAGTAGCCTTAGAAACTCAGGAAACCAGACTCTTTATCTGTCTAATCCAGTATTCTGCCTGCCAGCAGTTCTCCAGAGTATCAGGCAGAGGCCTTTTCTCATTACCTGCTACCCTGTCTTTTTTTTTTAACTAGCACAGCCAGGGACTCTATCTGCAATCTCTTCCTATATTTACGTGCCTTTGAGGAGGTTATCTACATATTTTGTTTTGCAACATGACTATGCGAATAATCTCAGTCACGCTGTTACATCTCCCCAGGGTCAGGGAGGATCACTTTCAAGCACTTTATAAGGATATCTATGTTGAAAGGGGATGTCCAAGCCAAAAAATAGAGAATCTCCCAAAGTGGGCACTGGCGATTGATCAAGAACCTTGTAGCTCAAATGAGAATGAGGAAGGCTCCAAGAAAAGACTTGATACCTTCAAAAGCCATTAAAAACAATTGGATAGATTGACTTGTTATATAAATAAGAAATCACTCAACAAATTTAAACAAGATTGGAAGTTATGGATAAATTATTTGAAAGAAGATAGAGGTACTTATGTTGGTATTATATTTGAATGATTTTTGAGCTAAGAAATTCAACCTGCTTAAAAGAAAAAAAAAATCACATAAATGAAATTTCAAATATGACTGAAGGTGCTATAGCTATGTTAGAAAAGAATATGATTGACATAGGTTTTTAAGTAGCAGGACTTTACGTGTGTAGTACTTAATAAATCTTTATTGGAAAAAGAAAGTAGAAATTCAAATAACGATAAAATACAGAATTGATAAAGTTGGAAGGAAGTAACAACTATGTAAATATGTACAACTCTAACTGGTATGTATTATGTTTTTAAAAATTAGCATTAAAAACCAATAAAAAGTATATATATAAAAAAGAAGCCATTAAAAAGAATTTGGAATTCTGGGATCCTGTTCTGGCCTCACCTTTCACCTGTGTTGACAACTACAATCGAATGTCCAAGGATTGCAATCATTGCCTCATATTTAAAAAGGAAGGAAGAATGATCTGACAATACAGACCAATTAGTCTCTAAAATATGATCAGAAAATGTTATGTGAGACACATACAGTGAAAACTCCAGACCCACTGGAACAAGAAAATATACTTGCAGAGGAACAAGCTAGCTTTAGGGAAGTCTGATCCACCATAGATCAGTGCTTTGTACTCCACGACTTCATGATGATTTCCAGTCTATGTGGAAACAGATGATGGCTAAACTTTCATCACTTGGATTCTGTCCAGATTTTCTGTTCAGCAAGGGATATGATAAGGCTAAAGCAATGATCAAACAACGGGTGGGAGATGTACAGTGACAACTGGATCTAGCTAGTACTCCAACTTTTATTGCTAGTGACTCCAATAGATATTATTTTTATCATCTAGACAAGACCTTAGTGCATACACAGCCATCTCCCTGTGCAGAAAGAATTCCCATCAGTATTTTAACTAGATGTACTGAGATCTGCTTTCACAAGAAGCAAGATGGAAGAAAGGATTAAGTAATAAAGAGGTTTTTACAGGACTCAAGAAAGAGATTTTAAAGCACACATTGATGAATAATTTCCACTCACTTTTTCCTTTTACATCAGGTTCCAGTTGAATGATATTAGTAAGTATTCTCTGCATTCCTTCAGGCTGATAAGGAAGAAAGAACAAAGATCACTTCAACAGTCTAAGCAGAAATAAAATTCTGCTATCATGGCAGCAAAGAAGAACTCAAAATGGCAACTTGAAAACACCAATCGCCATTTGGTTTCTGGTACAAATGCAGCATTAGATCAATAATGTTCCAAAATATATTGTGCAAAAAGATTCAGGTCAGCCCCAGAGACTTCAAGTAGGTAAATCATCCCACCTAAGAATCAGTGGCTGCTGAGTTAAAGATAGGTCCCATCTACTCTTAAATGGGCCTTAGTCATAATCGCTTCTGGATGTTTCTAAAATGTCTGCTCACACAACAATTCACTCAGCCCACGTGGAGACTTAAGTACTGAGCAGGGATGGTGGTGGGGAGGTCATTGTGCTCAGCCCTGCTATTATAACAGTGTTAACATTGTGTTAACAGATGCCCTAGCAAACTGACAGAACTCACCAAAGAGAAGGCAGAACTCCTTTAATTCCTTGCGGTGCTGCTTATGCTTGTCCTAAGACCGTGGTGGCGATCCGATGGCAAGTATGCCAGAGATGGCATGCAAAGCCATTTTTCCTGGCACGCAGAAGGTGGGGAGGAGGAGGAACAGGCGCACACCTTTTCCTGCTCTTCCTAATCATCCTGGGCCTTCAGCTGCCTCTGGAGAGGCAGGTGAAGGCCCGGGAGGTGCAAGGGAGGAGGAGGAATAGGTGAGTGCCTATTCATCCTCTTCCCAGGCCTTCAGTTGCCTCCTGCATGGCATGCACCTGTCCTTCTTCCCCTAAAACGTTCACCATCACTGTCCTGAGACATTTTGCAGTGCTCCCTGCAACACACATACACATATACACTCACACTTGCACACACACACACACACACAAACACAGAAAATCTAAAGCAAGCGTTATTAGTTAGCATTATTTACTTATAAGCAGTGCAGTCTCTTATCAGGTTTTGTACATAATCCCACTTTACATTAATTCTACTTATTACTACTATATTCTAGTCACTGTAGAGAAATCTTATAGCACCTTTGAGACTAACTGAAAGAAAGAAGCATGAGCTTTTGAAGACTTAAGTATATGAAAGTTCATGCTGCCAACTTTTTTTCTTTCAGTTAGTCTCAAAGGTGCTACAAGATCTCTCTACATACCAATTCTACAGACTAAGAACAGCTCTATCTTTGTATTCTAGTCACTGTTAATTACTTAGGCTTACATCCAATTGCTAGTCTCAGCAAGAGGAGGCCTGCTGAATCAATGCAAATATGATAATGGAACATTTGCATAAATAACCGGAATTCAGTAGGTCTGCTCTAGCTAGGAATACCAACTGGATTTTGGCCATACATAGACTTTAGGCAAACACAAAGTTTGCACTCATTCTGCAGTCATCACTCAATAAGGTGAATGTACAACACACTACTACTGTCAGGTCCTATTTCTTTATTTTAGCACTCTCTAACTTCTGTACATGTTGTACTATAACTGCCATCATCCTGATCCAGTCCAACAATCAGAAGAGCCAAGCCAGAAGCCATAAAAGTGAATTTTGTACATTTTGAAATTTTACATTAGGTGAAGTTCAAGTGAGTAGGCTTTCACTTCTGCAAGAGAGTACAAAGGCACACAGGGAGTTGCAGCCATGTGAGGCAACCACCTCCTCACATAGAAGTGATTCCACAAATGGGTAGTGTTAACTGGGCACCATCCACCAAGCTTTCAGTTTTTATCATTAGATTACTGCCTACCTTCCTCAGAGGAAAAGGAAGATGCAAGTGTGCCCATATGTAGTTAAATGAACAACTGGAGGCACTAGAAAATTGTGATTAGCTTAGTGCAACAGTTCATAGGTTGGGTTATAGGGTTTTAGCTAATGTTTCCCCCAGTTTAGAAGGTGCTAAATTGCTCTTCAGAGTTGTAATGGTAATATATCCCCATCAGGCCCGGAGACATGTTGGAATTCTCACTGGAGCCAGGAAAGACAAGAAATGTATGCTATACCTTATCCTTAAACCTGTACTCCTTCATACCACACAGTCATAGCACTAGGATTCCACTTTGACTGTCATGGCTCTATTCTATGGAATCCTATTGTTTGTACTTTCATGAGGGATTTTGAATTCTCTACTAGTCAGTTCTAGTGTCTTCCCAAATAACAAAGTTCAGAATTACACAGGATGTAACCATGGCAGTGGAATTATAATGATATAATCAGAAAGAATGAAAAGGGTCCCTTGACTATAAACCTCAATGTATTTAAATTCACACAGGCCTTCAGAAATTTACTGAATGTAAAGGGATTTTGTAGCACCATTGAGACTAAGTGAAAAAAAGATGTAAAATAAGCTTTCATAGACTCAGTCTACCTCCTCAGATACATCTAAGGCAGTAGACTAAAGAGGTTACTACACATGATTACATCAGGAAAAAGGCAGCTTTGGCAATTCTTATCACACAACGACACCTCTGACCCATAACTGCTGCATTCCTTTTCATTGACAGAGGAACCTGTCAATGATATTGCAATCATGCTAGTCCCCACATATGAAATGTCACTGCTGGGGCAGTTGCAATATTGGCAGTCATATAATGTCAGTGTCTCCTGTCCCTCCTCCCTTACTATTCCTATGCAACCTGGTTCCCTTTATTATTATTTTTATGATTCTTTTCTTTTCTTTTTTTAGAAAACTTAACTCATAGTAGCAAAACTCCAGAACTGTGTGGAAAATGTGGAGGGAAATAAAAATAAATGACTGAAACAATTGCAATGAGAATGGGACTCATGCAGTAATGTCCTAAATCTACAAAAGTTCATGCTACAACTTCTTTTGCTCAGTTAGTCTCAAAGGTGCTACAAGATCCCTTTGCATACTGGTGTTCCAGACTAACATGGCAATGTTTATGAATTTCAGCCAGTGTAAGGTATTTTTGCTATTGTTTAAATTCCAGTGGGTAAGAACTAAAAGGCCAAATAGGACAAGATCCGCCCAGCCTGGAGAGTGTTCTGTACTGTTGAAGCCACAATGATACATGCTAGATTTCTGTTTGATGACAGCTAAGCTAATCCTTCAGGCCTAAGCTTCCTATCTAAACTGACTATTGTGGTGGAGGAAGACCGAGTCAAGGTGCGCTATGACAAGAATGTTCTGGCTGTAGTCTCTCTTTCTGCAGATTTTATTAGAGGGCCTAGGTTGATACCTACCACAACCCTCAGTTTCTTCTTTACACCATCCGATACCATCACTTGCCAAACAGCTGCTTTGACCTCAATGTCATGGAGTCCCAGTTGCAGTGGGACCAGTACAAATGGTACTGCAGTGGAGGACTGGCTTTTAATAATGATATCCTGTCGGTAGCGTTGCTTGGCTGTGGAAGCACTGCAGAAGGCTGGGTTGTGAATCAGCTCCACTCGCACCTGACCACAAAGAGAGAAGAAACTGATCTTTAAAAGCTGTCTTGGCAATGTAAAAAATTCTGAACAAAGAAGAGGGCAGTTTCTTTCTGTGGAACAAGCTTCACAACTCCTTTGCTTTCTCCTTCAAGTAGCTATCTAATTTCTGTTCTGTATATATCAGAAGATATAGCAAGACTGGTTATAACTGGACGATGACATTTGGCAGAGAAGCTTGTTACAGTCAGTAACCAACCTCTCTGGGGTGTATCACGCTGTATCCAATTTCGGGGTATGGGTTGGCTTACCTGTTCCAATTGGAAGGTGGGGAAGTTCCTTTAAGGAAAAGACCTAGACTAGAGGCATTGACCCTGCTTGGGGGACACTGCAGGTTGGCTTCACTTCCAGGTGGCTGGAGAAGGTACCACCAGGCAGTTCACACTGCAGTGGGGATTGTTATCTTTGCCATTCCCGTTGTTTACCAAGTACGCAGATTGGGTGGAGTATTTTTTGAGAAATGGGTCAACCATTCATGGGTTCTAGTCCCTGTGTAGAGCCAAAACACTGCAATAGGGCTGTAGCCAATAAAGTTGTGGTCTTTTATTCCCAACAAGATATGTGTGTTGTCTCTTTATTTCTACTTGCTCCCCTCTCCCGGCTTGCTGTTTGCTGTAATGAGTATGGTGGTCCTTCCATATTTGCTGGGGTTATGGGGAAAGACACTATGAATGGAGAAAAACTGCAAATAAAAACACTGTTCTTTTTACCTAAGAGAACACCCCTCTAGGATTCTCCAGGTCCTCCAGTGCAACTCTACATCCGCCAGAAGTTGATCATAGTATCATGCTGGAGGACCTACAAATGCCCTGAGAAGTGTTTTCTCAAGAACTTCTGACAGAGTTGTGCTGGAGGACCAAGAGATTCCTAGAGAGAACATAATCAAAACTGCAAATAAGCAAACCTGCAAAAGTCAAAGTCACGGATATGGAGGGCCAACTGCACAAACTCCTGTCCAAATCCCAAAGCCTACCCTGATATTCTCTGTTCCATAGTTGTAGAGAACAGCCCGAATCTCCACCTGCTCATTCCTCACTACTGAGTAAGGCACCCTGAGGTCAATGAAGAACTCCTTCATGACTGTTATTTCATAAGGGTCAGCCACACAGATCCCTGTAAGGAAGATCAATAGGGAAGAAAGTAGGTTGAGAATCAAAAGCAGTCATGCACCAAATCTCCTTGCAAGCATTATTAAGGAGTTGTCCACTCTCCTGACCATGTAGGATGCTTTACCTTTTGTTTCTGAAATGCTCACAGCCAACACCTCCCAGGTTGTGATGGAATCCTTCAGGTAAAAGGGCACTATCTTGGATGAAATCCTAAGTGCAAGAAAAAAGGTGCCATGTCATACCTGGGGGCAGCTGTTATGTTACACAAACTAAAGTGGAAAGCAGATGTGCTAATTTATATGCAGCTACTGTTGGGCATATAATTCTTCCTTAATTCTTCCTAACTTCCAGGACAACTAGCCTATGTTCTTATGTGACAATTTTGTTTCCTCTCATTCCTGCCAGTGGCAACCAGTAATGGCAGTGGGGGACACACTGAACACAAATCAGAACATGAATAAACTTTCCTAGGCATTCTAAAAATCGAAAAGGATTCATATGGGAGCATTGTATTTGTAGTATGCTGTTTCCATAAGTAGCTATACCCAGAACAGAACATCCAGCAATAGCATTTACATTTCTATACCGCTTCATATTGAACTCACCACTGTCTAAGCGGTTTACAATCTGCAAGCCAATTGCCCCCAACAAGCTGGGTACTCATTTTACCAACCTATGGAAGTATAGAAAGCTGAGTTGACCTTGGAGCCATGGGATCAAACTCACAGCTTTGTGGCTGTAGTACCAGCATTTAACCACTGCACCACCAGGGCATCCAGTTCCAGTATTAGTAAAGAAAGACCTTTATCTGTCTAATTTATTGTGTCTAGAGTTCAGCAACTTTTAAGTGGGACCATGGACTTTATCGCACAGCTTACGTAACCCGGCTTATCTCTTCCAAATTGAAGTCTATTTTAAACTGCAGCCAAGTCCTATAGGAAGGATTTTGCCACCAAAGCTGCCCAGCAACTTCAGCCCAGCTGCAGCCTGGGTCCCAGGCATGCTTCAGGAGCCTCATTTCAAAACTGGGAACTTTCTTACTTCAAAAAATGGCTGCTGAAGCATGTCAGAGACCTAGGCTGCAGTCAAGCTGGATTCCCCGGCAATTTTGGTGACAAAATCCTTGCAATAGGTCCCAGCTGCAGTCCATATTAGAATTCAATTCGGAAGAGGCCCCATGCTTTTTCACCAAGAAAAGCCAGTTAAACTGAACTGAAGGATGTTTTTTGTTTTAAAAAACACGTTTACACAGAAACCCATCTTTTCCAGAGTCTACTGCTCAAATCACAGTTGGTTCCTAGCCAAGTCCAGCTGGCAGGAACTAAAGGGTATTATCCCAACCCATCATCCTTCCCTCCAGCTGCCAGTTGTGTTGAGGAGTCAAAAAGGAAGGGTAGGCAATTCCAACATTGGAGCACACATGGGAGCGAAGTTTAAAACCTTCAGCTTGATTGTCTCCTTTCTCCTTTTTCTTAGATGATTTAGGATGGAGAATTCTGAAGCAATACTCTCACTAATCTACATTCACAACTGATTTTGCAACCCTTTGTGAATTCTATTAGACAATTAAGAAGACAAGTCTATCTCCAAACTGAAAAGTAAGCTGTTGTAAGCTGTTGTAAAGAGAGAAATATAGCAGACAAGATACCCCTGAGCATTCGGACGTTCAGTCAGCACTTTGGTTTCCCACAACCAGCTCTCTGCAAATTCAGACCTGGAGACAATAGCATCCTCATCCATTATCAATTCCTCATTATCACCTAGAAAAACACAAGACAGGTTTGGTAATGATTATCTTTAGTATTGTGATTTCTCTTTAAGAGGGGGAAATACAAATTCAGAGCTTGACTTTTTTGAAACTCTTTTGTTCAAAGGAAGAATAAAGAGATGGCCTGGGTGATGGTGGAATTGGATGCCATCACATCATGCTTTGGTGGCTAATGCTTATGGTCACTGTGGTGTTTGTATTATCTGCCACTCCAGTACTGATATGGAGGGCCTGTAACAGAAGTCTAAGGACATAATCACATGAGTCCTGTTCTTACCACAATTATGCAAATTAATGAAAACACAAACATACTAGTTTTTGAGCAGCCATTGGGAATAGCAAGGGGGAGGGAGACAGGGAGAGAGGAGGACACTGTGACACCAACTGGGCTTGTGCTTTTCTTCCTGTTGTTTTACCTTTGTATTTGTACGGAGGATTCTTCCTTTATTCCATCCATATTATACACACACACAAACACACACACACATGATGCCACAATGTGTTTTGCAAAGAAAGAAAAAAGTTCTACTTGCTTCTTGCCAGATGCAGTTGATCTTCTCGTTGATTCGCATCCCGTATGCTTTTAATAAAGTTGCAGCATTCAAGGAAAGCAGTTTTGCACTCGTTCTGATCGTCTATGTATTCGGCACGCTTTTCGCAGCTGTACCCCATAGGATTCTCATACATGCCATCCTCACAGCATTTTCTCATTGCCCTGTCTGCATACTGGGCCGCTGAAATATACAACTTTCATGAAACAGCAGAAAGTGTCCTTCCAGACAAGTCTGGCTATCATGCTCAACAGGAGAGAAAACACAGCTGAAATACAGATGAATTCTATTGATCCACAACCCGCTTGCCTTTTTTCTAGTCAGTTACCAGAAACATCAAAATGGTTTGACTTTTTCCTACATTTTATACACTGCCAGTTCTTTGACGGTCAAACACCCTGACTGAAAGGCTATCCATTTGGGAACCAATTCACCAGCCAATATCACATATTTCAGTTTAGCCCCAGGTACTAATAGTAGTGCTCCTTTTCCTTCTATCAGGACACCATAACGTTTTCAAACAAGCTAATTCCCTTCCCATCAATTTCCTTTTTCCTTCATCCAGTCAATATCCTTAACATTCCCTAGACTGTGGAAGTCACAGATCATTTGTCTTGTACAGCCATTTGGCCAGTTGGAATTAAAAATTCCTTTTTTAATTTAAAAATGTACAGATCAAGAGGTGCTTTGTATGCACATCTTTAGATGTGGTGTCTGCATGGGTCAGGAAACTCTGGGAACAGCCCCATTTCTTGGGGACTTCCATTCTGACACTGGGCAGCTGTTCACACGCACATCCTGCCAGCCTATGCCATCAGCACTGCCCCACATTGCTCATTCTGTGGTCAGAACAAGGCACCCAACATCAATCACATGACTGGGCACCATGTTCTGACATCAAAATGAACAATGCATGGCAGTGCCAGGCAACACAGTAGGATGCGCAAGTGAACAGCCGCCTGGTGTTGCGATACAGGGCTCTGGATTTTCCAGAAAGATCCAGAGTAACTAAGGGACTTATTTTACACTATTTTAAGTGGGCTAGACATCATCTTGACTTCAGGGTTTGACACTGAATGGGCTATACATCATCTTGACTGTTCACACCAGACTCGGGGATTGGGCCCTGCATTATCTAGACTCCCCACTGAGAGGTCAGGGAGAGAACATTTTATTTGGCCCATGTAGACAGAGCCTCAGTGTAAATAAACTTCTTCCATTACTCTTTGAGGGCCTCTTGTTTTGCTTCCAGCTCTCAGGTTCTGGGCAGCCTTCCAGCTTAGAAAAGGCGCCATATTAGACTACAGCTCCCAGAACTGTATGTCAGCACAGTCACTGGCCATGGTTCCTGGGAAATTATGGGAATTGTAGTCTGACAAAGAAGGTTGCCCAAGCTCTGTCACTAGACCAAATTTGAAATGATAGGAATGTGTTGGGCCACTGGTCTATCTAAGTCTGGTAACTCCTCACTAAGGTCTAAGATGAAGGTTTTCCCCAGATTGCAACTTGAACTCTAAGTACTGGACCTAGGCCACTTGTCAGTGTTGTCCAGGAGTTTCACTGAGCAATATCCTCATGCACTGTCAGACAGGTGATCCATCTAGACCAGTATCACCTACTCTGTTTGACAGTGGATTTCCAGTGAAAGCCCCTCCTTATGGCTTGAGTATTTCTCCACTCTCATACACATTTTACAACTTTATTCATTTAGACTAAAACATTTTTGTTCCCTGGGGTCTTTGTCACTTGTCACATACCTTTGCTTGTTTTAGACTCAAGGAGCTGTATGGAACGACGACGTCTCCGTCTTGCAACCTGGGGGCACTTTAAATCTGGGAGACAGCAGGGAAGGTAGGAAGAAGATATTATTGTCCTGACATGAAATAAGAAGGCAATACTACATTCTGTGATCTCATGCATGTTTCTCTGATCCTGTGCAGGTTTACTGAAAGGTGAACAGGGTTTATTCCCAAATCAGAGAGAATAGGATTGCAGCCTTAAGGCTTTTTGTGTTCTGTATCCCTCTGTCTCATGAGTCTCTGACAGTCCAGGTTTCAGCCCAAAAGCAGGTTACACTGAATGCTGTTTGGGGCAGAGATATGGCATCCACCACGGAGGTATGTTTAACCCAAAACTTCTCTGATCCAAATCACCAAATGTGCTTTTTCTTAGAAATTAAAATTTTCTTAGCCTTTGTTGATTTGTGTCATGCATTTGTATGCTGGGAGACCTGCTTGCCTTCTGCAAGATCCTGCTCCCAAAGAGCCTCTTCCAGGCATCCTAGAGTGTACTTTTCAGATGATGAAGTGCTAATGCAGAAAGTTACAGACCATGTAGGCATGGCTCTAAAGTGAGATGTGTTGTTTTTCAAAGGAATTCCTTTGCCATGTCACACTTCAGAACTTAAAAACATCAAGTAGTTTGTGAAACAACTACTGGTAATATTTTAAATAATGTTCTAAATGAAAATGAATGTTTTAAATCAGATGCAGGCATAATGTGGCCCAAACTGCCCCCAGCCCAGGATGCTTTAGTGACCCCCCCAGTGCCTCTAAAATTCCTAGACCAGGGTTTTTCTGGCCAAAAAAAGGGATGCTTCAGGTACAACAATTTTAAAAGGTCCCAAAGTTTCTGGGTACTTGTTGTTATTTTTAAAATGTGGATTTTTGAGAATCAGAAGTGGTTTTCCAGCCACTTTGGGTTTTTTTCTTTTTTTTCTCTTTTGATTTCTAGTAGTCCATGAGGTCCCCAGCAGGTCCCAGGACAAAACAGTGGCCCCAGAACATTGATGTAGTATATCCATTTTAAATAATGAATTAATAAATTAAATAATGCTAGAATCATCAAATTGGAAGAACTCCTATGAGCCCTCAAGCATATGAGCTCAGTGCAGGATCCCCAACTAGAATATTCCCAGCAGGTGCTGTCCAGCCTCCTTTGGAAGACATCCAGAGAAGGAGACTCCACCACCTTTCTAAGCAATTGGTTCTATTGCCAAACTTGTCAACAAGTTCTTTCTAACATTCAATCAAAATATACTCTCTTGCAACTTCAAACCATTAGACCTAGTCCTACCCTCTGGGGCAGCAGAGAACAGACTTTCCCCCTCTCTCTTTGACAGCCCTTGAGGTATTTAAAGAGGGCAATCATTTCACCCTTCAGTCTTCTCTTCACCAAACTGAACATGCCCAGCTCCTTCAACCTCTCGTCATATATTTTGTTCTCCATATCTCCTATCATCTTTGTTGCCTTTCTCTGAACCCGCTCCCACTTGTCCTTCTTAAAATGAGGCTTCAGAACTGAAAGTAGTACTCCAGATGAGGCCTGATTTCAATGATTGGTATTACTGGCAATGAATTAATTTTCCTGATGTCTTACATTTAAAATGATCAAATTAATTTTCAAACCTAACATTCTTATGCTGTGGACATGTCCCACTCCTACCTGATCTTTGTTTTGTGGAAAGTTTGCTGCTGGTCTCCAGGGCCAACCCAGCATCTTCAAACACACCAACGTTGTTCCTACCGCTGCCAGCAGTACAGCCAATGTCACTCTTTTCTATTGTGTCCCAAACCTAGAATAGAGTAGACCCCAGTGAAACAATGAATAGATTCAGCAAATTCCAAATCAAGATAAACCTCACTAGGGAGTTTATCGCATACCCCCCAAAAGCGATTTACCCCTGCCGGGATAGAATCACTTATGGGATGCAACTGGGAATTATCACATTAAAAATGCAGTCGGTGCCACCGGGCAAGTACATCCTGGCTAAATCTCGACTTGTAGTCATGCCCAGCTGGCTGATTTGCAAACATGGGAAGCTCCCAAGTTTGCAATTCAGCCAGTTAAGCATGGCTGGCATCCGGGATGCAGCCAGGATACAGATGCCCAGCAGCATCAGTGGCATTTCTAAGGTGATGATTTCTGATTGCATCCTGTAAGCGACTCTATCCCGGCAGGGGTAAGTTGCTTTTTTGGGGGTGTGATAAACTCCTAACTTGGTGCATCAAACCCCAAGGAACACTGTACCTTACCTTAGTCTGAGTCAGCTTATACTTTCTGTTCAGGACATAGACAGCTTTGTCCACAACCACAAGACCAACCCGAGCATTTGCATCCCCTTCCACTTTGATCTTCATAGCACGTCCTGGCTGTTGAACTTGATTGTCAGCTGCAGTTGCTCCTTTCACAACCAGCTGTTTGAGACAGGCAACACAGAATGATTGAAATAAAGTGCCATTTTCCTATGATCAGCTTTTCAATAAGTTGCAGTGATGGTTTAGAAGTCCCCTGTCCACTTTGTTCTCTCAAAATTAAAGGTTACAAGTGTACAATAAGTCCCTCATTACAGATTGTTCAATCTACAATTCACAAAGTATGTGTGTGGGGGGAACTGTCCCAGGAAAGAGCAGAATTTGCACACTTTTGCTACAATACATCTAAGAGGGTGCCTTTCTTTGACACTAATAAATAATATCAGCAGAAACCATGACTTACCGTTCCCATGCAGGTATCCTTCACATCCACCCAGACAGAGTCGGCCACAATTTCACTGTTCCCTACACGATAGTAAGCCACAATACGAAAGGAAGGGATGAGATTTGGAGTGATGGCTAGGGTCAGGGTCACTAGATTCTGTCCAGCAGCCTTGGGTTGCCTCCCAACCTTGAGCATTTTCCCTTTAGTCAAGATCTGATGATAAACAAAAGGATTGGTTTAAACTAGTGGTTCTCAAACTGTTTACCCTTGTGACCTCGCCCCCCCCCCCCCACTTTACATCTACATGCAGATGTTGCTCCCTCTCCAACTAAACCCAGTATATGTAAAAATATTGTGTTTGTTCAGTGTGAATATTTTTGTTTGGTCATTTATGTATATTCATTTTTTGTAAAGAAGTAACATCATTCAAATTGGAAATATATTTTTTAATACTTAACACATACTGTGTCACACACAGCCACACTCTCACACACCAAATGTAACACTCAGTCATGCTCTTTCATTCATTCTTTCACTCACACATGCACGTGTTCACACTCTCTCTCACACACACAGCCACATATACATTCATTATTTTGTGTATATGTGAGTATACACAAGTGCACATGAATGTAAAAAAGAAATTAAGAGTGTGACTTTCTGAGTGTCTGTGCCTAGGACACAATGGACAAAGTGGATGTACTGGTTGAGTTTCCCTGCTCTCTACCTTCCTCAGGCAGAGGGGGCTGCTTCATGTGCTCTCCTCACCTTTCTCTTCTCCCCCAGGACAGAAAGGGTATGGAAAAGGAAGAAGAGGAGGAGGTGGATGAGTCAGTGCCTCCAAATCTATCAGCCCCCCTTGAGTAACTCCCATGTCCCCTGGGGGGTCCTGCCTCACCATTTGAGAACCATCAGTTTAAACAATGGGATTCGGACAAGAAGAAAATAAAGACACTGGCATTGTACACATGTACCATAAGTGGAATAAAAATGTTTTTTCACCTTCCCATGAAGGAGTTTGACATATAAGAGTTTGCTTATATCTGATCGGTCCTCAGAAGGGCCATTCTGAAAAGCTGCCCTCAGCCAAAAGCTCTAAGGCTTGTCACTGGATGCTCCAGGACCAGCCATATAACACCTATATTGCAAGACCTACACTGGCTGCCTACCTGCTTCCGGGCACAATACATGGTGTTGGTGATAGCCTATAAAGCCCTAAATGGCTTGGGCCCAGGGTACTTGGAGGACCGCCTCTCCCCATATAATCCGCCCCACACTCTCAGATCGGGTGAGAAACACTTATTGAGAGTTCCTAAATTTAGATACATTTCATCTCAGAGGGCTTTTTCCATCACAGCCCCACAGCTCTGGAACTCTTTGCCCAATGAGCTCCGCACTGTCTCCTCCCTAGATGTGTTTAAGAGGAACTTGAAGACCTTCCTATTTCGCCAGGCTTTCCCTCCATGAGCATTAATTGTCACCTTAATCCCTTCAATGATGTATACGGTTCCATCCAGCCATTGCATGGTTTTTAATTGGTTTTAATTTGTTGTTATTGTTGTTATCTAGTTTGGGTTTTAGTTTATATATGGTTTTTTTATTGTATGGGGGATGGGTTTGCACTCGGTGGGATATTATTGTATTATTGTTGTTATTGTACTTCCATGTTGTAAACCGCTGTGATTATTATTATTATTATTATTATTATTAAGAAGACACGGGCTGTAGGGAATATTCCTGATCCTACATCCCCATGAGGACTAGACACATAATGAGAGGTTTTCCCTTTCGTCCCATGAAAACAAATCAAAGACAAAACAATAGAACGTTTTAAAGAAGAATGGAAGTGTATGTTGCCACTATTGGAAAAGAAATGGGGGAAATTATCGATAATAAGCGTTGGAGATTAAAAGTGATTATAAGAATAAGAGAAAAGAGAAATTTAGAACAATAATTTTAAAAAGTGGGGGACAAAATGGTAAGATGAAGATGTAACA
Source organism: Sceloporus occidentalis (assembly GCA_023333645.1). Classification (NCBI taxonomy): domain Eukaryota; kingdom Metazoa; phylum Chordata; class Lepidosauria; order Squamata; family Phrynosomatidae; genus Sceloporus; species Sceloporus occidentalis. The sequence continues at coordinate 185,323,526 of JALMGF010000001.1, read as the reverse complement.
GAATAATGGGATATTAGTAAATGAAAGAGTAAATATCTGGAGCAATGAGTAAAGTAGAATATTCATAGATAGAAATAGGAAACAGAAATTAAAATAGAATGTAAAAAAACTTTGAAAAATAGGAGGGCAAAGAAATATGTAATAACAACCCAGCAATGACAGGAACATGAAATATTTTAATATGTAGGGTGTGTAAAGTCTGCATGGAATGTGGGTTAAACTTTGGAATGAATTAGAATTTAATTATGTGTAATACCATTTCCTCTCTGTTGGTTTGTTTATTGTTTTTGATATTTGGTGTTATAATTTTAATTTATTTGTTGTATTTTTATTTTGTTTAGCTTAATTTACAGCCATTGACTCCACTCCTTAAATAAGAAAATAGATTACACATTCATAGGGAAGGTATTTAATGTAAGCTTGGGTAATGTATGAGTGTGAAGGGATAATAAGGTTTTGGTATGGGTAAGTTAAGGAAGAGAGGATTGGAAGTAAGAAGAATGAAGAAGGATATGGAGAAAACCGAAGATAAGAAACAAAGATAATGAAATGTACAATGAAGAAAGGGAGCTGCAAAGAGAGAGAAGGAAAGAAAATAGAAAAGAAGGTTGTTGTGCGGAAGGAGGGGGAAAGGAAAGCATACATGAAACAGAGTAGAAAAAAAAGGTAAAGGGGTGGGGTACTTGTAATATATGTTATTACAATATATTGAAGACTGATGTGTGTGGTGTTTATTTTGAGATGTTGGTTTGTATGTAACTTATTTTCTCAATAAAAATTATTTTAATTTTTTTTAAAAAAAGAAAACAAATGCAAAGTCAACAACCAAATAAGTTGGACCATGGATTTCCATTCTGTCCAGGGCTATATCACTTACTATGTAGGTGAAATAGTTGATCTGGTTCAGCACATTTTGACTGTTGCTTCTCACATTGAAGTTGATAGCTAAGTTGTCCCCAGCCTTGAGCTCAGTAGATGCGATGGATAAATGGAGATAGTTCCCAGATCCTCCCTGGGTTTGGTAGGCTGTTGCCACCATGGTCCTGGTTGCCTGGCGTTCAGCTGGGAGTTCCTCTTTTCTGGTTTTTACCTAAAGAGGGTGAGAAGGATTAATAAAATTTCAAAGGAACCACAGAAACTGTTAACTCAATCACACAGCAATCTATAAGGAGCCACTGCGGGGAAAAGATATAATAGCTAAGGGCGGGAAAATGAGCTAGTATCTTGGACCCACCAGGATCTATGAGGTACCTCAGTAAGGTGACCTGCATCATCAGGAAGACAGAACTGTGATCTATTATCAGAACAGCAGATAACTACAACATCAGAACATATAACCTCAAAGGTAGGACGTGAAAGTTGTGGGGAAATGAAAGAAACAATTAGGAGTGTTGGGGGAGTAATTGAAGCCCTCTGAAAATGGAAATGCTAGATAGTGAAACTGGAACAGTCTGCATCAAGGCTGGGAGTATTTTCCCCCCATTAAGTACCGTATTTCCCACACTTTCTGCCATCCCCTATCCTTCACAGAGTCGTTGTCCTTCTTTCTTCCTGCTGATTGCAGTTCACAAAAGGAAAAGATCTCTCTTAGCAGAGGTCTGAATTGATAATCTGAAGAAGGACTTTGAAATTCAGACTAGGGCAAGGGCTGCAGAAAATAAATAAAACCACATGGAAATGCAGCCCTAGAACAGCCAACTGCCCACAAAGCGTGCACGCACGCTGCCAATGAACAATGGTTCCTACCCTAAAAGTGCGACAATAATGAACAACAGTTTTATTTAGAAGATATGGCAACACCCAACCACAGTGCTTTGGAAAGGACTATAACATAATCTCAGAATGACTCACGGTGATTCTTAGCTCGTTGCTGTTTGCTGGTGTGTTCAGGATCAGCTTGGCAGTCCCATCATTCTGGGTGGTTGCCTCAGCCTGAATGGGCTCTGATACCACAGGGACCTGAGTAGCTGGGGAGCCATCAGGGTTGGTGACGTATACCTGTGAAGAAATTCCAAAGAAGCAACTGAGAGTGGAGTGTAGAAGTCCTTGCTGAGACTAAATCACTGTTCCCAGGACATTTGCAAGATTTGGGCAATTTCTAGGACTATTTGTGCACCTCGCTCTGGATTTAAGACAGCACTAGCAAGGCTGGAACTGGGCCATTACCATCAGTCCATAGGGCATCCCCGGCTTGAAGAACACTGGGGTTTTTGTGAAGTGGAGCTGATAGGGAGATGTCACGATGCTAATGCTGCCTTTCTCAGCCACCACCATGTCGCTTCCTGGAGAGAGAGGAGAGGGAAAGTAGATAAAAATATGAAACTAAGTTGTTAGAAGAGCAGAGAAATGTTGAGAGAATATGTGCGGTACATAAAACTGCAGTATATTCCGTTTTCAAACCTCCTGTCCTCAAACCCTTGGTTGTCGGCTCTGGGCCAAGACAGAATCCCTCACAAGGCAGGATTTGACCCAAGTGTCTTCATTTGTTGACTTAGACAGAGAAAAGATATAGCTACAGTCGACACAAGAATCCAGAAGCTGAACTATCTTCACACAACACTGTGAATGATACCCCTTAAGACAAACTCCAGAGTTCCCTCTATGAGCCATCTGCTAATTCATGGTGCTTTGAAGCCACAACTCACCAGACTCTGTCATCACTGTTACAGAGATGTAGAGAGAATGTCCGACAAGCTCATTGGTGTTGCGAAATCGGGTCTGAAGCATGGCTTTTGTGAGTGCTGCCTCCCCTTCCCCATCAACAATCTAGAAAGGAGGAGAGAAGATAAAGATAAAAAAGGAAATCAAAGTTGTCTACTCTTTCTCTTACCACCCCCCTCACAAATATATGGGCCATCTTACTTGAATTCTCCTGAGTGAGTCTGGAATACTCTTTTTCTCATCATCAAGTTTCACTCCGAAGAGGACAAAGGCTACACCTTCTACTTTCTTCCCATAGAGGTACCTGGAAGAACAGAATGAAGCAAGACATGTTGTTTGTTCACATCTATCCTGTTGATGCCTAACATGGAGGCAAGACATTTACATTTGACATCATATAGGACTACATAGATGAGTGTAGTTGAACCATCACCCACATTTATTTATTTATTTATTTATTTATTTATTTATTTATTTATGATGCTGCCTTTCTCCCCAAGGTGACTCACTGATAAAACTGGTTGATAACTCAACAATAAAAATGTAAAACAATGAAAATAATCTCATTAAAACAGTGTAAAATTGCATAAAAAGAAATACAACAGTTAAAAATCACAAACAAAACACACATCCCATATAAAAGCCTCCTTGACAATGATAATACATTAAATATTGTCTCCACTCATGTCTCCATTAATTGAGGAACTTTCTTGCAGCACATTTTGGGACTGGGTTGGGGAAAGCAGGACTCTGGTAAGGTAAGGCAGGGGAATAAAGTGAAGAGAGAATTCATGTTTCTGGACTATCTGGTCCTTTTGATATTTCATTTAGATTCTGTGATGCTCAGGGCAGATGTATGAACAAATAGCCCTGCCTTATCATAGCTCAAAGAGACAAACTCAGTGACACAGAATATATGTTATGGCAAATGTGTCACTTGAAGCTTCTTGAAATTGTAAAATTAGCAGCACATGAAGTGGGAAGTAGTGGCATAGCTGGAGTTGGTGTCACCTGGTGTGTGTGGGAGAGGGAGAGCAGCACTGCCACAGCAGCCATCATCACTGGAGGAGGAAGCGCCTTAGCCACCAGAGTTCCCTTTGGGTCATAACATGACTTCAGCCATGCAGAAACCCAAACAGAAGGTACTGCCCCCCCAACAGCCACTGCCACTGGAATAAGTGGTGCCTCAGCCTCCAGAAGGTCATTTGGGCTCTGACATGGCTGTTGGGCAAGTGAAAAAGGGATGTGACATCCCTTCTCACTCGCCCAGCAGCTGCACCAATACCACTGGGTGTATCACCCTATAGGGTGACACCCCTCTCTGGGGTGTTACTCAGTGAGTTCCGCAGCCCCTGCACTTCCCTAGTGATGACACTGGTGGGAAGATAAATAACTTCTCGTGCTGTGGTCTTAACAAAAATCATCTTTGTGGCTGCTTTGAACTCTAAAAGAGAAAGTCCAGTTGGGATAACAGCTGCTTATAGTAAGTGGTTCTTCTTTGGACCACAGCAGTCAAAACCTTCTCTCTGCCCACTATGCTATTTACAATATCTAGTGGCAGCTGACGGATCCCATGGGGCTACAAATCTACTCTACATTTTAACTCAGACTTAAATGTGTAAGGTGGTGCTCCTGTTGGGTGTGGCGCCTCAGTAGCCAAACAAAGCAACTAAAAGACTAACATGGTTTATTAGGTATTGGACCAAGATATTTCTCCTTTTAATTTTTTTATTTCATTTTTTGTCATATTCAACATTAACAATACTGATTTAGTTCTGTTAATTTTAAAACCTGCATATTGGCCAAAATCCTGCACAATATCTAGTAATCTACAGATATTTTCATTTGGAGCTTCCAAAAAAAATTGCTAGGTCATCTGCATAGGCTCATATTTTATATTTAAATCCTTTAATTGAAGTTCCTTTTATTTGATTCTCTTCTCTAATCCTGTTGCTTAAAATTTCAAAACATAGGATACATAGAAGTGGGGACAGAGGACAGCATTGTCTCATTCCTTTGATAATACCACAACCTTTGGTTTTTCTCACCATTTACAATTATTTGAGCATTCGAGTTTTCTAGATTGCCTATATCCAGCCAATAAATCTTTCTCCAAGGTCCATCCTCATCTTTGTTTCTGTCATAAACCACCAATTTACTTTGTATGATAATAATAATAATAATAATAATAATAATAATAATAATAGGATTTATTTATATGCCGTCCAATCACTGGGAATCTGGGCAGCTTACAATAGAGGGGATAATACAAGGCAATGACAATAAACATGAATTAAAAAATAAATGTAACATGGCAATGTGTTAAACAATAACAATAAAATTGCGATTAACAATAGCAGTGAATAACAAAAACACATAGCAATTATAGCAACAAAAATATGTAGTAATTATAGCAACAATAAAATTAATAGAGCAAAATACATAACAGTTAATAATAATAATAATAATAATAATAATAAAATTTTATTTGTATCCCGCCCCTCTGAGAACAACTGGAGCAAAACAAGTAAAAAGAAAATAATCCCCATTGTCAACCCCCCCCATCCCAATCGTAAAAAACAATATAAACTATACAGAGAGAAAAAAGGGGAGGGGGAGACAAGACCCAGGTGGGAGGAGGGTCAGCAAACAGTCCCTCGCCCAGCATTCACTCGCAGATGGTGGAAAGGAGGAAAGGAGGGCTACTCCTCCTCCTTAAGTTTATTGCATGGGACTTGGAGAATGGGTATGGAGTGAAATGGAAAGGAACGAAACAGAAAGGGGGGAAAAGTATGTTATCGCACAGGAGAACGCTGCCAATGCCACCAGGAGTCCCCAATCCATTCCTCAACCATTCCCCCAACCCTTCCGCTCCGTTCCCGTTCTCCAAGTCCCATGCCATAAACTTAAAAGTCTTCCTTTATGTCAAGGAATAATAATGCCAATTTCCCCCTGGGTTTTTCTTGTATTTTCAATTATATTTATCATCGTTCTTATATTCCGTTTCCTTTGTCTTTGTGGCAAAAAGCCAGACTGATCTTCACGTATTCTGTCTTGAAGTACTTTTCTCAGGCCTGAAGCAGATGGCGATAAAGGAGCGGCCTCTGGCCACTCTGGCCATGATTGGGCCAGGACTCTGGCAACTGCATGGCACTCTCCTGAAGTGGGCCACTACTGTGGTCCCAAATGGTCTGCCTGCAAGAGCAGAAAAGTCTGGCTCTTGCCACCTTAGCACAGCCTTTGAGTGGTTTCAGCTGTTTTGGGGCGATGCTTCATCAGAATGCTAATTTATTTTAAAATATCCTAATAACTATGTTTAATATGGGAGGGTTGTATACGGAGAATGTTTTCTCCCTCACTTACCTACTTGTTGATCAAACTTTGTGAAGGAGGCAGACAATTTTATGACAAGAATGTCATAAAGAATCTGGAAGCATGCTATCTCTAGATCAGGTTGTAAATTATTTTATTCTGAACAAAATTTCAGAACAGAATAATTGGCTTATTCTGAAGATGATAAGCAGATATCAAAGTACCCCATACTTTTCCACAGCTGCATATACACCCACCTTGCAGTGATAGACACTATGAAATCTTCATTGGTATCAACATAATAAAACTTTTCTGCTGGTTCGATTGCGACTTCAAAGCTTGGCAATACTGGAAATAAAAAGCAGGGAAAAAAGAAGGAGGCAAACATTCATGAAAGGAAAGGAGATAGTACGATATGAGATTTTATTGCATGGAACCTGGTTACATGATCTGTCTTGAAAGAATTTTGGCCCTTAAACTCACAGTTTAAGATCTTGTCCTCACTGTCTAGGATAATTCCAGGGCAACCCGGAGTATCCTGGCCTGGAGCTGCTCCAACCTCCCCCTGTGACCTGGCCCTCTGTTTCCACATCGGAACAACTCTGCACACAAATCCTACTGGGCCACCTGGCACATCATAGAATCATAGAGCTGGAAGAGACAAGGGCCATCCAGTCCAACCTCCTTCCATGTGAGAATTCACAATCAAAGCATCCCCAACAGATGGCCATCCAGCCTCTGTTTAAAAACCTCTAAGGAAAGAGACTCCACTACACTCCGAGGGAGTATGTTCCACTGTCAAAAAGCTCTTACTGTCAGGAAATTCCTCCTAATTTTAAGGTGGAATCTCTTTTCCTGGAGCTTGCATCCATTGTTCTGGGTCCTAGTCTCTGGAGCAGCAGAAAACAAGCTGCTTCATCCTCAATATGACACCCCTTCAAATACTTGAACAGGAATATCATCTCACCTCTTAACCACCTCTTCTCCAGGCTAAACATACCCAGCTCTCTAAGTCTCTCCTTGTAGGGCATGGTTTCCAGACCCTTCACCATTTTAGTCCCCCTCCTCTGGTACAGGAAATGAGTGCTCTAGATCTTCCCAGAAGATATGGAGTGAGAGGTAAGTTTTTAAATTTCATTTTAAAAGTGTTATGCCCTGGTTCTGGTGCTAAATGTAATCCACACTATTTACACCAGAAGCAAGGTTTGGGCTGTGCGTTGTCTAAACAGGACATCACCTAAATGGTGTGTGTGTGTGAAATGGGCCTTTTGACCTATGCAGGCAAGGCCTGAATCATGCTAAAACTGGAGTAGCAATGGTAAAGTACAAAAATGTGTCTTGATTGAGGCAGAAGATGGAAGAAGAGATGAAGCCAGGGATCAGGCAAAGAAAGCTCCAAACAAAGAAGGTATTTTTCCTTACCATATTCTTTGACCTCAAATGGTGTTTTAAAAGTCTCCTGGGGGGAATCTTGATACCTAGCCACAGCATTCCAGACTCCCACACTAGAGAAGAGAAACAGGGGGATTAGTCACTGCTTTTGTTTTTATCAGTCCACAATGACAAATGTGAAATGCCAGCCATGAATCCCGGTCCTGGCATGTATAGAGTCACAATGAACATCCACACATTTTAAGATCTTTGACCCTTATCTCTAGAGAAGAATAGGCTAACATTTGGAAAAGAATACCTGGCCTCCAAGTCTTAAGAGCTGGACATGAAGAAGCTGAACTCTGCCCTGCCCCACCCCCAGGTTCAAATTCTGACTTGTTCGTGGTGCTCATGGGTGGTTTTATGGAAATTCCTTCATTCCTACTGTTTGCCTATCCTCCTTGCTGGGTTTTGTAGAATTAAAATAGAATAATGCCTCATATGTACTACCCCAAGTTCTTTAGAGAAAAGGAGGGGATAAAATATGATGGACAAATAAAGCAAAAAAGCATGTGTGAGATTGCTCAGAATTTTCATAGCTCAAATGAAAATCAGAAAACTGGGTTAAAGGATGCCATGTATATTACAGTGGGCCCTTTGGACCCACCATGGATACCAAAATCTGTGGATACTCAAGTCTCATTAAATACAATGGCAGTGGATGCTCAAATATCACCATATAAAATTGCAAAATCAAGGTTTGCTTTTTGGAGTTTATACATTTTTAAATTATTTTCAAACCATCGATGCTTGAATCTGTGAATAAAAAAGCTGCAGTTATGGAGGGCTGACTGTAATATGCTTTTGTCACCAATTGCCATTCCAACTTAGTTTCTGTATATGCTTGGTGTAGGGCAATTTTCATAATCAGTTACCTGACAGTCTCAGGTACATGGTACGACTGGGTGATCTGTGATGAAGGATCGATAATATTCTGGCTGACAGTAATGCCATCTGGTGTCTGGGAGGGGAAAGACATATTTATGAGGGTGTTGAAAGGATACAAAATATCTGAGCATATTATTTATGTTTCATGCGATAAAACCTTCTTCTGGACTTAGTCTGTGCACCATCAGGGTGTGGAGATCAGAAATGATACAGCAGGTCAGAGCACTGAATGCAAATCAGCAATTGTTGCTGTTAACTGCCCTCAAGCTGACCTCAACCTATGATGACCCCTATGAATGAGCGATGTCCAAATCTCCCCATCCCCAACTGCCCTTCTCACTTGCAAATCCATGGCTGTGGCTTCTCTGATTGAATCTATGCATCTAGAATAGTGGTCTCCAAACTTTTTTGGGATACTGCCCCCTCTCCTCTTGGGTGATAACCCTAGTGCCCCCCTGAGCATATTTTTTGATATTAGGTCTACTGTTCTACTGCAAATTCAAGACAGCCAATCTCAGTCACTGTTCCCTTTGCACCAAGTCACCTTGGAAGCAACAACTGAGCAGCTGGCTCAGCATCAACCGAGAAGCTTCTTGCTTGTGCTGGTCTTGCAGCAAAGGCCAGGACAGGCAAAAATCTTTTTGGTCACTGTTTGACTGGATGCTCAGTTGCTGACCCTGAAAAGGACCCTGAAAAGAAGTATCATGCAATCCTCATCCTCACCATGGTCCTAAAGGCCACTGGTTCACCTTGTCTTTCTTGCACACCAATACTCTGACTGAAGGCCTCCCTGCTGCCCCCTTTTTACCTCACTGCCCCCCCTACTGCCCCACTTTTCCCTCGCTGCCCCCCTGGAACCTTCCACCATACCCAGCAGAGGGTGTACTGCCCCCTTTGGGAATCACTGATCTAGAATGTAGTCTTTTCCTTTCGTCCTCAACTTTAGCAAGTATTATCCTCTTTCTTCTCATGATACAGTGGACCCTTGTTATACACTGGGGTTTGGTTCCAAGATCCCCCATGGATAACAAAATCCATGGATGCTCAAGTCCCATTAAATATAATGACATAGCAAAATGGTGTCCCTTATAAAAATGAAAAATCAAGGTTTGATATTTGAAACTTATACTTTTTTTTAACCTTTTCAAACCGTGAATGCTTGAATCTGTGTATAAAAAATCAGTGTATAAGAAGGGCCGAATGTACAATCAAAATACGGTAACCTCAGTTTAGACATCTTTGCTTCTAGGAAGTGTTTGAGCAGGATTCAGATTCTAGTTTAGCTGTTCAGCTCACTGGATGTACTTGGGCTAAGCAATCAGGCTGAATTGTCATAAGCAGAAAAGAAGATATGCCACTCTGGGCTTCTTGAAGCAGGAGCATGATATAGATTTAAAATATAACATTTCTTTTGGCAAGGCTTTAGTGAGCTTGTTTTATTACTGGGTCATTAGTGAGATTGGTAAGTATTTCCACTGTTTTATGAAGCTTTGTTATAGGGCCTTTAATGAAAGTTACACATATACATAGATACACAGAAAGAAAAGCTATACAGCAAGAGTACAGCCAATGGGTTGCATGGTCCCTAGGTCCCATTTGGAAGAGCCCCAAAAGCCGAGAGCCTTAAGAGCCCCAAAGCTCAAGATTTCCCAATTTTACATTTGGGGTCCCAAGAAAAATCCAAAACTAAAGAACCACCATAAAAACATGGAGAGGTTCTTTGTCTTGGTCTTTCCTTATTTTCTGTGTTTAGTGGTGAAAACAAGGATGTGAAGCATAAGAGGCTAATATGTTTTTTACTTGTCACTAGATTGGAAATTGCTAAGAGGGGGAAGACAGATGAATTTGTTACTCATAGAGAACAGGTGGTGTAGAATATGGGATATTTTATTAATGGAAAAACTATAGACAGAATGAGTAAGTTGAAGAATTTTATGGTGCATGAGTCGTACACAGATACTTGTTTTCCATTCTTAGATTACATTAATACTAATTCTCATATTGTCAGTCCACCATCCCATCATAGAACTTTAGAAAGATGTTGTCTAAGAGGCCTTAATGCAGCCTGAAGTATAAGATCCTTTGCAGTTGACTTCATTCATATAATCCTCTCTGTTATCATATTTAGTTACTCCTTATTTTGTTTTACTTTCTACCTCATTATGTTCAGTTATTGTACATGCATTTCTTGTTACCTTAAACAATATTTCAGGTGAAACTAATAAATATAAATAGTAAAAATAAAACATGGAGAGGTGGCTCCCCTTTTCCCCATTCTCTCGGCACTTCCCAACAACTCTTGTGTGTGCATGTGCATGCACGCGCATGTGCATTCACATTTTCAAGTCATCCCATGAATTTCTTATGGTTTTCTTAAGTAAAGAATACTCAGGGGTGGTTTTCCCAGTTCTTTCCTCTGAAATATAGCCTATAGCTATATTTGATATCCCTTTGCAGTCTGCTATCCAAGTACTAACCAGGGATGATCCCATTTAGTTTCCACAATCAGATAAGATCTTGTGCCTTTAGGGTATTTAGGGTCTCAACAACCCCTCCAACTTTACAAATCAGGTGTATTTTGGTTGATTCCCAGAACTGGATGTGACACCTGGTGACATCAGGAGGTCTGTGGGGGAAGAGTCTTGGGGGGAAATTGCCCCCATTCCCTTCTCAGTTGCCCCCTAATTCAAAATGGCCTGAGTAGTTACTCTCTATCATCATGATATTTTTGCATGAAACTTTAAGGAAGTACAGTATCACTTATTAAGGCAAGTTCACCATATCACACATTTGTACATAAGATTCTTACCTCAAATTCAACAATCACATTTTTGTCCAAACGTTCCAAGCCATGACCCATAGAGAAGACACGATAGCGTACTGGGGAGAGAGAGAAAAATGTGAAGAGGGTATTATTTATTTGTGACCAAGGTCTAATCTGCATATTAGAAATAATGCAGTTTCACACCACTTTCGCTGCTGGTGGAAAGGATTACAAGAGAGTGAAAAACAGGGAAAGAGCAGCACAGGGCCTTCTATCATCCACTGACCTGTGCTTGGAAGGTTTTGGCTGCATCTGCATCTGCAGAAATAAAGCAGTTTGAGACCACTTTAATTGCCATGGCTCAGTGCTATGGAATACTGAGGTTTGTAGTTTACTGTGGCACCAGAGTCTTTGACAGAAAAGGCTCAATGTCTCACAAACTACAAATCTCATAATTATACAGCATTGAGTTAAAGCGTCAAACTGTACCATTGCTCCAGTGCAGATTAGACCTAAGCCACACACTGATATCCAGAACACTTTAAATTGCCACAATCAAAAAATGGGAGAGAAATGTCCAACCTTCGAGATGGTTCTGAGCAGAGAGTGTGGTGTTTATTACTCAAAATAACAGAAAATTCCACATCCATTCCAAACAATACATAATCATATAACACATATCTACATAAATAACACAAATGTAAACCAATACATTAAACCTTTCATATTTCTGTGATGCATTAATATCTTATCTTGATACTTCTCGTCTAACCTTGTTGCATTTGCTTTTTAATTTAAATTAGTTCCATCATATATGGTTATGGTTTTTACTGTTATTATCTACCCTTATTTGTTACTCTCTATTTTTCAATAATTTCACCCCTCTATCTATCTTTCTTGACAGATCAAATATATCATATTAACCAGTTGTTTAAATATCCAGCCATACAGATTCCCGGCATTTTCTGACTAAAGCTCATTCTCCCTCAACTTTTTAAACTGGTTTATTTTTCAGATAATGAATCAATTTATCCATCTCTCTTTTTATTCCCTTTTTCATCTCTGTTCTTAAATCCTTGAGATATTGGTGGCTCTCTTGTCTAAGTGTTTGTAATTCCTCTACAAATAACATACTAGTGTCAGTTATTTTATTACTGAGTGGCCTCTATTGAGAGTCTCTTTTGCATTGTAATCAGAGCTTGCACTTGTTTTGCTGCTTTCCTTGTTCCAGAAGCACTTTTCTCTCTTCTGTGTAAATATGTGTGTGTGTGTGTGTGTGTGTAAATATCTATCTATCTATCTATCTATCTATGAAAATAGTCTGTATTTTTAAAAACTTTCTGTAGTTCTGACATTGTCCAGCAGATGACAGTGAATCACAACTTTCCTTTTTGTTTTCTTTTCTCTTCTTTCAATTCAGATTTTTAATAAATAAATAAATAAATAAATAAAATAATTCAAGATCATTGTCTGCTTTTCATGTTCTTATCATTCAGATCCCCGAAATATTTGGCTTAAAAGACTGCCACCTTGAGTACGCTCTCTTTTTAGTTCTCTATTTAATTGCACTCTTGAAAAACCTATTCAGTATACAATATTATACTATAGGTATTTAGTTCCAACCAATACACCAGATTTGATTACTTCCAAAAACGAAACCTCTACTCTCAGGTTTTCCTCTATACAGTATAAGCTTATGATCTTTAAAAGTTACTCTACTCATTAGGATTTCCACTTAATCCTACAATATTGTAAATATACAATTATATTAATTAACAATTCTAAAAGACAAGCCTATTAATTGTACTATTAAACAACTTCTATCCTGTATATAATAGCTTAACTAAAAGTTAACATAGGTAGCTTAACTTAACCATTAATTCTTTACCAATTCATCTATATATTGTGATCTATTATTTCAGTCCTTACATGCTTAACGAAATCCCTCTAAAATAATTGAACACATTGATACTCAATGCAATTAAGAAATTAATTCATTTATCTTAATTAAGGAAAATGATATTGATGCTTAATGAATGAAAAAAGATATGGATAATGAATAATGAATATTTTTTACTTTAACAATTTATTAAAATGATGTGATCTTTTCCTAAACCTTTATTCTTCCAAGCTCAATTTTATATCAATCTAGTGCAAATATTCTCTGGTTTTCTAATTTTCTTGTCTTAGGTGTTCAGATTAAATCCCTACTGACTTGTCTTCCTGTCAATGTCCTGCAGGGTTGTTTATTCATTGTCAAGTGTCTATGTATCCAAATGTCCAAATGTCCATTATTAAATTTGTAAAAATGTCTGTGGAAATCTGTAGAGATGTCTTTGGAAATGTCAGTAGATAAATCTATAGGAATTTCTATTGATTATAAGGCTCTGTGGATATGTTTTTAAGGAGTTCTTAAGATGTTTTATAAATCTATGTATGTTCTCTTGACTCTCTGTTATAAACCAATATATCTGTTAAGTTAAACAGAAAGTTTTCAGCTGCAAAATCCCCCACTGTCCAGTTCCCTTCTCTCCTTTCTTATATCCTTTCTGTCTATCATCGTTGCTGCTGTAGCCACTCTGTTGCCTTTTTTTGCTGTCTCCACAGTTTAGTTCTGTCTGTTTGGTCTCTCTCTCTCTCTCTCTCTCTCTCTCTCTCTCTCTCTCTCTCTCTCTCTCTCTGTGTGTGTGTGTGTGTGTGTGTGTGTATTGATGGATTGTGACTGTTTCAATGTGGTAGATTATTTTCTGTTTCTTAATGTAGCTTCTTTTAGTTTTAAAAGCAGTTGCAGCACCTCTAAAGTTGTGTCCAGAACTACCAGCTGCCTAGGATGGCTATGCTTGTACTCTTCGATCCTTTCAGCCTCCATTCATCTCTGGAAAGTTGTAAAATTCCCAGAAACTGGAGGCTGGAAATGGGCCTCATTGGAGTAGCAATGGTCCCCATATCTTGGGCGGCGGGAGGGGGGGGGAACCAACATTCAGGGGAATTATTTTCCCTCCGGTGTGCCACTTCAGACCGGTTCTGTGGCTCTGAAATCGATCTATACAGTCCAATGCAATACCATGCAACTGAAAGTCCTCTGAGCAGAGGTTTTAAAAATCCTGAACCACCATGAAATTCTTTGTCCCTGGCTCTTTCTAACCAAACCATGGTAGACTTCTAACCAAGAGCTCCAGATTTGAAAAGTCTGGTTGAAGCTAGACAGTGGAGTCCTGGTTCTTGGCTAGCCCATAAACATCAAGAGTGTCATACTTGGCGGTTGGAGACTTGAAGAATCAGGATGGCATAGTAGTGAAAATTAACTATTGCTTCATTCTGGATTCTAAGACACACACACTACCCCACAATGGTTTCCCCATGTTAAACAACACTTTAAAAGTCCTTTGTCCAGCCTCCTCCCAAGACTTGTAGCCAGTACAATTTTCCCATTTCAAAGGCACTTTGAAGTTTGCACCTTCTCAATCTCTATCTCCCTGCCATCTCCCACGAAAGGAAGGCACCATCATAAACAGTCATAAAAAATTGTTTTTTGTGGGGTTTTCGGTCTATGTGGCCATGATCTAGAAGGTTTTCTTCCTGACGTTTCGCCAGCATCTGTGGCTGGCATCTCAGAGAAGATGCCAGCCACAGATGCTGGCAAAACGTCAGGAAGAAAACTTTCTAGAACATGGCCACATAGACCGAAAACCCCACAAAAAATCATGGATGCCGGCCATGAAAGCCTTCGACTCCACAGTCATAAAAAACCCAGGTTTCCTGCTGCAGCCATCTGTTCCAATCTACCTTCTGATATCTATAACTGAATTTCTATCAACATGACAAAGGATTACAAATCCCATCTGACGTGAGAGTTAGGGGCTATACAGACCTGCATCAAAGGCCAGCATGGGGTTGGAGTGGGGGCATGGTGTCTGCACGACACATGCCCAGACTCCATCCCCATGCCAGAGTGATGCTGCATGCCCCGCCAGTGAGCGGTGTCACGGCATTCCTCTAGCACTGCGTTCAGATGACACAGTGCCAAAGGAATGCCGAAAAGCCGTGGTGCCAGCAGCTATTGAGCCCTTTCCATGGCACTTTCTGCAGCTCCTTTTTGCGCCACAGAAAGGCCAGACGGAGGCCACAGTGCATGGTTGCTGCAGCCCAAATCTGGCAAAGAAAGAGGTGACTGCAGATTAAGATTAGGACAATGTATCAGCCAGTCACGTTGGGATACTTTGAATCTTTTCTTGATTTAGCTGAAATGATTTACTCTGTAAATGATACTTTCTATCTGTGCCTGACTGACAAAATGGCTCGTCATGTAAGATATATCTTTTTGCTATAGAACCTTCTTGTTTAGAATAAAACTTTTCCTGTTGCACTCACATTGCTTCTTTCACATGCCTTAGCTCAGCAAGATTTAGCTCTTCCCCGAAAGTGGGAAGAGGAAAAGGGAAGCATCTCTGCAAGGAAGGGTCAGGGAATCCCCGGTAATATCCCAGTGCATTGCCAAAGAGGAAGGGACATTATCAGGTGGCAGCAAGGGGTCCCATCCAGCTCAGGTAGGAGAAGGGAGGGAGATCCAGAGAACCTTCATAGGCCCTCTGAAAGTCATTCATCCCAATTTATACAGTGACATCAATGTAGATTGACAAGTGACTTTACAAACTCCTATGAGTAAGGATAGAGCCAATAAACAGAAAGATTTATCTGTATTGCAGGGAAGGCTTGGGGGACAGAGAGTGCAACAACAACAACAACAACAACATCAAATGGCATACATTCCCCATCCTATATGTTTGGTTTGAAATTGGGCTTCTTCCAAATATGCCCTCAGCAGTAAACTTCTTGAGAATGATTATAGTTCTCTCTCAGATATCGAAAGCCTAGGGAAGGGGTGGGGGTAGGAACTAAGCAGGGGAAGTAAAGCACCAAAGGAACTAAAAGTTTGAGCAATTTCACAGTGACATACATATTGAATGGAAGGTGGGGCTTCTGCCAAAACACTTGCTCAGCTCTAGAAGGCTCCAGAAATGCACAACCTACTAGAGAGCCCCCCCCCCCCACCACCATCTTTCCCTTCTCCTTTTGTGTCATGTCTTTTTAGATTGTAAGCCAGAGGGCAGGGAACCGTCCAATTAAAAAGATTGTATGTACAGCGCTGTGTAAATTTACAGCGCTTTATAAATAATAATAATAATAATAATAATAATAACATGGGTGACCTATTTGTGTGACTGACAGAGACCATGAAGAAGAATTACATTATGTTGAGTAGGCCCTGGTTGAGAGATGTTAACAGGCTTGAAAATGTTTAAATGCCTTAGTGTTTGGGTGGTTGTGATGAAGAAGAAGAAAAAGAAAAATATTGAACTTTCAATTGTTGGGTAGAACATCGTTCTCAAAATTTAGTCTTCTAGACGTTTGGCGCATTAGCTCCCCAAACTCCAGGCCATGCTGTCTGGGACTATGGGAATTGAAGTTGAAAACATCTGGAGGCACAGAATAGTCCTCCAGATGTTCTGGATTAATAGCTCCCACAATTTCCAGCCAGTATGGCTGGTGCTCATGAATTCTTGGAGCTGAAGTCCCAAACATCTGGAAGACCACTGTATGAGAAACACTGGTTAGAAATCAGATTTTCAGCAGGTGTAAATTGTGATTTTAGTTCCACTTCCTGAAATTCTTTTTCCACACAACACTTAAAGGCACAGGACCTCAGTCTCTTCTTCTTGTGGCCACTCAGTGTAGCATAGAATTAGAAAAGAAACAATCTTCTTTGAAACAAACATCAATTATCTCTGAAGGAGTTGGGGGGAAAAGACATCTGTCTCTAATGTTCCAGGGAAGGCATCGCATGACATTAAAAATTAGCATTGAAATGAAGGACAAATCCATACCCACACTGGTATCTCATCTAAGTCTTCAGGTGGAACTGGTAGAAGGCTTTATTTATCTGTTTATTCATTTTATTTCATGTAAACGCCACCTTTCTCCCAGAGTGGGACCCAAGGCAGCTTCCAAAAATAGTAAATTAAAAACATTTACAATAAACTGTAAAAATAATTAAAATAATCTTATAAAACACATTAAAATAATTTTTAAAACAACCAAAAGTTTAAAAGATAAATCAGAAATCCCCAATGAAAAGCCTCCCCATTTATACATTAAACACCTTCATATACCTGAAGATCCGGGTGTGTAGATGGTTTTGTCCGTCTGGATGAAGAGGTAGCCACTTTGGAAGGAGACCAGAACAACCTTCTCAAGAGTGAATTGAGGGCAAGTAGCCTGGACAACCACATACAAGTTTTTCTTGGGATCCTTCTGAAGATCTTTTGCAGGAACCTGTATGGAAAAACCAGGAACTAGAGAATCAACTAGCCTTTTCCATCAGAGTAAACATTACCACAGAACTTATGAATTGGAAACCTCAATGGTGAACACTACAGTCCACAAAAACTAACCCTTTCTCTGAGGTTACGCAATGCAAGATGTTGTTTCTCTCCTCCTTGCTCAAATAATGTAGGGTTCAGTTAGGCCAGGGGTCGGCAACCTCCGGCCCGCAGGCCGAATGCGGCCCGCGGAGGCCTTTCGGCCGGCCCCTGACTACCGCTGCCACCACCGCCACCGATTGCGGCTTTTCGCCGCTCTGGCCGCCACCATTTTCCCCCCAAAATGGAGGCGAAGTCTCGCACAACCTTCCCCGAGGTCGCGCGAGACTTCGCCGCCATTTTGGGGGGAAAATGGTGGCGGCCTAGAGGCAAAGTCTCGTGTGACCACAGAAAAGGTCACGTGGCCTCTAGGAGGCCCTCTGCGGCCGCCGGAACCCTTGAATAGGGCTCCGACGGCGGCAGTGGGCCTCTGGGAGGCCCGTTGCCGTTGCTGGGGGCCCCCAGGAGGGCTCCGGCGGCAAAGAGGGGGAGGCCTCCAGCGCTGGCGGCCCCTGCCGGCTTTTTTGCCGGCCTCTGACGGGGCCTGGGCCCCCCCCCCGTCAGGGGCCGGCAAAAAGGAGGAGGCCTGGCCCCCGGAGGGTGGAAACTCCACCCCCCGGCTTCGGCCCCCCAGTTGTCTGAGGGACAGCAACCCGGCCCCCAGCTCAAAAAGGTTGCCTACGCCTGAGTTAGGCAGTTTGCATCCTATCTGGGTTCCTTCTGTAACAATCTGAACCCAGTCCAGTCCATCATTCATAGGTTGTGTTTGTATAGTAATTGGGTTTTCCTCCCCATACACACTTATTGGTGGCTCAGTGGATAAGATGGACTCTGTTTACTGCAAGATCGGCAGGTTGGCAGTTCGAAGCCCAAGCGCCATGTGAATGAGTGAGCTCTCTTCACTAGTCTCAGCTTCTGCCAACCTAGCAGTTTGAAAGCATGTAAAAATGCAAGTAGATAAATAGGTACAACTTTGGTGGGAAGGTAACAGAATTCAGTGCAGTCATGCTGGCCACATGATCACAGAGTTGTCTTTGACAATGCTGGCTCTTCAGCTTAATAATGGAAATGAGCACTGCCCCCTACAGTTGGACACGAATTGACAACCTTACCAAAGGGGAATACTTTACATTTTATATGTATATAGACTGACTAACTTACTTTTAAGCCCACATTTAACTTTTTCATAGCTTTATTGCATTTAGTTCGTAACTCAGTAAAGAGGCTGTAAAACTAAAGGTAAACAGATGCAACCAGGGTGATTGTAGCAGTCCTGGTGCTGCTAAGGAGCACTCTTTCTGTGAGTCAAAAGAACCTGAGAACACTGTCTTTGTATTCTCTGCTTATTTATCTTTTTCTGTTTGATACCAATAAAGTATAACTTGTACTCTCAGTGATTTAGGCTACTGCCACAATGCTGAGTTAATGACAGAATGCTACTTCTAGTTCCCAAATATATCGCTTGCCCAATCCTGCTTGTCCATCCCTAATCCTAGAGCAAACTACTCAGCTTTAGCATGAGAGGAGGAAAGGGCATTGCAGATAGAGTGTACTGAAGTGCTCTTCTGACCATCACCACCCCGCCATTTGCTTCTATCAAGCTTGCTTGCATGCATCCTCAAGAAATGTACAGTATTGTACTAAACAGTAAATTAGTCTCTTCTGGAACCTCTAGTAATTTGGTGTGTGCACAGTTCTGGTAAACTGAAGTTGACTACACTGCTTATTCACTTTTCGTTCCCCACTCAAAGAGATATATCTCAGGAGACCTCAAAAACGATGCTATGCATGTCCTACTGTATTGTTCAATGAAGGAATGAACTCCCAGATAAGTGTACTGTATATCACACTGCAGACTGACTTTTCACATGCACAGGGTGGCACTGTCTATAACCACCACCCCATACCCACCTTTATGAAAGGAGTCACCATCATGCCATTGTCCCGGTTCAAGGTAGCTTTGATCTGATACAAAGTTTTCCTCTTCTGTGGGAAATCATGGACAGAGACAGTCACCTCTGTGGCAACGTTGAGTCCATGAGCCTCCACCACAATCTGCTCTTCACTTTCTACCCATAGGACACTAGGCACAACCATGGAGTAGCTACAAAAGAAAAAAGTTCATGCACTCAGTTGGTTTGTAGGAGTTAAAAGGGAGAGTACATCTCCGTGCTGCACCTCTGAAGTCTCTTGCTTTGGAAAAGTCAAGGAACAAATGGTTTCAATGCAGCATTAAAGGTACATAAATTCAAACTCAGTTGCCTACCACTTCCACCTACCTTTCCTTACATTCCTGTGTACTTTGCTGCTTTCCTTCTGTCACAACAACACTGATCTCTCTGTCTTCTAGGGGCATGGGTAGGAATCACGCTGTTCTTCTAATGCTGAATTGGAACTCCCATGAGCCCCAGCTGGTATAAACAATGCTGTGAGCTAAAATCTCAGAACACCTAGAACACTGTTTTAGTAGCTGCCTCCGGGCCAGCTTTCCTGTCTTTTCTAACGCTTCTCCTCCTTCCACAGGGGCTGTGTAAATGTTTAACCTCAGCAGCCTAACTGACCATTATCCCCTCACTCAAGGACCATGGCACTCATTGGGCATCATTAGAGGCATGCAAAGGGTTCTGGCTGCACAGAGTGAAAGCCCAGGGGGTGTATACCTGATGAGGCCATGCCAGAAAGAGGGGGTGGGGCAGTTTGTTGGCTTGTCTGCCTGTCTTTCCAGCTTCCCAGGTCTTTCCAAGTCTGGCCATGCCAGTAGGCAAATCAAGCAGAAGGAGGAAAAGGATCAGGCTGTCTGCCCATTCAGGTCCCTGGATTGTTCCAGGTCTGGCCAGGTGAGTGGACAAGGGAGAAGGAAGGAAAGCAACAGGCCATCTACTGTCTCGCCAAGCTCAGATTCCCAGGTCTTTCTCCAAGTGGGCAGGCGAGGCAGAGGGATGGCTGTTCATTACTACTCACCACACCGGGTGACACGAACCCTAGTGATGCCACTGATGCTATTAATTGTGTGTGCATGCTTTGACATTTCCTGTGATGTTCATTTTGAGCTATTAAGAATGACAGCACATGTTCCAAGACAGTTGTATTGCTTTGTCCTCCCATGATATGAATCAATCATACCCTTCAGCTGTCTTTGGCAGGAACAGTCACAATTAATTTCATGTCCTAGTACTTTTTCAGCAGCTTTTAAAACGTCCCAATTTCTCTTGCCTCCTCCTTGCACTTTCCCCCTTGGTCCTCAGCTTACTTTGACTGTTGCAGACTGAATTCAAAGAGCAAGAGTAGTTTGCACTCAGTTAAGTCTGGGGAGGGAAGACAGGCAGAGGCAAAATCTTGCTTTTCCCAGTAGACTCAAACAAAAGTAAAGTGCTGCAACTTCTCCTGGGTTACATGTTCCTCCCCATTAATAATATTTGTCCATACTCTGGAGTTGCTTCACCACACCTGTCCCAGTTTTCCTCTGTGAAATGTTGGAGGGTATAGTCAACTGGCTGAGTATACCTTAGTATGTCGACAGCTCAAACTAAGGTGGCTGGCTTGAACTTCTGGTTCCTCTCAACACAGCGCTACAGTTTGGTGATGCTAACATGACCTTGGAAGCACACATACACCAGAATTAGTTAGATTGCATTCTTATTTATACTTGACTTGTTAAGAAAAGCTTTGAGTGCTTTTGATGACCACACATGTTCTTTGCAAAACAACTGGACAGCTTTGCACTTAAGGGAATACAATTGTATGATCACAAAATGAAATTCAAGCCCACAAGGTAATTCAGTTTTTAAAAAAATTTCTACCAAGTTCATTGGTCTAAGAAGTAAAGACATGTGTCAGGTATATGTGTCAAGACAGCTGGAGAGGATGATGGCTTCTCTTGCATACATGCAGTTTTGCCTGTATATTGAGATGATGTATATAAACAGCTCTGAACACTGGTAGCTGATATTGATATTTGCATGAATTTGGTTCATTTTGAGTATTGCACAAAGCTTTGTGGTCATCTTATTACTGGTGTGATATTTTATTTATTTGAAGTGTGTTTATATTTTAACCTTTATGGAATGGAAGCCTCTTTGGAAGGACATTTCCATATACAAGAGAGTTATAAATATTTTGATCAAATTAACTCAAATGCTGCAAAAAGCAAACTATTTTATTAACTAATTGTGAGAAATGTGCCCAAGTCAAAGGATAGTACTGATTTTGACATGCTAAAATTCCACTCTGAGAGAAGAAGGAAAAAAGGAACACAGTTCTTTGGATAATTAAAGATATTTATGGGGGTGGGTGGGAATGATATGATATCTGCCTTGTAGCCTTTCAACAGCTCCTCTAAAGGCTAAGCAGTGTCAGCCTTGATTAGTAGTTGGATGGGAGAGTGCTGACAAATACTAGGTGCTGCAGGGTATATTTTAGAGAAGGAACTGGTGAAACCACAACTGAGTATTCCCTGCCTAAGAAAACCCTACAAAATTTATGGAATTACCATAAGTCGACAAGCAACCTGAAGGCAATTTTGCACAGAGAGAGAGAGAGACATGAGACTGGATGCAGTCAACTGAGACATTTGATGGCATTAATTACATGAATTTATTCAAGGGATATTATTTTACAAAAGGAAACAACATTACTTCTTTTAAATTAAATGTGATATTTGATCAGTTGAGCCTAATAAATCTACAAGATTATTTGTTTTAATTTTTTTGCTGTTTCAGTAATTTTTTTTAGTGAGAGTTTTTCAAGAGAGAAACGGTTGCTTTCACAAGCTTCTCAAGGCCTTATTATTATTATTATTATTATTATTCCGCCAAATACCCTAAATTTGCTGCAACCATATTAAAATTGACTCAAGCACAACTATCAGTAATTATGTTTATTGCACTTACAACTTCTGCCTCAGCTTTTCATCTCTCTGCCTCACATACCTGTATAACCAACCCACTTTCCTTCTAACTCCTCATTTGAACTCAACTTGAATTCCATGCCAACTGGCAGAACAGGATTTTTTGATTTGTTGTTTTAATCTGGTCAGAAACCACACTATCTCCCAAATGCATACTTTGCCTGACACGGTTTCTCTGCTATGTTCTCTTCCACCTCCCTGATAAAAGGCCACATGAATTCCCATTCCACCAGTTTCCTCCTCAGAACTCCCACATATTGTTCACTGCATCGGCAGTGCAGCTTCCTACTGAGTAAGCATGGAAATTACCATACAGGCATCAAAATCTAAAACTATCGGGGCCACATTTTAAATAAAAGCTACTACAGTGAAACACTAATACAAACTCTAAGCATTATCAGGCCTTATGTCTAACCAATATAACACATTGTTTCCAATTACATGCTGCACAAATGGAGAAATTGTCTGATAAAACCTAGCCAAAGTGAAGTCTAAAAAAAACTGATCCAGTGGTGTTCTAACTTTTAAATGACTTTGTACTCTTTCTGCCTAGGGTTGCAAGAGTGAAAGCAGGAGACAGCGCTTGTTACTTTAATAGTTGTGTAGAATAGGAATTTCAGCAAATATTACTTGTAATCTGGCTACATTACAAGCAATACCTGCCAGTTCCCTCTTCTACCCGTTTTCTTGTCAAGTTTCATTCTGGCAAGCCTCTTTCCACCTAAAAATTGGCATAGGTCCTCATCAAACTTAGCTTGTCTGTGCTCTCAAGTTTCAGATCACCTTCCTGAACCATTTCTAAGCAAATGCTGGAGCACCCACTACCCATCTACATAATCCCTGTCTCTATAATGGTGAGTTGAAATTCATCTGACCAAGCCTTAACCTAGGACCACTCTTGGGCCATATAATAAAAATATATTAAATTAAACAATAAATTTGAATTAAAAATAAAATAAATTTAAAACGTTGTCTTCTTCAGCACTATAGAAATAAAGCAGTTTGGCACCACATTAACTGCCATGACTCAATGCTGTGGAATTCAGGGAGCTGTAGTTTTGTGAGACATTTAGCCTTCTCTGTCTGGTGCCCCACTAAACTACAAATTCTAGGATTCCAGAGCACTGAGCTGTGGTAATTAAAGTGGTGCCAAAATGATTTGTTTCTGAAATGCAGATGCAGCCAATAACTTCCATGAACAGGTCAGTGAATGACAGAAGGCCTTGTGCTGCTCTTTGCCTGCTTTTCTCTCTCTTGTAGTCCTTTGCACCAGCCAGTGTTATTCTGGTTGCAGGCAACAAAAAAGATTTTAGGTTTGGACTCCGTTTTAGTTCCCTCTAAAACTTCCTCTAAAGCAGCATTTACATCCTAGTCTAGTTTTACTTCCACTCCCTAACTGTTGGTTTTGGAGTGGGCTATTCTTGATTTACTCTGAAAATGACTTGTTCTATTTGTAAAAAGTCCCTGAAGCCATGTCTGCATCACTTTGCAATGTGCACAGATAGGACCCAGAGCTTTCCAGTTATTCCTGAGTTGCATGTAGGGGTAGTCAGAATGTGCCCTGCCATTTCATTTACACCGTATCCTCATCCCATGAGAGCTCAAATTCTCTGGTGGTATCTAAGGATTACAGCTAAGATAACTATGGGCCCAAACAGACAGACCGAAATAAAGCTGCTTCAGGTCACTTTGGAGGTATGCTGTTTAAATGACACATGCATCTTAAGAGGCCCAAAGCTGTGCGAAAGCTGCTCTCCAGTCCTTAGGACTAGAGCATGGCTTTGGTGTGCCTTCTGGCCTCTTAGGACGCATGCATCATTTAAACAGCCTACCTCCAAAGTGATCTGAAGCAGCTTTATTTTGCCCTGTCTGTTTGGGCCCTATATGTCAGATGTACATTCAGCCAGGCATACACACAGAGAGAGGCCACCTTAACTGACTGTAGCTTTTCAGCATATGTACATACAGCAAAATAAATTATGCCAATTTACATGATGCCAACATTATTAGTCATGCAGGGACCTCATTTTAAAAGGCAGCCACATGCTGGGGACAGGGGATTCTGTCCTTCAATGCCTTTCCTTAGAACGTTCTGGAGATTGGCTAGTTTCAAAAGATAGTATGGAGATTATTGCACTTCCAAAAATCTCAACTGTTCCCAGACTTAATTCACCACCAGTATCACTGGCCAGTGCATCCCAGGTCCCAGGCCCGCTTTTGAGGACATTTTTCCAAGATGGGAGCTTGCTGTCTTGGGAGCTTGTCAATTGGAAAAGTGGCCTCCAAAGCAGGCATCAGCAGTGAATTAAGTCTGATAATGCCCGGTAGTAACCTGCAATCCAACTATATCCCATTGGGGAGCAGTTGGGTTTTTTTTGGAAGTTTGATAATCTCTATAGAAAGGTTAGGTGGATCAGCAGCCAGTAGAGTTCATATATCATTACATGGCGTCTACATTCTTGTTGATGTTGTTCTTGTCTTGTATAAATAATGCTCTCTATGTCAGAAATTCAGAGCTAGCCAGTTAGACATTAATATAGCTCATGTTAAATAACTGACAGTTTAAAAAACAATACATCTTACATTCAAATTATTTCACTTTTTTTGTTACATCTTAATCACCATTGTGGTGTAGTTAGTGGGAAAAAGATGTGATTTGGCGTTTCTGCCTCAGATACCATATCTGAGGAAAGCCACAATCTTTGAAGGAGCCTCAAACCACCTCTAGAAGAACAAGACTCCTAAACTTGGTGGATCTTCACAATGTGCTACCACTGAGAAGAAGCAAGAAAGGGGAATGCTCCTTCTTATTTAGCACATGACCTAGAAATGTTGAGGATGGGCTGCTGAATTTCATCATGTACTTACAGTTGGCTGTGGGACGAAGTCGGGAAACAGACCAGGAGGGCAGCCACTAGATAGAGAAGGGAGCCCTCCATCATGAACTGGAGGGTCAGGCAGTAGGGAAAGCTCCAACCCCCGCATTTATTATAAGAGTCCGTTACCAAGCCAAGCCCATCTGCACTTGCTTAATGTTTAATCAGCAGACTGGGAGGAGTTTGACAACTGGTAATTTCAGAAGGAAGTATCAAGACTGCCAAACATAAAGAATGCTTTCTCTTTTATTTTTTAAAGCCTCAGCCAATCAGTAATATAAGGGATGTGGTGACTTCATGGTTAAGATGCCAGTTCTGATGATCAGAAGATCAAAGGGTTGACAGTTTGAGGCCCGAGTGCCGCATGATTGGGTGAGCTCCCACCACTAGTCCCAGCTTCCACCAACCTTGCAATTCGAAAGCATGCAAATGCAAGTAGATAAACAGGTACCACTTCTCAATGGGAAAGTAACAGCATTTGGTGTAGTCATCCTGGCCACATGACCAGCAGAGTAGTCCTCGAACAACGCTGGCTCTTGCTATTTTTGAAACGCTGCTGGATAAGTGCAGCTGGGGTCCATGTTGCAGACGGGTTTCACACACCCGGCCTCAGCTGTGTGCTATAACACCCATTTTGACTTTTCAATCCCGTGTCTATCCTGGCAGGATA
Organism: Sceloporus occidentalis; assembly: GCA_023333645.1. Taxonomy (NCBI): domain Eukaryota; kingdom Metazoa; phylum Chordata; class Lepidosauria; order Squamata; family Phrynosomatidae; genus Sceloporus; species Sceloporus occidentalis. Next base: position 185,297,599 of record JALMGF010000001.1, on the reverse strand, counting down.
TGCAGGTGTGATAAATTCCAATGGCTCTTAAAACCATGGTTCAAATCCCAGCTCAGCCATGGAAACCCACTGGGGGACCTTGGGCAAGTCACACTCTCTCAGCCTCAGAGGATGGCCACGGCAAACCCCCTCTGAAGAAACCTGTCAAGAAAACCTCGTGATAGGTTCACCTGAAGGTTGCCATAAATTGGAAATGACTTCAAGGCACATAACAACAACAAAAGACAGCTTTTGGCGTATGATTATAAAGGTGTAATTGAAATGCCAAGTGAAATGATCCATTTGTTTAATAGGAAAAATAAACAGGTTCCAGTAAAAAGCCAAGAAAATATCTGAAGAGCTACATGTTGTTAAACTTTGTAAAATAACACAGTGGAATGAGGCTGTGAGGATTTTGTTGTTGCTGTTGTTGTTTTATTGGGAGGAGGTTGTCAGAAATTCATGGGCTTTAGCGCCTTTGCTCTCCGGGCCCTGGAAAAATGTACTGGCCCAACCCTCCTCTTATGGGCCCTGCTCAGGACTGGAGTGTGTGTATGCGGTTTGTCTTTAAGTCACTTCCAACTTATGCGACCCTAAGGTGAACCTATCATGGGGTTTTCTTGGCATGTTTCTTCAGAAGGGGTTTGTCATTGTCATCCTCTGAGACTGAGAAAGTGTGACTTGCCCAAGGTCACAGAGCGATTTTACACGGCTGAGCCATTATTGGAACCCTGGTCTCCAGAGTCATAGTTTAGTGCTCAAAGGACTACGCTATGCTAGCTCTCCAGGATTGGGGAGATTATAGCAAATAGGCTTCCCATGCAGGATCTGTCTCATGAGAAGGAAGCCAAAGGAATAAAGAAGCATTTCAAATATGTCATAGCATATCATCATTTCTGCAGAAGGCCCCACCCTGTTTACACTCGTATCCAAGATGACACCACTCATACAATACCCCTCAGAGTAGTTTGAACACACAATTTTTTTCTATAGAATTCTATAGGAGAGGTGTCTGACACCCAAACAGCAGTATGAGGCAGCCTCTACTTGAACCATGAACTACCATTGTTCTATAATTAATTGTTGTCACTGTCACTATGGGCAGGTTTTTTTTAGAGACCAAAGCAAATGTACTGGGAAAAACACATTTGCTTGCCAAACAGCAAGTGCTTTCAGATGCTCTCTGGAACCTCAGACTCTGAGACAGTGCACAGGCATTATCCTAGATATAGGAAAGCTTTGTGATCAGTGTCATGTGTGATATGTGGAATCCCAAAAGTCTGAAACAGCTTCCTCTGTGTAGAGCTTGGAAACATTTGCATCTTCAGTTACAATTCATAGAACTTGTTTTATTTATTTATTTATTTATTTATTTATTTATTTATTTCATTAATATCCTGTCTTTCTCCCCAGAGGTACCCAAGATGGCTCACAGATGAAACCTTTAAAATTATTATAAGATTCAAACAATTAAAACATCTATATATAAAATCACATAAAATATAGTTAAGTTAAAAACAGATTAAAAGCCCAAATACTCCATAAAACCACCCTGCTACGCATTATGTACAAGAAGCCTGCCAACATAAAAATGTTTTTAGCTGGTGGAAAAAGACCATCGGGGGGGGGGGGGGGGCAGCCAAGCCTCCTGAGGAAGGGCATTCCAGAGGGTGGGAGTAGCCACTAAGAAGACTTTCTCTCGTGTCCTCTCCAGGCAAGCATGTCATCTCGATGGGACTGAGAGAAAGCCTTCTCCTGCAGATCTTAGGGCTCTTGAAGGTTCATATGGGGAGATACAGTCTCTCAAATAGTCTAGACCCAAGCCATGTAGGACTTTATTGGTCATGACCAGCAGTTTCAATTCTGACCAGAAATGAATGGATAGCCAGTGGAGCTGTTTTAACAAGGGAGTTATATGTTCCCTGTTACTGGCCCCGGCCAAGATTCTGGCTGCAGCATTTTGAACCTGCTGAAGTTTCCAAAGGCAGCCCCATGTAGAGTGCATTGCAGTAGTCCAAACAGGTTGTAATCAAAGCATGTGTCACTGTAGCCAGATCTGACATCTCAAGGAACGGACGCAGCTGGCACACAAATTTAAGCTGTGCAAATGCACTCCTGGCCACTGCTGAGCTCTGGGCATCCAAGCTCAGAGTGGAGTCCGGGAGCACACCCAAACTGCGAGCCTGAGATTTCAGGGGGAGTGTAACCCAATCCAGCACAGACAAACCCCCAATTCCCTGATCTGCCTTACAACTGACCAGGAGCACCTTTGTTTTGTCTGGATTAAGCTTCAATTTGTTTGCCCTCATCCAGTCCATTACTGACAGTAGACACTGGTTCATTACAGAGACACCTTCCTTGGAATCAGATGGAAAGGAGAGATAGTGTTGGGTGTCGTCAGCATACTGGTGACACCTCACTCCAAAACCCCGGATGACCTCTCCCAGCAGTTTCATGTAAACATGGGGGTCAGAACAGGATCCTGAGGGACCCCACAGGCCAATGGCCAAGGAGTCAAACAGGAGTCCCCCAACACCACCTTCTGAGTCCGCCCCTCCAAGAAAGACTGGAACCACTGCATAATAGTGCCCCCGAGTGCCATCCCAGAAACATCTAAGTCGACTTATCCTTGGGTCAATGTAAGTATTATATTTTGACGTTTATCAAAAAGAGACCATCCCCTGGTGAAAGGCAAGAGTGGCCCAGAAGGATACCATAGTTGATGGTATTGAACGCTGCCGAGAGATCCAGCAGGACCAACAGGGACACACTCCCCCATCCAGTTCTCTGTGTAGGTCATCCACCAAGGCCACCAAAGCTGTAGTAGACATCCCAATCCCCAAAAAGTTTCCTTATGTATGCAATTGCACTTTTTGGGCTGATGCATCATGTCTGTACATACAATATATAATTGACTATAAGTCGACCACATGTATAAGTCGAGGGCAAGTTTTGGGACCAAAATCATAGATTTTAATATGATCCATGGATAAGTCGAGGTTAAAACTTAGGGGCATGTTACCAAGGATCTTAAGGCTGAAGCAAAGGAAAACAATGGCAAAGAACTTACAAAATTTCAGCAGGCATAAATGTTTGTCCTCAGTCTAAAGGTTGGATGGATGAGAGAGCAAAAAGGGGTCAGTGGTTCCATGACAAATTACACTCTTGCCTTTCACCAGGGGATGGTCTGTTTTTAATAAACATCAAAATACAATACTTACATTGACCCAAGAATAAGTCGACTTAGATGTTTTGGGTTAATTTTTGACTCAAATTTCTAGACTTATACATGAGAAATATATATATATATATATATATATATATATATATATATATATATATTTCAAACCACAGATGGTAGAATCCATAGATAAAGAATCTGTGGATATGGAGAGCCAACTGTATTCAATTTAAGGTTACAAACACTGAGTTATGCACGTGGTGTCACTGTACATAAGTGTGGTTGTTCATGGCAATGCACATTGCATATTTGGTTGTACAAAACTGCAGTAACAAGATGGTAAACCTATCACAGGGTTTTCTTGGCAATGATCATTCCGAAAAGATTTGCCATTACCTTCTTCTAAGATTGAGAGAGTATAACTTGAACAAGATCACCCAGTGGGTTTCCATGGCCATGCCAGAAGTCAACCCTGGTGCCCAGAATCCTAGCCCAAGACACAAACCACTACACCTTAAAAGCAGAACCCATAGTGAATGAATGAAATGCAACGAAAGTGTCTGTATTTCCTGTATTTTGTTTTCAACTGTGACCAGCCAGAAGTGTCAGGGTTAGAAGACAACAGCTCTTTGTTGTTCTGCGCCTTCAAGAAATTTCCCACTTATGACAAGCCTTAAGTAAATATATCACAAGTTGTTCTTGGAAAGATTTATTTAGAAGAGGAGAGCACTTGGACCTCTACTTGAGGGAGGAGGAGGACAGCTATTTCTTTATAAAATGTTTAAATATGAATATACATGAATGCATGAAAAATTATGCATGCTAATGAAACAATTCCCCCCCCCCCCCATATACTATGTAGAGCAAGAGCGGTACAACATCTGCATGTAGATGTAAAGGGAAACACAAGGGTAAAAAGTGTGAAATCCACTGTCCTATGAAATCCTGGAAGTAGCACTTTAGGGAAAGGATTTTAGACTCCTCAGACTGTGATCTCCTCTGGTGCCCCTGACCAAAACAAACCCCAGGATTAAATAGGATGGAGCCAGGGCAGCTAAAGTGGAATCATAGTGCAATAATAACATAGTGTGAAAGGGCTCCAGATCCACCATGAGTGCCCCCCTGCAAAGTGTAGGATTTCAGACATGGTGAATAAAAGCATTTGGATTCCTGCAGGGTGAGTGAGGGGTAAGAACCATCTCTAATCCTAAGCAATGGCTAAGGGAAAGATCAGTAACTTCATCTTAATGTCAAAACAGCCAGAGGCCTAGACTAGATGCAAGCAAGCGCAGGGGCTTTTTTAACTTCAAAAGGAAAATTCAAATTTTATTTCTTCTATTTTATTACTTTGTTCCCAGTTGGCTTGCATCCACTGGATGGGGAATTCATAGTTTACGTACACATACCTCCTCGATTCATCTCACAGCCAAATATAGATGTTGTGATCACAACATGGATGCATTTTCCACATTCCACTTATTATTTTACAATTTTTGCTTTTTGAAGAAGCCTGTGCAGCTTTGAAAGCTAGCATGATATTTTGCACCTTTTGGTTGTCTCAATAAAGTTATCACTGCAAGAGAGATTTTGGATTTTATAGTTGTTTTATGGCAAACATAACATCCCTTACAAGCCTTAATATTTCTCTCATCCAAACTGCACCCTCCTGAAATGATTTTATCCTAATAGAAAGACCCATCAGGGTACAAGTATATACATGCATATCATATTTAAGTTGTAATTCTGTCCTGACAGACTCTGCTGAAATGACTTTATCCTAATAGAAAGAGCCATCAGGGTTTGAATACACATATGCACATCAAATTTAAGTTGTAGTTCTATCCTAACAGACCTAGGAAAACCTACATTTTGTGTATGCAATATCTCCTTAGACATGTGAATGTATAGTTTTTAAAGATAGTGAAATATTACAGCAAGTAAGGGAGTATTCTGAATTTAAATAAATATGTGAGTTTGTGGTTTGCTTGATCATGTGTTATTTGATGAAATAAAAATTCTTAGGATCTGAAAATGTGGCATGTAAATATATCAAATAAACACCTCTAGAAGAAAACAAGTTGAGATGGTGGTGCTGCACAATCCCTCTACTTGTCAAAAGGCAGGCCCAACTCCATCAGGGCTAGCCAGAGCAAGAAGAAGGGCCCTCCCTCCAGATCATCTGCCATGGTCCAGGCCGCAGAAGGAAAGAAGAACCAATGGGCTTGATCCCCTTCCCCACCATCATTCCCTTCTCCTTTTGTGTCATGTCTTTTTAGACTGTAAGCCTGAGGGCAGAGAACTGTCTGAATATCTGTAAGCCACTCTGAGGGCCTTTAGGGCTGAAGAGCAGGGTATAAATACTGTAAATGAATAAATAAATAAACAAACAAGTTGTGTTCCCAAATTTTATTCAGGGACATTCCAATATGGAAGATAATGCTCAAAAAGGTATAAGGTTAATCCACAGCATTTAAATGTGTGGAGAGTGACAAAGGATGTATATATCTGTACAAGTTCACATTTGAGACCTTCCATGTGTATATTCACAACTTGGGAATAGTTGGATAAGATGGTAAGAGGTATAAAATAGAACACCGCCTCCCAAAAACCCCATGTTCTGGTATGTTCTAGATGCTTCTTTATGTTGTGTGTTAAGAACACATATTGGCAAAAGTAATAAGTAATACAGTGGGCCCTTATTATCTGCTGGGGTTTGTTTCCAGGACCCCCCATGAATAACAAAATCCGTGGATGCTCAAGTCCCATTAAATACAATGGCGTAGCAAAATGGTGTCCCTTATAAATGGGAAAATCAAGGTTTGACACTTGGAATTTATACTTTTTTTTACATTTTCAAGCCATGGATGCTTGAATCTGTGTATAAAAAAATCTGTGGATAAGGAGGGCCAACTGTTTATATTATGATGATTTTTGTCAAATAAAATGCACACAGCAATTTGCAAAGTAGTTTACAAATTACATCTACTCTTGAACATCAGGAAATCAGGAGTTAATCAGGAAATGCTGGCTATCAGCTGATTTCCAGTAACAGGTTTGCCTTCCTGGCAACTAGTTGGATAGAAAGGGGCCCTGGATAATATCCAAAGACAATCAATTGCAACATGTCAACATATTTACTTGGGAGAACGTTCAACAGTCCAGGGTCATAACTCTGGGAGGGAGAAGTGATCTATTACTACCAAGATGGAGGAAGAGAGTGAGGTGTAGGAGGCCCTGGCTGTATTACAAGGAAATTAGAATGCCTCTATGGAGATGTAGCACCCAGGTTAATCAGGTAGATTATGTTTCAACTCCCAGACCTTGGGATGTTATTTCACCATCTCACATTCAGTGTCCCATCAACAATTGCTTTTTTTGTACTTTGGAGGACAACAACAGAATAGTATTATTAGAAGTTAGAACCTACTGATTTCATCATGCGGTATGATTTTGAGAATGTTTCCCAAAATGCAAGTTAAAACAGGGATTATTTTAAGAATGTTCTCCAAAATGCAAGCTAAAACAAAGAAATCTAGAAGGTTTTTTCATAATACAATACAATACAATACAATATAAAATCCTGCACAAATTTTATTCTAATGGAATGACATAGATACCTACTTTTCATCACACAATTTGCACCCCTGCTGTAGCCTAACATTCTTTCTGCCTAAGCTGATAGAGATCGCCTCAAAATGCATAGCAACCATGGACCAACTTTGCTAATTCTCCTGGACCTTTCTATAGCTTCCAATGCCATCAGCTCTAGTATCCTCCTAGGACAATTGTCTGGGGAGGGGAATTAGGCATGTTGGATTTCCTTGGTTCTGTTGCAACCTGGATGACTGTTGCAAAAGTTTTTCTGTGCCTCACAGCAACTATGTTATTGTACGCCAGAAGACCCTATTCTATTCTCTTCTTTGTTAAACATCTAGATGATACCACTGAGGGCATCTAGGCCTGGAATGCATTTTTCATCACTGTGCCAAGTGGACTCAATTCTATTTCAGTTTTCAGAATATTTAGATAAAGGTGCAGAGGTGCTAGGTTAGAGTTTGGAATGAGAACTAAGTGCTAACAAATGCTGATACGAAAAACAAGTCTTCTACACTGTAGAAATAAAGCAGTTTGACCTTAATTTAATGGTCATGGCTCCACAGTCATCCAAATTATACAGGCTAGAGGGAAATATGAAAATGGGAAATACTTGCACTATCATGGGGGAAGAATTTACAAATGAGTGTTAGTCACCATCAAACTGCCTCCCATCCCAAATAATCTGGATAGCCATGGTAGCATTCCCACTGGGTTTAAAATACTGCTGCTTAATGCATGGTCAGTGAAAGGTAAAACAGCTTCCACTTGATTGTAGATGAACATGCCAACCTGGCATGTATTGCAGAGATTTGGTTGGATGAGGTTGCTGGGGTTAATCTCTCTTAATTTAGGCTACCAGGATTCTCTGTGCAGCAGCAAGCCAGAACAGAGGGGCAGCAAGGTGGAGTTGCAATGTTCTCTCGGGATAATATCACCTGACAGTTCAACAGTCTCCCTTCCTGAGCTAGCCAGAGTGTTCTTGGGGATGGTGTTGGAGTTCCCATGGCTTGTGATGCTTCAGGACTTCAACATTCATGCTGCTGAAGCTACCCGGTCAGGAGTAGCTCAGGACTCCATGTCCACTATGGCAACCATGGATCTGTCCCAAATGTTATCTGGCCCCACTCATGTTGCTGGGCATACTCTAGATGTTGTTCACTGTACAGGGTGAGATGATGGTCTGGGGATGAAGGAGCTACTATTTTGTTGTCATGGTCAGGTTGCTTCCTATTCAGGTTTAGACTTGCTGAGACTCAGAGCCTCTGTGGGGGTTGGGGATCCATTAAGACAATCCATCCCAGGCTTATGGATCTAAAATGATTCTTTATATCTCCTGGGATGTTTCCTGCTGTCTTGTCATGTGATCTTGCTGAAGCCCTGGTTGATATCTGGAGTGAAAAAATGACCAGAGCAGTGGACACAATCACTCTTTCTTGTGGAGTGGAGGTAAACCAACCCTCTGGTTTTCTAAGGAGCTGGCAGCAGTGAAACAAGAGAGATGGAGATTAGAATGACAGTAGCAGAAAACTCAGAGTGATTCCACGAGAAAACAGACTAAAAATTATTTGAAAGCCTGTGGTGGGGCGAAAAGGGTAGCAAGACTTTCTTGGCTAACACTATTGCATCTGCACAGAACCATTCAATGGAGCTGTTTTGAGTGGGCAGATATAATCTGTCATGAGAGAGAACCACTCAAATTCTCTGTGACCTGGACACCTGAGTTGATAAATATAGAGTGGATGTAACCTTGGCCACTGCTTGTCCTGTGTTGATTGATAACTTTTCAGTTTGTGCAGTCTGAGGATGTGAACAGGATCCTTGGAGAGGTGAGAGCCACCACATCTGTACTAGACCCTTGCCCTCTCTGGCTTATTAAACAGGCCAGAGGAGGAGTGGCCCAGTGAGTAAGTAATTAATGCCTCTTTACAACAAGAAAGGGTTCCAAAATGCCTGAAGGATGTTTGGTGAGACCTCTTCTGGAAGGTAAAAAAACTTCCCTGGATCCTACTGTACTAGATACCTATAGGCCAGTCTTTAACATTCCACTTTTGGACAAAGTACTGAGAAGGCAATGGTGCAAACTATAGGAAAAGAGATTCCACCTCAACATTAGGAAGAATTTCCTCTTTTTTTTGGCGGGGGGGGGGTATTTCAGCATAAAAGTAAACAGCACTACAATGTTAAATTTTCCACAATATTTCAAATTCAGCTTACGTCATCCCATTCTTCTTCAACCTCACAGTTACAGGTAAGACTCTTTACGCTACATCTTCTTTCTTCTCACAAAGTTAATAATAATAGAAAAAATATTATACTAAATCAGTCTTTGCATAATTAAGATCTTGTCTTGTTTTCCCACAGCTTGGCTACCTCTTTCCATTTTCCATCATATTGTTGGGTAGTTATTTTGTTTACATACATTGATAAAGTGTCTAATATTGCTAAATCATTCAGTTTTATAATCCATTCATCTATTGTTCATGTTGGATTGGATTTCCAGTATTTTGCGTATATCATTCGGGTGGCAGTGATCATATAGAGTAATGCACTCATTTCATCTTGAACCAGATTGTCAACTATTATATCTGCTATATTCAACAACAGGTCTTAATGGGATGTTTTACCTGAGTGTATCTATGATATTCTTGTGTATTGTTTTCTAAAAAAAAAATTGACCATTTTGCATTGCCACAACATATGATATAGTGACCCCACTTTATCATTACATTTCCAACAAATTTTATTTCCACGTTTAAATATGTTCGCTATCCTGGTTGGGGTCATATACAATGAATAGAAAAGTATGTAATAATTTTCTTTAAAATTACTACATTTTGTAAAATTTAAATACCTTTTCCAAACATTTTCCCAACTTGTGAGAGGTATTTCTAATATTAGGAAGAACCTCCTGACAGTAGGAATTGTTCAGTAGTGGAATATGCTGCCTCACAGTGTTGTGAAGTCTCTGTCTTTGGAGGTTTTTAAACAGAGGCTGGATGGCCATCTGTCAGAAGTGCTCTATTATGATGTTTATCACACTATACTCTTAAAGTGCTACTATTCCACTTTGACTCCTCTAGCTGCCTCCTGTTGCATTCTGGGATTGGCAGTTTTAAGGAGGGGTATTTAGAATTCTCAGGCAGAGAATCTGCCTGAGAATTCTAAATACTCCTCCTTAAAACTGCCAATCCCAGAATGCAACAGGAGGCAGCTAGAGGAGTCAAAGTGGAATTGTAGCACTTTAAGAGTATAGTGTGATAAACATCTATGTATCCCTTCATGGCAGGGGGTTGGACAGGGTGGCCCTTGAGGTATCATCCAATTCTATAATTCATATATATATATCCTACATAAAATAGTATTTAAAAATATCTTTTACATAGTATTCCACATACAATATGTAATAAATCACATTAATTATCCATTCTTAATTACCTTATCTAAATCTTATTTATATTAAACCATTTAATATTATCTAAACCAGTAATTTAAAAAACACATACAATTAATATTAATATCTTCATTCTTTTTACTGTCTTCTTTTCATCATATACTAATCATAGTTCCACAAAAGAATAATACTATTAATTTATCACTAATTAATTTTTCCCTTCTATTATTATTATTATTATTATTAACCTTTATTTATAAAGCACTGTAAATTTACACAGCGCTGTACATTCTAATCCTGATTTCTTCCAAATTTTCATCCTTCCAAATCACTTGCCAAAATTTCAATAATCATTGCAAATAAAATCAGGTTGAGAGGGCAGCTTTGTCTTGTACCTCTCTAGAGACTTGAATTTGTTCTGTTAGTCCATCGTTTACCATTACTACTGCTGTATTATTTGAATATAGCTGATCTATCAGTCCTCTAAAATTTTCCCCCTACCTAATGTCTTTAATATTATTTTTAATGCTGGCCACACAGTCAAAAAATTTATAAATTTCTAATGCCATTATTCCTGCCTTTTGTTTATTCTTCCCAATAATATTTATTTTATTCAGTACTCTTCTTATTAAATTTGACATTTGTCTTCCTTGCACAAACCTACCTTGCTCATTTTTAAGATATTTATGTATAAACCTATTCATTCTTTTTGCCATTTTTGCTGTTATTATTTTAGCATTTTGATTTATACACTCAACCTTCCCCTTCCTCCCTCCCTCTCCCTCCCAACACCCCTTCCATCTCCCCTGCCCATATATACATTCCTACCCCCCTCCTTCCCCAAGGTATCCAACCTTGCTCACTGTTTTTACTAGCTCTCCCAGAGGGGGTGACATAAAGCCATCCTTCCTAGTGTGTGATCAATTTTTCTCCTCCTGATTGTTTATTAATTGTCTCTCCTGTTATATCATTTTGCCCCAGAATTCTTTAATGAAAGGGTTTTCTTAAATTTTATTGTCTTTATCCTTATCTTCTATGGTTCCTTGGCTCCACCAGTTGCACCCTCGCTGAACAGATCCAATCTTTGTTCTGGGGAATAGATCTTAGGATATAGAAGCACAGGACATGGAGGACAACCCATGGGTTTCCAACCTGCAAATCCCTCCTAGCTGCCAGGGGACAAAGGAGAGGTTGGAGGAAACGTGTAGCAACTACAAAACTTGGGAGAATGTTTGAAACCAATGCAAGTCTTACATTTAAACTGACATATTAAACAATAAACACATACATACATGAAGACAGACCTTCTTATAAAAATAACTCATTTGGCATTCCGCAGTTCTTCCTTTTACAGCGCACTGGCCTTCTGTCCTCTCTGTTGATAGAGCTATATACTATGCCGTGGTTTTGTCTGGCTGCCATTATAGGGTGAAATGACATGTCCACACTGATCATCAACATGACAGTCTCTCCAGGGTGTGGCTCAATTAATTAAAATAAATATTTTTCACTGTTATTAACACAACTTTATTAATAGCAAACTTTCCAACATTTTACAGATGAACATTTCCCACAATATTCCATACATAGCATCAGAGGGTGGTCAACATGGCAAATGTTACTAATGAAGAAGAGCAGACATGCTAAGATGGGCTGCAGCAGTTTGCTTTTGCTTGAGCCCACTGGGAAGGGCAAGTTTCCACCCAACTCATTGCCTCTCCTCCATGTTGAGGTAACTGAGTGCAAACTATTTTTGCCCTTTGAAGGTACTCTTGTGAAAGTGATTTTCAAAGATCAGAAATCTGTAGCTTAGAAATAAGGGCTGTGACCAGTCTGTAAGCAGTTCACAGCAGCTAACTTTTGCTGACAAGATGTTTACGGCTCTTTAGAGGTACCTGCAGTCAGTGTTGTGCTCAAGCTAGGTTTCAAACAGGAAGCACACTTTCCATGAACTGGTGCCTGCAAAGGGTCTGTGGTTAGGTTGGGACACCGTGGGCTAAAACTAAAAATTACATAGACAAGCTTGTTGTTATGGGATAAAAATCCCAAAATGGCATTTCTAGACAGATAATTATTTTCTGTCATGTGGTTGGTCAAAAAAAGATTTGGGGAACCCCTGAAGCTTCACTGCTAATATTACAAAATAAAATGTTCTGTCTGATGGTTAGAATGCCTTCTCCTGGGGTTGTTCTCCAAATTTGTGCATTTATTAAAGGTGAACTCTTGCTTTAAAGACTGTTCCATTTTTCGAGTCAACTTTGGATGAATCTATAGGAAGGACCGTATCTTACAAGGCAATAAACTGCAATAACAGCTGGTTAATAAGGTTTGTTACTGGGGCTTATCAGACAATGTTGCCTCCTTTCTGTTGTTATCTTTTGGCAACTGAATCTTTTGATCCACCCAGAACCTCCATGAGTGACCTCCTTTCTCCACTTCTGTGATGCCAGCATTTGTAGTACAATAAATCAATAAATCTGCTTTAATCCCAATTTTGGGTGGTCCATGGGCATCTTTAGATGTTGCTTTCCCTTTAGTTGATGTTAGCAGATGAAATTAATCATTAACAGATTAATTGCTCTCATTTCTCATGAATTAATCTATCCGGAATCAGTAAGTCTCCTCCCACCCCCACCCCTGAAAACAATGCCTTTTTAAAGGTAAAACTTCTTTTAATTTTATATTTCTTTGGGGGAATGTCTGTGTCCATGTGCCAAACTATGCACATACTGGGCAGCAACTGGGTGGGCAGTGCCAAATGTTGCATGTGAGCACAAATAAAGGCTGTAATGCTGGAAAGATTACAAAAATTATTAAGGTGTGATAAAGAAGAGCGCAGTCCCAATCTCATAAGAAAAGAACAGTTTTAGCAGGAGAACAGCCTGGTGTGATAAAAATCCAAGGGCTGTATCCCAGCTTTACTGTGTAGTATCGCTGCCCTTTATTGCCACACTCACCTGTTTTAATCCAAAATGAAATCAGTGTGGAAAGCCACATGGGAACCCACTATGTAGCCACATCAGTACAAAGGAATGCTTCTATCTTGTGCATGTGTTTGCTGTATCGGTTGATATTTGGTCACAGAACTGCAGAGGCTGTGGGTGTTTTTAAATATGTATATTCACTTAGGCCTGGTACAAATAGGCCCTTTGCAGCATTATGGCGACATGCTAGAGTTGCCTCGGGGCGGTGCTTGCACATGCCCTGCAACCCTAGCACGTCGCCATGACACCACAGCTGTGCAGCACTGTCCAGACGGCGCACACACCTATGACATCGCTGCTGCATGGTGTCCAGATGGAGCTACACAGAAGCGACGTGCTTGCGCCGCCGCCAGCTGTTTACAGCAGTACAAGAAGGAGTTGCTTTTTAGCTGACCTTTTTATCGTGTAACAACGCAGCGCAATTTGGTTGCTGTGGCGCTGCTATGTGGCAAGGAAAGTCAGCACCAGCCCACCCTTTTGAGTGAATCTATACCAAGCCTTAAATAGCCTTTGTTTTCCTTTCATTCTAATTGCTCACCTACACTTCTATAAAGCCAAGCCCATAGACAAGGGGGAGGTGAAATGCTGGTCTGGTCTGCAAATGTTTGCATACTAACACCAATTCCAACTCACCCCCACAGGAAACACCATGTTTTCCTTTTGCCAATAAAAAAAAGGAGCTACTCTTCTGTGACTTGAATGATCAGATGACCTAGATCATCCCACCAATACTACACACATACACATACATGAATATTTGTGGAATTTGGCCGAATTTGTCCTTGTTTGTGCAGCTTGCACAAGTCTGCAGTAAGTAGCCTTTCCCCAGTATTCCTGGAACTGAATCATGAACTAAAAATGTTGTTAGAGCAAAGCTGATGCAAATTTAGCAAAAACCTAGTAGAAATAGGAGGGGGAGGGCATTCTAGGTTAGCACTTTTTACTTTTAGTGGTCTTTGCTTATGCTTGAATTAATTACACATTTATCATTTTGTTATGGTAACTTAATGCTCCACATTGGTTAGTAATTTACATAAATGTTTCCTTCCTGTTGACTATGTTTAGCTATGACCCCAAACCCACGAACCCGAAGGCCCATGGCCTGCCAGAGGACAAGCAGAGTCAAGGAGACCGAACTGGCTAGAATAAAAAACGCTTTATTTTCTGCGCAGGGCAGCAGCACACCATTGTAGGCGTCACCAAGGCTGCAGCACTGATGGCTTCTTGCCACCCCCCTTTTATGCCCTTCGCAGAGGGCTGTTTTCTAAACAACAAGTGATTGGTTGCATTCACTGTTCACTCAATGGTCCTGTATTTTCTTCTTGGCATTACATCTACTTGGAGCTTGGAATGTACAGAGATAGCTAGCTACTGCAAAAGAGATACTTAGCTGAGCTAGGCTCTTCAAGGCCGCTGGTTAAACACAGGCCATTGTATTCAGAGTTCTCTACAGAAAGGAGGGGGTGATAAGTGAGTACGTGCCGCAGTAAAAAAGGGTAGGGGGCCATTTGCCCATCTGCACTTTACTCTGTAGCTCATTCTATGAGTCTACTGTAACCACTGATTCTTTTGCAAAGCCATGTACAGAAGCAGAAAGCATTATTATGTCCCTCTCACATATATACTCTCCACAGCGATTTGCATACCACCTACCTGAAGTATCCATGTGAGAGTTTATTTGTACAGTTAAGACTCAGATATTCTAGAGAACAAGGGCTGATAAGGAGAGGCTTCCAGACAAAAAACTAAACAAACAATTCTAATCAATAGATGGGGGCGGGGGTTAATGGGGCAGATGGGGAATCTCTTGGCTTACCTTCAGATCTGTGGCTGACCTAAGGAATTTTGTTCTTCTCAAATTACCAGCTGGCAGCAACATCTGTTATTGTATGTTGCATGACACGTAGTCACTCACCCCATCACCATGGAGTTTCATTTCCAACATGCATTACTTTGTCCTTTATACATCTTGGCTAATTTTCCAGGAGTTAAATGCCATCAGTAAAACATTTTATACCAGTTTTCACATAACCTATAATTCAAAGTCAATTTTATACTCTTGGACCAAATTCTTTCCCATTTATCCAGCTTTATAGAGTAACCACAGTCCTAGGCCCATTAAATTATATTATTACATGTAAGTTCTTCTTCTATCTCATAGGGGTGAAGCAGATGGCTGATAAAGAATGACCTTGGCTGTTTCTGCCACAATGGGGCCAGGACCATGATGACTGCACAGCCCGCTCCCAGAGTGGGTTACCACTGTAGGTCCCAAGTTGCACCAGCCAGGAGTCACTTTTAATTGACTCCTTTTTAATCCAGTCCTTTGGATCAGAGCAGGGACGTAGCCGGGGGGGGGGGTCTTGGGGTCCGGATCCCCCCTTCCATTAGAAAAATGAATGGTGTGTGCTGCTCCGCCGCTGCACCCAAGCCCCATTATAATGGTGGCACTTAGTCTGGACCCCCCCCCTTCCTAAAATCCTAGCTACGTCCCTGATCAGAGCATGGTCTCCGCACAGCTTCCGGCCACTTTGGGGGTGTGCATCACGTAAACACGACAATCCCAAAGTGGCCAGAAGCCACTTTATTTGGTTCACTTATTTCAGGCCATCTTTTAACAACAGTTTGTACATTTTTAGGATGGTATGATTCTTTTCTACATACATAATTTTATCAAACTCTGATAAATTCATCTTAACACCTTTTAATTTCATATTCATTTTATGTCTTTCAAGTGGAAACCAGCCTATGCAAGTACCAAGCACACTGAATGCCTTGCTTTTCCAATTCCTCTCTAGATTTTACTCTGATTTTATTAAAATTTCCTTATATGTTATTCATCCAAATTCCTTGATCTTTTCCCTTCTATAAAAAGCTTCATATGTGAAATCAATGATGGATACTTTCTAAAAAATCTATGCTTATATTTCAGCCATACTCTTAATAACGCATGCCGAATATATCTTCTTCTCCTTCTCATAGCATAAGAAGGCAAGCCGTCCGAAATGTAAATCCTCACCTTTAAGTTGTAAAATCTTATTTATGTGTAAATTTACAGCGCTTTATAAATAAAGGTTAATAATAATAATAATAATAATAATTTATTTTTAGCTTTTTCCAGTCTTTCAACCAATCAAAGCAGCAAGCATAATTGTAAAGTTTCAGAATAGGGAGACCCATACCATCTCTATATTTCGAGTCTTGCTGTGCCTTATACCTAATTCTTGAAGGTTTTTCCTTCCCAAGTAAACCTTGATATTTCTTTATTTATTTTTTAAAATAGCTTGTCATTGATTATTATGGGAAGATTTCGAAATAAAAATAAAAAACTTTGGTAGAATATTCATCTGTATGACTGAAATCCTTCCTAGTAATACCAATTTAAGGCTTTTCCATTACTTAGGACTTTTTAAATTCCCCTCCACATTTTCTCATAAATTTATTAAATAGATCAAAGTTTTTCTTTGTAATCTCTATACCTAAATATTTTGCTTTTGCTATTTTGAATCCTGATTTTTCTTCTAAATCATTCTCTTCATTTTTCTCTCTGTGTTTTTGGTTATCATCACGCTTTTTCTTTATTAATACAAAACCTTGTAAAACACTATACTTTTTGAGTGTCCATACTAACATAGCAATACTTCTATAGGGTTCTTTTTAGCTAACTAGCGAATGGTCTACTTACGCATGCAATTTATACCATTGATCCATTGAACTCCAGTATTTCTAATGAGAAAATAATCAATAATGGGGATAACAGGCATCCCTGTCTCATTCTATTATGGATCTCAAATTTTGCTGTCAATTCTTTGTTAACCAAGATTTGTGCAGATTGTTTGCTATACATAGACACTATCCATCTGGTAAGTGCGGTTTCCCAAAATTGCTCAAAACAGGAATTTATAACCAAGTGAACTCTGCAGAGTCTTCTTTGCCCAGAGGATTTCTCAGTTGACTTGGGTCCCTATTAGGGGAGTATGTCTCAGCCCACTGGCTAAACACATCTCACCACTCCACCACAACCAACCGGAAGTCAACTTTGAATAGTTTTAATCTGTATTGGTTTTAAATATATTTTTAGCTCCTGAGCACCTCTTTGGGGTAAGCATCTCCTGAGTGATGTCCAGCCAAGAGGCCCACTGCCTGCCAGTGCCTTCTCCCCACCCAGAGCAGGGGCTCCCGCTTATGTCACTGATGACGCACAGATGATTGACATGTATTTTGAAGTGGTGCAAACCAGTGGGGATGACAATCGTGCAAAAAAAAAAAAAGTGATTACAAGGACATAATGAAAAGATCCGCTTTCATAGTGGGAACGACTGACCTTTTGGAATTGATTTACCAACACGGAGTGAAGGCGAATCCCAAACTGATTTAAATATAAGTGGGAACAAGCCCCTGGTATCACCCTGCTATTGACCTCTTCCCATATCACAACATACAGAATCTTTGGTCATTTTTTGTACTAATGCTACTTGTAAATCATAATTCCCTACCAGCTTTTTCACCAGTTGTCCTCTCATTATAAAAGATACATTTAAATTACAAAAACTTGTAATTTCTATCTTTCTGACAGTAAGAGCTGTTCGACATTGGAAGAAGCTGCCTCAGAGCATGGTGGAATCTCCTTCTTTGGAGGTTTTTAAACAGAGACTGGATGGCCATCTGTCAGGAGTGCTTTCCTGCATGTGAGAAATTGGTTGGGCTGGATGGCTCTTGAGGGTTTATTCCAACTCTAGGATTCTGATTCTATGATAACATCAGTTTAGAAAGGTATCAAATGTGTGCAGGATAGTTTTAATAGCATTACTATTCACAGATGCCTTTTACTATGAAGAGGAGGCTTGCCCCACACCCAAACTAGTCCAAAACTATAGAGCTTATTTGGGAGGTTTTAAAAATACCCTTGGTTTTCTTATTAATGGATTTGCAGACACTAAAGTAGTTGATAGACTACAGCATCTCATATTACCAAGAATGAAACAAACAAACAAAACCATTTGAAAGCAAAATAAACTACTGTACTTATTTTTAAACAGCAAAACCATTTTTAAGAGGGAAGAAAATCAGACTTGGGTGCTTCTACCCTTTGAACCACTCAGGCGGCATCCGCACTGCAGAAATATGGCAATTTGATACCATTTTAACTGCACAGTTTCCATCCTATGGAATCTTGGAATTTGTAGTCTGTGGCACAAGAGCTCTCTGACAGAGGTTAAATGTCTCACAAAACTATACTTCCCAGGATTCCATAGCATTGATTCATGGTAGTTAAAGTTTTCCCCTCTCCCCCACAAAAATGATCAGGACAGCACTCTGATGGTGCTGCATCATCAATAAAAAACATATTGCTAACAGTATTATAGCATTGGATTGTTTGCTAATAATGAACACAACACCACAGTAACAAATAAGGCCTTTATTTTATATATAAACCATTTGGAGTGGGGGAAAGGAGAGCAAAAAGATAAAAGATAAAACTTAAGGAGGGAAGGTGTCTTCTGAACAACAGCTAAAAAAAACAGCCTTATATAAGTAACACAGTGAAGCTGACTCCTTTTCAGTTAGACCTGGCAGCCCAAAAATGTCAATGTATGGGAAAACCGGAGGAAGTCATTGCATAAGTCCTCCATATTTTCATCTTGACATTCTTCATCATCTGGCCACCTCTCAATCCAGGTATCTTTGGTAATGAGGTAGCTGACACTGGAAAACAAAAAGAAGGTGGAGTTCTGAATTTTTGCACCACAGGCAAACTGGTTAAATGGAAAGTTGTGGAAGAACATAACAGGGCTACACTCAAGTAAATAAGGACCATTCCTCAGCTATTTTATACACCTTGAAACTGCCAATTTTATTTTGGCTGTGTTTTAGGAAAGTACTGTAAATTTATTTCAGTGAGAAGATGACTGGAACGGTTACTTCTTTTTTTCTTTTAGTATGCAAAATGATTTTGTAGCCCCTTTGAGAATAACTGAAAGGGAGAAGCTGGTAGCATAAGCTTTTATAGACTTCAGTATACTTTCTCATCCATCTGAGGAAGTAGATTCTAGTCTACAAAAGCTCACGCTACCAACTTCTCTCTTATCTCAAAGATACTACCAGATCCCTTTGCATACCGATTATCGAGACTATAACACAGATATGTTTTTTGAACTCTTTTTAAATTCTTTTTTCTAAAAAAGCTTCTTATGAGGCATTTGGAATTTTAGGAAATTGAAAATAGTATTTACATTAAAAATATGTCTACCTCCTTTGCCACTAACTAGTCAATCACTCTTATAGTAAACAGCACTTCTTTCTAAAGCAGGGATGAGGAACTGTTATTTGTGGGACCAGATTGCCCCCAGGACCAATCTGGTAAACTGGATGAGCTCAAGGAGTGGGGTTTGGCTCCACTCCATTTTCCATCCAACTCAGTGTCTTTAGGTTGAACTTCAGGTTTTCATTGCAACCAGAAGTGGCCAGATGTCACATACAGTGTTTAAAATTTCATGGACTAAAATGGTGGCAGGGCTGTGCCTTCTTTTAATCTCACAGCCTGCACTGTTCTGATTCCTGCCCTAAACATGTTGAAGTATCCTGCGGCAGCCTATTGGTCTCCTTGATGTGTATCCTTCAGTGTTTAGCAATGAACATCTATTTGCAGTTTATATATCATGTATCTGACTTTGGTTCTGGAAACAACAGTGTAAATTGGGGTAGACTACTATGGAGGGGATGATGGCCATTTCCTCAATGGCCTCCTTGTCCAACAAAATGGCTGTTCCTTGTATGAGTGAAAGTGATCTCACATCACTTCTGGTTCCTGACGAACTGAAATATATCCAGATGTGAGATCACTTTCGTGGTTGATGTTGGGTTGAGGGGAACCAAACAGCCACATTTGTATGGTTTCAGCATTCTCTATTTGTGTGTGGTTAGACTTTTTTTTTTTTTTGCCATTTGAAGAATGACATTAAAAATACTTAATATAGCCCCAGTGGCCACATGTGTCCCATAATGAGAAATGCTTTCCCCAATCCTGTAAATGGTTCAAAGTAAGACAGAGTGATTGGGATCTAGATCAGTGGTAAAACAGATAATTTATGAGGGGTGCACCACTTTAGGATTATAAAAACACACTTGAAGCCTGACGAACATAAGTGAAAAATTCTGTGTTCCTTGACCGACAGGAATAACCACTGAGGTAGTATTAACCATGCCATGCCATTCCTGCCGTGAGTGAAGGGGTCTCAGTCTCAAGGCGAAGACTACTTTGCAATCCCATCTACATAGTTGAAAAAACGTTGGGTGTAACTACAAGGAGTCTTCTGTGGAAAAATGACAACTTTTTGATCACTTCTTTTCTTGGTTGATTGTTTTGGTTCTCAAAATTGCAGTGCAATATTTCATAGTTTTTTTGGACACACTCTTTGAGGCACCAGTAGTGGAAAAGCAGTAATAATAAATAATAAAACAAAATAAATAAAAGCAAAGTATACATCTACTAAATCAATGAAATG
This sequence comes from Sceloporus occidentalis, assembly GCA_023333645.1. Classification (NCBI taxonomy): domain Eukaryota; kingdom Metazoa; phylum Chordata; class Lepidosauria; order Squamata; family Phrynosomatidae; genus Sceloporus; species Sceloporus occidentalis. The sequence goes on along the minus strand of JALMGF010000001.1, from coordinate 185,276,962 downwards.
AAATGCATACTCATTCTTGGCAGGCCACAGGTCAGTGCTGACACCCCAGATCAGATAGTCGTTGTTCAGCTGCAGATTCAGATTTTCCCTGCATTTCATCTGGCTGATAAACTTGCGAGGACTGGCAAGTGGATTTGGATCACTCCCTGGAGGAATCAGACAAAACAAAGAAAATGTTTGGATCACGTTGTGTGTACTAGTGGCTTGGATGGAAGAAGGCAGAAGAGCAGAGGAAGGAAACACTGGGGGACAGACTGAAAGGCAAACTTGCACTGATGTCCTACTGGGGCCTCTAATCTTGAGGTTGCGTGCAGACATTTAATGAGATAAGAAGGGGGAAGGAAGGAAGGAAGGAAGGAAGGAAGGAATGTGGCAGCACTTTTAAGACTGCTTTTTATTATTATTTTCACTTGAACTTTCATAGGTATAAACCCACTTCTTCAGATGCAATATGGAATGATAATAAATGCTCAAGTGTAACATTTACTTTATATCTGTTGATATAAAGGAATGTGGTGGAATGTAATAGGATCCAGAAAGATGCAAATCATGAACATAGTCCTAAATTTTCAAAGGGCTGCATAAGGTGATACAAGTTTTTCAGATCTTTACAGTGATCAGTTAGTGTCAGTGTATGAATGCAATAAATCTGCTAACCAAAAGTCATTTTCCCTGCGGTCTAAACTCTGTCTGAGAATATTCCATTTGTCCTATGTGTAGTATCAAGGACTGTTATATTAATACTAAAAGATTGCATGTACAGCGCTGTGTAAATTTACAGCGCTTCATAAATAAAGGTTAATAATAATAATAATAATAATAATAATAATAATATATGCATTAATATTGGTTCTGGGGACCTGGATGGGCATGCCTTCTTTTTGAAGATGCAGTGTTTCAGAAATCTTATTATTATAGCATAAATATCCTCTGCTTCCCCAAACATCAATGTCAGGCAAAAAACAAAAACAAAAAGCCCTAGCTAACCGCACCTCCTGGATTATTTTTTTAAGGAGTTTTTGCTGCAATCTATGCTGAAATAAAAAGAACCCAGCCTTTAGGGAAGAAAAAAATAATTATGTTTTTTTTCTTCTTGAAATTGCTGTAAATATTCCATGGAAGGGAAAACATCTGGTTGTTGTTGTTGTTTTTTAAAAAAATCATGAGCAACAACTATAGGGCAAGAACATTTCTATCTATCTCCTTTACCTCCCCTTAGTTAAGGAAGCCACAGCCCTGAGCTTGTAAGAACTGAACTAGACAGTTGATGACCAGGGCTCTTGGAGGTTTTCCATTCATAAGTTGACTTGAGAAAGAATAACAACAACAAATGTAAGGGTTCAGAGCAAATCTTCCTGCTCTTTATCTAGTGTGCCATTTCCTATAGGATGGACATTGTTACCTTCTTTAATTACTTCCAGAACTTTCATGAAGTAGTTGTCATAACCATTTTCCTCTTCACTTCGAACCAGCTTGGCTTTGTACACTTAAAAACAGAAAATTTAAGATGTTTATATGTTTTTCTTCACAAAAGCTGTAATTAATTTAGCTGTCCATGAGCCATAATCCCTAATCATGATACGGTATTCCTGCAAAAAATGAACAAATCTCACTGCATTTTGGCACTGGTAAATCCAGACTCTGTTCCTCAATCAACACCTAAACCTCAGTTACATGAATTGTTCTGTTTCTCATCACAGAAGGCCCAAAATACATCAACAAACTGCTGTGCCCATCACCATAAGAAATGTCCCTATGGATAAATTTTGGAGCAGCAGCTCATCATGCAGAGGCTGGAGAAAGGCAGCCAGTCTTACCATGAAAAACGCGTGAAGCAGCTGCCCCAGATGGTGAATTTTGGCTGGTGGGTGTTCATTATTAATATTCTAGCTGTGCCACTGCCTCAGTTACAGGGTTCAGCCATCTAAGGTGTACTCACCATAATCCACTCCTGGTTTGCAGGCCAATTCAACTCGTATCTGCAGGTCAACATTTTCTTCTACATTGTTGAGCAAGGAACAGCTTTCTTTGGGAGAAGAAAACATAGAAAGAAAGAAAACAGAAAGTAAAACACATGGATGAGTTACCCGGAAGCCCCTTCTTGTGTCTGAGGCTGGATCTGTTAGGTCTTGGCTTCAAAAATACAATTGGGGAAGGAATAGGCAGGACAGATACTGAGAATATCTGAAATGTGCCTTCTACCCATGTCATTCCTGGATGCTCCCAACTCCCACATTAGTCCTTTTTGGTTCCAAGTAGTATCCTTCTTTCTCTCCTCTTGACATATCCATCTCTCACATCCCCTCCTCCTAGCAATTTCCAGCCATTAGCCTAACTCCTTCACCACTCTTTATCTTCCCCATTGCTGTTCTTACACATAGGCACTTACATACTCAAAGTCCCTCCCCCATGCTGTTACTTTACAAAAAACACACATAGAGTATCCCCACCCTCTCTCCTTTCCCTTTATACTCCCCCCCTCCAGTTTATAAGAATAGTTCACCCATAGTAGACTCTATAGTATAGAAGGATGCTGTAATTTCCCTAACAGGCCTCATCTTCATTTAATTCTAGATGTGTCATTTTAAGAAGGATGTAGAGAAGATAGACCAGGTTCAGAGATAGGTAAGAAGAATGATACAAGGCATGCAGTACAAAACATATGAGAAGACACTGAAGAAGCTGGGAATGTTATGTTTGGTGAAGAAAAGACTGAGGGATGACATTATCATGCTCTTTAAAAACCTCAAACACTGTCAAAGAAATGAAGGGGAAGGCCTATTCTCTGCTGCCCCAGAGGGTAGGACCACATTTAATGATTTGAACATTAGAAGGAACGTCTTCATAGTAAGGGCAGTTTGGCAATGGAACCAATTGTCTAGAGAGGTGGTGGGTCACCTATGGATGTCTTCAAAAAGAGGCTGGACAGCTGCCTGTTAGGGATGCCTTAGCTGGAGACCCACGTTGCATAGGGGTTGGACTCAATCATGAGGCTCCTTCAAACTCTGTGGCCTGTCTACCTTCCTCCATCCGTTATGTTGCATTCATTAGATGAATTGGGCTACAGTCCACAGAAGCCTATGCCAAATAAAGTTTGCTAGTGTTTAAGGTGCCACAAGACAGTTTTATTAACAGAAGGATTTATTCAAATTACTGGAGTGCCAACAAAATCCTAATTCATATTAGTTGATTTTACTTAGTTTTTTCATTACCTACACACAGCTGAAAGAGTGACCTTCCTCAGCTATGATCCCTATAACAATTTTCAACTCAGCATAGTCAAAAGTGCAGGGCAATTGCAATGTAATTCAAAATACCTGGAGGAGTTCAGATTGGGGATGCAACAGGGCTACACTCTAGATTACAGTTTCTAAACCAGGAAACACAAATACTACAATAGTCCAATTTTGACACATTTATGCCCCCCCCCCCCCCATTAAAACCTTACTTTTGGATTAACAGAAGTAGCAGTTCCCACTCCATCTTACCTTCTGCACATCGGCAAACGTCTCCATGGCATATCTTACTGAGGAGGCCACTTCCTTTGGACAGATGATAAAACTTGGTGCACTGCTCATCTGAAATGGAGGAATGAAAAGAGGCGCCCTTTACTTCAACAAGGAGGAACCTGCACACTTGGGAAATTCCTCTAAAGGGAGACTTAGGGAACGGGACAACTCATTGCTCCCAATGGGAATATTGTAGCACATCACTATGACTTTGTGTAATAAAATAAAGGTAAAGGTTTCCCCTTGGACAAGGTTGTCAAATGTCTGACTGTAAGGGGGTGGTGCTCATCTCTGTTATTAAACTGAAGAGCCAGCATTGTCAGAGACAACTTGGAGATCATGGGGCCAGCATAACAGAACACTGTTACCTTCCCACTGGAGTGGTACCTATTTATCTATCTGTACTTTTTTATTGTATTTTGCCATTTTCAGGGGAATCACTTTTCATTTCTGCATACTTATACCAAAAGGACAGGGGGAAGTCTTCACAAATGTCTCAAGTAACTGTCTGCCAAGTCCTAACTGGACTCTGTGCCATTTGACCGATCTCCCTTGTGCTGAATTCACTGGAACAACTGTAGCAGCCATTACCTAGATTATAATAGCTGTAGACCTTCACTGAAGCTGGCTGAATGAGACCAACTTCAAAGAACTGATGAACTTTAAATTGCACACATTCGTCTTTCAAGTGAGAGACCTGAGATGAAGAGAGAAAAGAAAAAACAAGTCTTTAGGTGCCAGCCTGCCAAGGGAGGCAATTCTCCCCACTCCACACATAGATTTCCCAAACTGCCTTGAGGAAACTATTCTACAATTTTGTTCCTATTGGGGGTTCATGTTTTTCAGGAGAAAAACATGAGGATCCAATGTGTATGGGACTCAAGGACATAACAGGAATGGCCTATGTATAACAAAGACCAATGAACTGGAATGTCAATTCAGTCCTGCCAAAAGTAATCTGCCAACTCAAGGATGTGGAGCAGCACTGAGCCTGGCACTTCGGGCGTAAAGTGTGCCTCACCAAAAGTTTCTTGATAAATATCACAGTTTTACCAATCCCAAACAGGTCCCACCATGACAGTAAGAAGCAATGTGTGTAAACATGTGCTACCAAGTACCAGATGATGCACAACGTCTTGAGTGGCATTGCCAGACATTTTTTTTATTCCTGAACAGTGACCTCATCATGATGGGGCAGGTTCAAACATCATCTAGTTTTTAGAACCCCAGAATCCCAGAGCCAGAAAATATGTTGGCCTTACTGTTTGGGGGGACTCCAGGAGCTGCAGTCCAAAAAAGTCACTTTTCCTAGCTCTGACTCATCCCATCATCTTATTTCATAATCCTTGCTTTAACACACACCGGAGCCTGCCTAGCTGTGTTTCTAAACTACAGCTGTCCCAAAGATCTCCTCCATAAGCCTTTACCTTGTCCAAATAAATTATGAGGTTCCCCCTTTCAGAGTAGCCTTTGTCAATTTCGAACTTGGCAATGTATCTGTCGACTCCTTCAGAAAGCTAAACATTAAAAAAAGGACAAGAAACATTGTTGGTACATGGTATAATCCTCAAGAACAGAATTGGTTTTCATTTCAAATGTAGCATTTAGGAGCGGCATTTAGAATTCTCAGCCAGAGAGCTCTTAAGCCTTACTGAACTACAAATCTCAGATTGCAACAGGAACAGTAAAAGTGGAATAGTAGCATTATAAGAGTGTAGTGTGGTAATGTGGAAAGTCTCCTCTTTTTTCCCCTCCTGCTTCTCTCCCCTGGTTCATGATTAATTTTTGTACTGTAGGGACCTATAGTACTATAAAAAAAATAAAAAGGTAGACTATATAATAGAAGATAACTGTAAGAAATTGGCTGGGGGGGGAAATAACCAACTGGTGGCTATTACAATTAATCCTAAATCTGTCTCTCTGTACAGATTTAATTTCCATGGTGAAAAGCTTTTTATTGACTACAGGGAATTTTAAGCCCAACACATTCAAAGGATAAGTTAAGAAGCCATTTCCTGCATAAAGCAAGGCTCACATACCCTTTTAAGGTCATTGACGTCAGGTGCAAAACCAGTGAGCATGGAGACATCAATGATTGACATTGTGGCATCAACTTCACCAAGATACCTAGAACCAGGAGCAGAGAGAAATTAGCCCAGAAAAATTGCTTAGTAATAGATTTGTTCCAGTTCTGTAAGCTCAGTTCTTCATATTTTCAAAGTTCGAAAGGTGAAAAGTGAGATCTAGCACATGCTTACTGATTAGTGCCTACAGAATCACTAAGACTTCTGCCCTTTGTTACCAAAACAGTTCTGTAAAGACTTATAAAATGTCTAAATATGTGCATGTGTTTTCAAGGATCATTATTTTTATAAGTTAGACAACTTGCATAATGCACAAGCAGAAGAGCAGAAGCTGAGCCAATTGCAAATTGTAAATTGGTCATCATATCAAAGGAGAAAACCTGCAGCACTTAAAAACCTGTGTCCATTCCTCATTTTCTCCCTTCATAGTAGACTAGAATCTTCTAGCCTACAGTGAAGAACACATGCCCTTTCAGATGCAATGGACTGCAGCTTCCATCAGCCTTAAGCATAGCATCCTATGATAAGGGACGGTGAAGGCTTCAATTTATAAACACCTGGAGGTGTATATACACATCCCCATTTTAGGCAAAGTGGTATAGTCCTGTGCATAACACACATCCAAAGTAAAGGGGGTGGCTCATCATCTTCAGTGAAAAAAATGGAGCTCTTCATCTATTGCCCTTTGGTTTCTGGTGTGTTCCTTTCCAACCAGTGCAGGCTGGGAGGAGGATATATTCAACTGCTTTGCTGATCAGACTCAAAATATCTCTAACTTGTGAAAATAGAAAGCATTTGGGGAAATATTCAATCAGCTATTTCCTTTTAAAGCAATAATGTCTTCTCCTCCTAATTATTTACCTGAACCTCCAGTTATGACCCAGCAGAACATTCATACCTTATGCAGATTCTGATGTTGACAGCTTGCAGGGATCCCTTTAGCTCCTTCTGACCTAGAAATTGTTAAGACAAAAAGGGAAAGAATCAGTATTCACACAAAACCCATGCTGCACAGATTGTTTAATGTGTTCTGATGAATAGCCTTGATTGTCCAATGACTGATGGTCAAAGCCTGTGTTAGATAGGGTTACATTCCCCCTGAAAGCTCAGGCTTGCAGTTCGGAGGTACCTGGACTCAGCTCTGAACCTGGAGGCCCAGGTCTCTGCGGTAACCAGGAGTGCTTTTGCACATTTAAAACATGTGTGCCAACTGCCCCTGTTCCTTGAAATGCCAAATCTGGCCTCAGTAGTACATGCCTTGATTACATCTCATTTGGACTACAGTAACACCCTCTACTTGGGGCTCTCTTTGAAGAGTGTTCAGAAACTTCAGCAGATCCAAAGAGTTGCAGCCAGATTGTTAACATGGGCAGTTTACAGAGACCAGACAACACTCCTGTTGAAACAGCTCCCCTGACTGCTAGTTTGTTTCCGGGCACAATTCAAAGTGCTGATTTTAACATATATGGCCCTATATGGCTCAGGTCTAGGCCATTTGGCAGACTATATCTCCCTGTATGAACCAGCCTGGGCAATAAGATCCTCGGAAGAGGCCCTTCTCTCCGTCCCACAACCATCACAAACACAGTTGGTGGGGACATGAGAGAGGGCCTTTTCTGTGGCTGCCCCTAGACTGGAATTCCCTGCCCAGGGAGGCCAGGATGGCCCCTTCCTTATTGGCCTTCCACCAGCAGGATAGGACCTTCTTATACAGTCAGGCTTTTAAAAATAGAATATCCTTAAAGGATGGGCTTAGGGTGTTGTATCATTTTATGTGTTTTAAAATTTTATCTTTTTAATTGTATTATTAATCTTTTAATATGTAATCTATTTTAATATCGTAACAATTTAATTGTGTTTTAATGTATCACTTTTCTATGTTTTTAAGTGTATTGTTTTTTTTAAATGTTGTGAGTCACTCTGGATCCCACTTCTGGGGAAAGATCAGAATAATAATAATAATAGTCTACATGAAAAAAAAATATTCATCAGTCACCCTCTCTCTCCATTTCTGGCCACCCAGTAATAGGCCCCTTCTGGCAGATTTTCACATAGTACTCCAAGATCTGTTTCAGTCTAGATTCTAATTTGTGTTCTAATTCATGAAAAAGAGTTACATGCATGTACAAGATTGATCTGGAATAAAACTTTGCATTGTCATTTGTGACCACTGTGCCACTCCTTTATTTTCTGAACACTTTTGTCTTGCCTTTCCCCTTTCCTCTCTCTCTTATGCCTCTCCTTTGCCCTCTCTCTGCCCCTGCTGAGTTTATAAATGGTGAGTTGCTATCCATTTATGTAAGTTCCTATATTGTTTTTAGAGAATAAACAAGGTCACTTCATTATGAGGCCTCAAGATGTCCTCTTTCATTAGTAATCTGGATTTTTTAAACCTAGCCTGTAAGGTAAGGTAAAGGTTTCCCCTTGACATGAATGTCTAGTCATAACCAACTGTAGGGAGGGGTGTGCATCTCTGTCACTAAGCCAAAGAGCCAGCATTGTCCGAAGATGACTCTGTGGTCAAGTGGCCAGTATGACTGCACAGAACACTGTTACCTTCCCATCAAAGTGGTACCTATTTATCTACTTGCATTTGCATGCTTTTGAACTGCTAGGTTGGTAGAAACTGGGACTAGTGACAGGAGCTCATCCCATCATGCAGCACTCAGGCCTTTGGCCTTTGGACAATTTGTTCAGCCTGTAAGAATGAACATAAATACTGGAAACACAACCCCTGAAGATCAAATCAAAAATTGAAAAAAATTCAGGAATACAGGCAAGTGGAGCATCTTGTTCAGCACATGTATACATCATCCAGCTCAACACTATAAAAACACTGTTGCTAATCCTTACAAATTTGAGTTAAACTGGGGGGAGGGGAGGTCTAGTCTTCATTAGAACCTGGAATGTCTATCAGAACTGAGTTACCATTGAGACTTACTCAGCTGGAGTTGTTCAACACTAACATCAAGGTTGAATTTCTTGCACTCAGCAGCATCTTCTTTCATCTGTGCATTATACACTGTCATAACACTCATAGTTGCTTTTCCTTTGCCTGAGGCTTGTACAGTGAAATCTTCATTGAGCTTGGTCTGAAAAAACAGAGTCAACATGTCCTTGTAATGGATTTCCTTGATTTTTCTGATTTTATACAATACAGTTATTGTTATTGAGATACAGTCGGCCCTTCTTATACACAGATTTTTAATACACAGATTCAAGCATACATGGTTTGACAATGTTCAAAAAAAGTATACATTTCAAATATTAAACCTTGATTTTCCATTTTTTATAAGGGAAACCATTTTGCTATGTCATTATATTTAATGGGACTTGAGCATAAACGGATTTTGTTATACACGGGAGATCTTGGAACCAAACCCCAGCGTATAATAAGGGTCCACTGTAATATTATTGTAGTAACCTGTCTTGAAAGGTAGGCTTTAGGTCTATAATATAAATAATGGGGAGGGGGGACATTTTAGCATATGTATGGTCAAATAGCAATAGAATCATAGAATCGTAGAGTTGGAAGAAACCGCAAGGGCCATCCAGTCCAACCCCATTCTGCCATGCAGGAACTCTCAATCAAAGCATCCCTGACAGATGGCCATCCAGCCTCTGTTTAAAGACTTCTAAGGAAGGAGACTCCACTACGCTCTGAGGAAGAAGTTTATTCCACTGTCAAACAGCCCTTACTGTCAGAAAGTTCCTCCTGATGTTGAGGTGGAATCTCTTTCCCTGGAGCTTACATCCATTGTTCCAGGTCCTGTTCTCTGGAATAGCAGAAAACAAGCTTGTTCCTTCCTCAATGTGACACCCCTTCAAATACTTAAACAGGGCTGTCATATCACCTCTTAACCTTCTTTTCTCCAGGCTAAACATCCCTAGCTCCCTAAGTCGTTCCTCATAGGGCATGGTTTCCAGACCCTTCACCATTTTAGTCGCCCTCCTTTGGACACACTCCAGTTTCTCAATGTCCTTTTTGAATTGTGGTGCCCAGAACTGGACACAGTATTCCAGGTGGGGCCTGACCAGAGCAGAATACAGTGGCATTATTACTTCTCTTGATCTAGACACTATACTTTTATTGATGCAGCCTAAAATTGCATTGGCCTTTTTAGCTGCCACATCGTACTGTTGACTCATGTTCAATTTATGGTCTACTTGGACTCCAAGATCCCTTTCACATGATGTTTCATTCAGCCAGGTGTCTCCCATCCTATATCTGTGCATTTCATTTTTCTGCCCTAAGTGCAGTACTTTACATTTCTCCGTGCTGAGTTTCATTTTGTTAGCTTCGGTCCAGCTTTCTAGTCTATTCAGATAATTTTGAATGTTGATCTTGTCCTCTGGAGTATTATCTATTTCTCCTAATTTGGTGTCATCTGCAAATTTGATAAGTATGCTCCCAATTCTGTTATCCAGGTCATTGATAAAGATGTTGAATAGCACTGGGCCCAGGACAGAGCCCTGTGGGACCCCACTGGTCACTTCTCTCCAGGATGAAAAGGTGCCATTGTTGAGCACTCTTTGGGTTCGGCCGGTCAACCTGTTACAAATCCATGTAACAGTTACGTTGTCTAGCCTACCTTTTACAAGCTTGTTTGCAAGAATATCATTGGAAACTTTGTCAAAGGCCTTACTGAAATCAAGATATACTATATCGACAGCATTCCCTTCATCTACCAAGCTGGTAATTTTATCAAAGAAAGAGATCAGATTAGTCTGGCATGATTTTTTTCTCTGAAACCCATGTTGACTTTTTGTGATTATGGCATTGCCTTCTAGATGTTCACAGACTCTCTGTTTAATGATCTGCTCCAAAATCTTTCCTGGGATTGATGTCAGACTAACTGGACGATAATTGTTGGGATCCTCTTTTTCCCCCTTTTTGAAGATGGGGACAACGTTTGCCCTCCTCCAGTTTGCTGGAACTTCTCCTGTTCTCCGGGAGTTCTCAAAGATTATTACCAATGTCTCCGATATTACATTTGCCAGTTCTTTTAATACCCTTGGATGGAGTTCATCTGGTCCTGGAGACTTATATTCATTTAGGTTAAACAGGTATTCCTGTACTATCTTTTTACTTATTCTGTGCTGAAATTCCCCTATTCTGTCCTCTGCTCCATTATCCTCAGGTTGCGTTCCCTTTGCCTTTTCTGAGAACACTGAGGCAAAGAAGGTGTTGAGTAATTCTGCCTTTTCTCTGTCCCCTGCTAGCTTTTTGCCATCTTCTCCATGCAGTGGCCCTACCGTTTCCTTCTTCTTCCTCTTGCTGCAGACATATCCAAAAAAGCCCTTTTTATTGTTCTTAACCTCTCTAGCAAGCCTGAGTCCATTCTGCGCTTTAGCTTTTCTGACTTTACCCCTACACATGCTTGCTATTTCTTTGAATTCCTTTTTCGTGATTTCCCCCCTTTTCCATTTTTTTATACATGTTCCATTTCAAACTTAGCTTCCAATATATTGGAAGAGGATCCATAAGATAATATAGGGGGGGAGGGAGAAAAATCCTCCCCCCCCCCTACTTTCTGAGGATGTACCAATCAAATTCTTCTCTATGTAAACTTTATTAAAATAAATAAACTCTGGATTACTTGGCGGTGCCAAAAACATTCTGGCATCAAGGAGAAAGTTGGTTACATTATTCATTTTCTCTGACAGGACAAATAATTTAAATAAGCACATCAAGATACTCTTTTTTAAAATGAAGTTTTTAAAAAGAGTCACTTTTTAAAATAAAGACTGAGAAAATTTGTGAGTAATCTTTACATCCCTACTCCTCTCTTTGAGAGACTACATCTCTTTGTTTGTCGAACACAAACATGGCTTTCTTTCTACACAAATGTAGCAGAATCATTTTTAAATATATGGCTCTACCATTGTGCCATATTGTTGGTCCTGACTCCAAGCAATATTTCGCAAACAGAAACAAGATTACCTTCTTGAATCTGATCTGAAAACAGATGGAACTTTGTCCCTCGCTATTGTGGATTACATTGTTGTTGTTGTTGTTGTTGTTGTGTGCCTTCAACTTGTTTCTGACATATGATGACCCCAAGGCAGTTCTAACATGGGACTTCCTTGGCAAGATTTGTTCAGAGAAGGTTTGCCATTGCCTTCCCCTCAGGCACAGAGCACAGGACTTGGTCTATGGGTTTTCATGGTCGAGTGGGGAATCGAACCCTGTTCTCCAGAGTTGTAATGCAATACTCAGACTATTACACTATGTTGGCTGTATGTGGGCTATTTACAGCAAAATTATAAATGTTCTTGGGATATTTCACCAAAAGCAGAACATTTTCTGGAAATGCAAGAACTGCATTTTTTTTCTCCCATTTATTCCTTAACAGTGGGATTAAACCAGCTACAGGTTTTTGGTGCCCTAGATATTGACAATCCATTTCCAAATGAAACTGTAGAAAACAGTTTAGGGTTTCACTGGTATTTTAGATTCCGGGTTTCACTGAGCCTTATGTATAGTTAGCCATTGCCAGCCCTTTCAATAAGTGGGTTACAAATCCAAACAAAAAACAAACAACCATTTGCAGAACAGAAGTAATGTGTAAAACTTGTTGAGATAAGCAATAGGGAAATAATAAATAAAACTTGCTCAAAGGAAGGCTATACCTCTGCTGTCCTGGCCAGAAGGGCACCCTGGTAGTCAATTCTGAAACGAATTGGATCTTGACGTTCTGGCAATTTGATAGCAACGTCCATGTTCAGGTCCTTATGAGTAGGTACCTTGATTTCATACTCAGCAAGAGCTTGGAACACCATGATGGTTGCCTGAAATGGCAGAAGGAAAGTGAAGCTAGTTTACCTTGAAGTGGATAGGAAGCCAAACTCTGGTAACAACGGTTACCAGAGAACTGGAGAATACTGAATGCAGTTCCATAGTTTTAGGCATACTTTTTAAAACATTCATGGATTTACGGCTGAGGGACCAGATATAGAATCACAGATGGGCCACTGATTCAAGCCCCAAGCTCGGTGCAGGATCTCCAGCTAAAACAACCCCAACAAGTAGCTGTCCAGCCTCTTTCTGAAGACATTCAGGCCTCACTCCCACTTACAAATAAATCAGCTTGTGATCCGAATAGATGGATCAGTTCGACAGCGGAGCATGGTTCACACTACATTTTCCCCGAACACATTTTCTTGTTGTAAAATAACCCACTTGTCATTCACACTGACTAATGAATCGATTCAAAATGGACTTTCTTCAATGGATTGCTGATCGCTGATCACATCATAGGAAATCAATTCCAATCTGCATCTTGTTCACACTTGCACTGAATTGATTTATTGCAAAAGATGCAGAAAGAACAAGCGCCAAAAAGATGTGTGTTTAATGGGTCTAGTGCTGGGCTCCTCTTGCCAAACTGCTCCAGCAATTTGGTGCAAGTGCAAACAAGGGCCATTTAAACCACTTCAAACCGATTAGCAAACTGGTTTATAACATAGTGGGAATGAGGCCTCAAGAGAAGGAGATCTTTTCTAGCAATTAGCAAAATGCTCTTACTGTCAAGAAGTTTCTTCTAATGCTCAGTCAAAATCTGTCCTCCTTTTAACTTCAAACCATTAGAATTAGTAATATCTTCTGGGGCAGCAGAAAACAGGCCTTCCCCCTCCTCTCTGTGTCAGCCATTGAGGTATTTTAAGAGGGTACTCATGCCACCCCTCAGTCTTCTACAAAAATGTTCTACTGAACATTTATTTGTTGTTACTACTATTGCTGCTGCTGCTATCATTATTAATTAAATATTTATATCCTTCCCTATATTGAGATACCTAATAGCATCAAGATGGTTAAGAAGGTTAAAACAACTAAGATAATTTATATACGCTAAAATATATATATATTAAACAATATAAAACAGATTTTTAAAAACTGAAAGTTTTTTTTAAATTTCCCACTCCTTCATGACCAGCTCCTTCAATTCTTCTTATATGTGAAGTCAAATAACTGGCATCCATAGTTTTTTGTGGGGTTTTTTGGGTTATGTGGCCATGCTCTAAAAGAGTTTATTCCTAACGTTTCCCTAGCATCTGTGGCTGGCATCTTCAGGAGAAACTCTCCTAGAACATGGCCATATAGCCCAAAAACCCCACAAAAAACTACATATGCCGGCCATGAAAGCCTGCGACTTCACACTAAAAAACAAACAGCTTCATTTATATACCGCTTCATACTGAACTAACAGTGTCTAAGCAGTTTACAAATGTAAGATAAACGGTAAGCAACAGTGCAGGCGGACAGGTTTCATGTGATTATAAATGCACCTCCATATGAAAAATTCCCCCATATAAGGGAATCAATCCTATCTCCATGACATACTAGTTCTATATATGTAAGGAATTGTTCCATATGAAAACTGTGCCTTCAGATTGAAGTAGAAGAGCAAGTTCATTTTCCTACAGCCTGAAATGAAAGACAGATTTTGAAAAGACAATGCCATTCCCAGAATAACAGAAGTATAATGCTTACCTGGGTTTGTCCATATGTTCCACCATAATACTTCTGCTCCGTCAACCACTTGACTATGATGCCAGTGCCATCATACTTCTCCATTTTCAGCAAGGCCAGCAAGGCATAGGAAGTGCCTTCAATGTTGTACGTGCGAGCATTATATTCTTCCCAACGGTTCCCAGCTAAATATGGAGAAAGAGATCTTGGCTGAATAGCTCTTGAAGGCATGTGAGATCATTATTCTAACTTCTGAATTCTCTTGAGTTTCTCTTAAAATACCATCAGTCTCTTGCCTACCTATCTCACTCTGCACCTCCTACCCACTCACTAGAAAAGTTGATAGAATGCCAATGCAGTCAGATAATAACATTAAAAAGATATACAAACACACCCCAGAGAGAACTGACAATGTCTGGAAAGCCCCAAACTTATTTCATGATAACTAAGGTGGGGGGGGGGGGAACCTCTTCAGTTAACTCTGATTCCCAAACTCTGGCCTTCCATGTGCTTTGGATTTCATCTCTCATAATCCCAGATGTTTGGCCAAGATGACTGAGGCTTCTGGAAGCTGAAGACCAAAATACCTGGAGGACCAACATTTGGGAATCACTGAATTGTTTCCTTTATTTTCAGCTAATGTTAACTTGACAACTGTCTAAGAAATCCATGTATTAGTTGGACCTAAGTAAATAGTTCACATAATTTTGAGTTGCTCTAACCAGCATTTTGGCAAGAGGCTAATTTGAATTAAAATTCAAGACAGAACGATCAACTGAGTGCACCTTTGAACAAGCCTCCAGAGCAGAATGAAAACAAGGGGGGGGGGAGTGCTCTTCTTTCATCCTATCTGCCGGTCAGCAGGAATAGGAATGTGTCCTAGATCAATTTCCACACATTAGCTCAGAGACTTCTGCAGTGCAAATTTCTCACTTCACATGGGGCAGCCTGTATGTAGGTTTTGCCTCAGCTGCTGTTGCTGCTAACAGGAACTGCCTATTATTTTGCTCCTGTCCAGTGCACTGCTGCAAAGGTACCTGTTGATGCGGCCATGAGTACCCTGTCGTCTTTCAACCGTCCTGCTAGAGCCAAAGCGTAGGCTGTGAGCGCTGTGGTGTAAGGTCTTTCCAATGTGTCATATTTCTTCATTAAATAGTCAGCTGCTTTGTTGATGCTGCCTTCTAGAGCCTGCATTGCAAAGTTGTTTGGGATGGGGGGGGGGGAGGGAGAAGCAAAGCATCCACATATTAGGAGCATTTGGGAAGCAGTTTTCAAACATTTGATGTAAACCAATTGGCCTGCATTATATTGGGGCTAAACTCTCACAATGAACCATTCTGGACCTACCTACACAAAATGTTCCCCATTGTTTGGGAAATGCCAGAGAGGGCAGATGATGTGCTGGCTGCACACTCCTCAGATGTGCGAGCAGCTCTCTCTCTCTCTCTCTCTCTCTCTCTCTCTCTCACACACACACACACACACATATATATCATTACCTGTTACCAACAGTACTTGCTATACTGCCCAGATTCTATTTCCTTCCTTCTCTGAGCAATTCTACACAACTACATTGGTGGGACTTAATGCCTGGCCAGTTTGTTGTTAACTGTAGGATTTTAATTATTGCTAGGCCTTCACTTCTGAGTGATGACAAGTTTTGGGGCAGCTCTACTGGGCTCACTTGGATGTGAAAGTCAGATATAAACAACATGGAGATTGAGAGTGTAATTACATTAAGATTCATTTGAATCCCAGCAGTGGTAATTTGGCCAGAGGGACCAGAGAAATTCTCTAGCTGAGCATTCTCAGTGTCCCTCCCTAAACTGCAAACTCCAGGATTCTATAGGAAGGAACCATGGCAGCCAAAGTGGAATCATAATGCTATGACTGTATAATGTGAAAAGGCCCTACATGTCTGCAGCAGATGGAGAAATGTATAGCTGTGGCTGGGGGTAGCTGGCTCTAAGAGATGTCAGTCAAAAATATGCTTCTCTGTTTAACACTTTTCATTTGTGAAAAATGAAATAGGAGAAGGGCATTTTGGCTATTTTGAGTGGGTGAGTGTGGCCTAGTGAGAGCCAGCATGGTGCACTGGTTTCAACATCAGACTTTGTCTCTGGAGACCAGCGTTCAACCCCAATCAGCCACAGAAACCTACTGGGTGACCTTCAGCAAGTCACATTCTCTTAGGACCTTATCACATGGGAGGGAAGCACCAAATCCCGTGGATAAATAGGATTTAAATCTGGGAATATCCCACAAAAGCCGGATTGTTTTCAGACAACAGCGGGCTAATTGAACATTAATCTAACACTAACCCATGCAGAAAGTAGGCAAAATCGGTCACTTTTTACTTTGCGGATTTTACTGAAAGGAAAAAGCGGTTGATTTTGCCCATTTTCTGCATGGGTTGATATTGGGTTAATGTTGGGTTAATGCTCAATTAGCCCGATGTGTCTGAAAACAATCCTCCTTTTGCAGGATATTCTCAGGATCTAAATCCCACTTATCCATGGGATTTGGGCACTTTGCCTCCCATGTGATAAGATCTTAAGCTTCAGAGGAAGGCAAAGGCAAACCCCCTCTAAACAAATCTGGCAAAGAAAACCCCATGATAGGTTCAATCTAGGATTGCCATGCGTCTGAAACGACTTGAAGATACATAGCAACAACAGAGGGTGAACTTACATATTGTATTTCTCCCCATGAGTGTCAGTTGGTGGCTTTTAATTTCCACCAACTAAATGCCCCAAACAAGACTAGAGACAGGAGATTCGTGGGGAGGGGAAGGAATAAACCATAATGAAAGCAAGCAAGCAAGCAAGCAAGCAAAAAGACCTCTCCAATACTTTTTGCCAGAACTCCCACCACAACCCCCTGGCAATGCACCTGTCTTTTACCCCTCCTTTTCTTTTGACCCACCCCAAATCATGGTCTAATAATTCTTGGAGAATAAGAGTGTTTGAGTATCACATTAAAAGCAACATAAACACTTTACAACAGGAGTGGGAGCCATGTGATCTTCCAGATGTGGTTGGACGGCAAGTCCCAACAGCATAGTCAGGAATGCTCTGCATTATAACCCAACAACATCTGGAAGGCTATATGAGGGCTGCATGAGTTCCTCACTTTGAATAGAGGGTGCAATTGATTGGGTTGCTCTTGGGTCCTGAGAAGTTACAATACTGAAGGTGATAGATTAATAAGGAACAAAAAAATGACAATGTGGAAAAGAATGAAGAATCTAATCATATTATAAGAAACAGCCACCTCTCTTAATCGTTCTCACTACAGATGTACTTACATTGACATGATCCTTACAGAGGCTTTTGGATTCCAGCAATGCAACCAGGACGAAAGCTGTTAATGACACCTCTGGTTCAGCACCTTTATAGCCTCCCTAAAAAGAAGTAGAGAAGGGAAGAAAGCAGAAACTGAATGCAATTAAATCTTATCCTCTGAACAGATCAGCCTCTGAGAGTTTCTTTAGAATTCAGACTAAGAACATTTCACTGACACAGAAGCCACCACCAGCTACTGTATGCAGTGGATGGCATTTGAAACAAGAAAGCCTGGGCATATCAGACAACCAAAAATCTTTTACAAACTAAGAGCACAAGATACAAAGCCTTAAAGAACTAAACAGTGGCTTTGGAGAGAGAAAAAATTATTTGAGATTATTGCAATTCCTCCTGTGGTCCCATATACCAGTGACAATTGAGTTCCATCAGCACCATAAAATAGTGGTGGTTCCAGCAGGATGGCTCCGAAAACTATCATTCAAAAGACATTGTGCAGCTATTTTACCACCTCTTTTTAAATAAATTTCCCATGATAAGAACAATTCAGAAGAAACATTTTTAAAAAACCACAGTAAGATTACAAACGGAAGACTATTTTGTTTGTATCACCTGAAAATCCCTTGAAAGAAGCCATGTGATTGCACCCGGTTAGATTAACTTCCCTCTTGCTAAAGTTCCCCATTGCTCTACAACTGGCTATATCCTCTGTCTCATCTTTTCCTACATTCTTTCCATAGATCCTCCTCAGTATTACATTTTGGAGAGTTATCATACTTATTAAAAACCTGACTGCTCCCCAATGGGATACAATCGTGTTTTGGGTTACTGGTGGGTTCTATCTGACTTAATTCTCTGCTGATTCCACCAGGCAATTGCAACCCAGCTGCAACTCAAATCCAAGGCATGCTTCAGAGGCCACTTTTCCAAAACAGGAGCTTGCCGTCTTGGAAAAATGGCCTCTGAAACATGCCTGGGACCCAGGATGCAGCCAGGTTGAAATCGCCTGATGGAACTGGCAGTGAATTAAGTCTAACAATACTCAGCAGTAATCCGCAACCCGACTGTATCCCATTAGGGAGCAATCGGGTTTTTCATAAGTGTGATAATCTCCTTTAATTCTTCTCTTCTTCCCCTCTGTTATGAGTTTACCTACACCTGAAGCAGCCTCTTGCTTTCTGGTGATTGGATCTACTTTTTCAAATCCTTTGAAACCTGTTTGTTGAAACCCGCCTCGATCCATTGGGAGAGGCAGGAAATATAAAATAAAATTTATTATTATTATTATTATTACTTAATTTTTACCTTCCTTGAACCTCTTTAGTTTTGCCTTCTCTTTGCCATTATACTCTGCTACTACTGCTATTACACTTCCTTGCCTTTTGTTCACACACTGTATCTCTCTGGTACAATAAAATCAGTTACTTAACCAGCTTCAAAACAGAGTTGAAGACCATCCTGTTCAGAGAAGCGTTCCCAGGCATTGCATAATTGTTGCTTGCTATTTGATGTTCTTTTGATGCCTGTTTTATCGAACCATTTCCTGTATTGCTATGTACAGTGCTACCTCGGGTTACGAAATTAATTCGTTCCGCCGTTCCGTTCGTAACCCGATACATTTCGCAACCCGAAAAGGCTTTCCGTTAGCGCTGGAAAGCCTATAGCCGCGCTTCGCATTTGAATTTCGTGCCGAAACGCGCCGAAATGAATTTCGTAACCCGAAAAATCTTTCATTACCCGGAACAGTTTTTTCCAATCTAACTTTTTCGTACCCCGGAAATTTCGTAACGCGGTCATTTCGTATCCCGGGGTACCACTGTACTTTATATGTATTAGCCTACTAGCCCCACCACCTTTCTCTTCTCCTTTTATGTCATGTCTTTTTAGATTGTAAGCCTGAGGGCAGGGAATCGTCTAATTAAAAAGATTGTATGTACAGCGCTGTGTAAATTTACAGCGCTTTATAAATAAAGGTTAATAATTAAAAAAAAATATGTTCTTCTGCATATAAAAACCTCTGGATATGTATGTATGTATAACTGCAGAACTAGCAGAAAGAAAGCATACCACCATCTCTCCATGAATCACATAGGCATCTTCAGTGAAAATCCCATCTGGCTTTTGCTTCTCTAGAATCAGCCACTTCACACCTCCACAGACAATGTCTACACTAATAGTAGATACAATCTTGGAAGCCATGGCAAAGACCTTCACTACATACGCTGTTAGCCTGCAAGAAAAAAACAGAAGGCATCAGCTGAAGTATATCAAAAAGGCCAGCCCTGTTCAGGGTTTACTGGGGGTTTTGCTGTTGACTGGAAATTACACCTTCAATGGAATTGGTTGAAATGTTCACAAGTTCCCTTAGAAATAGGATCCAAAGGGGAAACAAGCCCCTTGGATCCATCTTTTACTGAAAAGATGAAAGCAAGCAAGAGCTTGCCTCTGGGACTTTATTAGGCTACACAGCAAAAAGAAATGGCCCTTCAAAAATGAAAAAGCAATGACCAAAGAAAACCAGAGGTAGCCAAGCACATTTCCATACTGCTCATATAGAGTGCTATTATCCCACTTGAATTGCCATGGATGTTTCCAGAGGCACTAGAGGAACACCCAGCCTGAGAATTCTAAATATGCCTCCCTAAACCACAAATCCCAGGATTCCATAGGATTTATTTTTATTTTCTTTCTTTTATATGCCGCCCTTCTGCCAGAGTGGAACTCAATGGGACTCGTAGAAGGAAACCAACCAAAATCCACCTATGCAATTTCAAAAACACTCAAAATTGTCACAGTTAAAACTATATATATATTATATGCAAAAGTTTAAAAATAAATAATACACATAACCCAATAACAAAGGCTCCCTGGTGCAGTTACATATTAAAAGTTGCTTAAACAAAAAGATTTTTGCCTGAAAGCAAAAGGAGAACAGGGAAGGGTCCAGTGTAGCCTCCCATGGGAAGCAGTTCTGAAGGGTGGGAGCAGCCACAGAGATGCCCTCTCTTGTATCCTCACCGAATGAGCCTGTGATGGTGGTGAGATCAAGAGAAAGCCTTTAACTGAATATCTTAAGAGTTCTTGCAGGTTCATAACGAGAGACGTGGTCTTTCAAATAGTCTGGGCCTAAGCTGTATAGGGCTTTATAGGTCAAGACTAACATTTTGAATCGTGCCCTGAAACAAATCAGTCGCCAGTGACATTGTTTCAACAAGGGACTTATCTGCTCCCTATAACTGGCCCCATCCAGTATTCTGGCCACCACATTTTGCACTTGCTGAAGTTTCCAAACAATTTCCAAAGGCATTCCCACATGGAGTGTGTTACAGTAGTCCAAATGGGATGTAATCAAGTCACTGTAGACAGATCTGACATCTCAAGGAATAGGTGCATCTGGTGCATTAATTTTAGCTGTGCCCATCATAGATTTAAATGTAGTTTTGCAGTGGTATTGTTCGTACCAAGTGCTAGATGGACGGTCTATCCATGCAGCATAGGAATGATCTGGTTTTTTGTATGCCATCTGCTGGGCATAACCTGAAAATACAAGAGGAAGAGGAGTAAGAAAAGCCTATGGAGTACTAGTCCAGCATCTGCATTCAGACAGACAGAGCCATCAATAACACAAGTCCACCCCCCACCCACAACAAAAAAAACCCTGTGCTTTCACTCTTTCTTTTGCTACACTTCCACATTTGTGCTGCTTTTCTTTTGTGTATTCACTTAACTTCTGCTTCTCCTTTCTCTCAGGCATGCAACGCCTTATTTAGAAAAAGGAGTGATATAATGCTTTGTTAATTTCATTCTCATAGAATGCAGCATGTATTATTTTTGTCTTGCTGTGAGAAAGTCTTCACAAGCTGAGCAGTTTTCAAAGATTATTTGCAGTCCGGGACATATTCTGTACAAAATTCACATGTGGGTTTTGTGTCTGTTTCTTTGTTTGTTTGTTACATAGATCACAACTTTTCTGCACAGAAAACAACATTCCTATGAAGATATTTTTTCTGTGCAGGTAATACTCTTTCCTGTGCTGAAAATGCTGTCGTTGGGCGCTTACTCTGAAAAAAATCACATTTTTTAAAACACAAATCAACATTTTCTTCTGTTCTCCTGTATTAAAACCCCACATTCAGATTCATCTTATCAGAGTTTTCTAACATTGAGAAGCCCATTTATGACAAGTTTTTGAATATTTTCAAAAAAAATTTCCATCTTAATATGACAACTGCATTTAATCAAATAGGCAGCACTTAATTTAGTGAATGAAGTGTGGCCTGTAGACCAAAAGGGACCCCAAACAGGTTTTTGTAGTCAGCTGCCCTTTGAATCCATTAATTCCCCCCAAATTTCCTTCTCTTGGAAACCTGCAAGAGCTGTAGATTATAAATGGTGTACAGAGCCCTCCAAATCACTGAAATCAACTCAGAATTTAAAAAATAAAATAAAATAAGCAAACAAATAGAAGTAGCTTTCCAGGTTTTGTTTTTATAAAGCTGCATTTCCAGGCTCAGTGTGGCCTATGGGTGGTCTTAGGAGAGAGAATTGGCACCTGAAGTTGTTTACACACACACACACACACACACACACACACCACAGCAAGAGAATCAGTCCTCTTATCTAGGTACAGACACAAGGACACACAAATCCAAAACTTGAGATTGTCCAAAATTCAGCTAAACTCTGGATGAATCAATCTACAAACTACTTGAACAGAGCATTGCATTAGCTGGTGGAAGGACAAGTCCAGAGATGCTTGCTTGCTTTACCTTGCTCAATCTGTTTGATTGCCTCACTCCTGCGACCCACACCGACCTTCTCCCATTGTTCGGTGGTGTCAAGATAGAGGGTAGCGATAACTGAAGGTGTCATAGTGATCATGTTCTGCTCCCCACAGCCAGAAGGGGTTATGATGAGATGTTTCAGATTGCTTCCATCAATGGACTCTTCAACAATCTGAGCCACAGGGTCTCCTAACCACATGCACGCAAAAAAGAAAACCTCATGTTAGTTAGTTTTAAGATTAATTGTATTATTGTTATTGATGTATTTTATATGTACTTTATTATTGAGGGTATGGGTTTTAACGGACTGTAATCCCACCTCGATCTACCTGGGAGAGGCGGGGAAATATAAATAAAATTATTAGTAGTATTATTATGTTAAACCCTGAGTGCAGAAAAATTGATGGGAACTGTAAGGGTAGTGCTCTTAAAGGATGCTGAGTATATACAGTGCCTTGCAGGACTATTTCTCCTCCCCTCTCCTAGAACAAAATAATTC
This sequence comes from Sceloporus occidentalis, assembly GCA_023333645.1. Taxonomy (NCBI): domain Eukaryota; kingdom Metazoa; phylum Chordata; class Lepidosauria; order Squamata; family Phrynosomatidae; genus Sceloporus; species Sceloporus occidentalis. Next base: position 185,254,311 of record JALMGF010000001.1, on the reverse strand, counting down.
AGAGGACACCAAAAGCTGGTATAGTTAGCTTTAAGGCCTAATATAAGAGCAACTTCCTTTGTTAGTCTTATGCAAGATCGGGCCACTGTGCCTATGGAAATCAGTAGCGGTTTGGGACTTCTGCATCATCAGGATGGAGAATCTGCTCTGGGCTTCAGCTGAGATTTAGCACCTTGGATCACTCCTTTAAAGTTCAGAATTTTTTTTTTAATCTCAGAACCGAATCATCACTCACTGCCACAGAAGCCACCAGATGCTACTGGTCGGAATAGTTTTGCTGAACCTTATGTTCATTGAGACCATCAGAGTAAGCCCTGCTATATGGAGGGAAGTGCACTGGGTGGATCCTGGGAGTGCCTGGGTTGCAGCAGTGGGTGTTTACTGGAAGCAGTTTGGACCTCGTTCACTTCTACAGTCCTAGAGTTCTGTATTTTAAAATCAAGCTCTTGCCTTGGATGCTAATTTTGGTCTCGGTTTCCGTCCCAGGAACAATATCCACTAAAGGATTAGCTTTCACCAACTCTTCCTGGACTCCATCTGGAAGAGGGGAAAAAAAGTTAAGTAAAAGAGGAACGACAAAGAAATATAAGTTACTTCCACATTCAACCCTCTTAGTGCTACAACAGCATATGGAAAGGCACAGAGAAAGCTACTGCTCTCCCACTCTGTTTCCGTTTTCTTTCCTCATACAATAAGGCTTGGAGAGGATTTACTGTCTCATTTTATTGTAACCACCAGCTACCACCTTGTAGAAGTAGTCCAATAATTTATTTTATTTGGTCATAAGATTTTTTTTAAAGATGAATGAGAAGGATTTATTGAACAATCCAGGGGAAAGAGGAGAGAAAGCAAGAGAAAGCAAGCTACCAAACCCAAAGGACTCATACAGTTCAGTGCTTGCTATTCATAACATTCCACACACACCTTCCTCACTAGTTGGGATGGGAGCACAGTTCATGAAAGTACAGTAATTTCTTTTGGTCTACAGATCTTATAACACTGGTCTACAGTGTTATAAGATCTGTATGAAGATTGGACAATTGCCAGCCCCACCAACGCCATCTCTTCTGCTTTTTACAGATTGCATGTGAATGCTCAGGCATCACTAAGAGGCACCAACCATCAATATTTACTGTGAGAACTCTTGCTTCTTTGCAAGCCTCAGTGCTGCCTATTTTTCTTTCCACTGTGGTGAAATGAAAAACCATGCTGAGTAGAACAGCCATAAAACGGACAAAGTAAAAACCCAAACCCTACACAACAGGGCTCCTGAGTTTTAAAGTTTGGCTTTAATTGATGTATAGTTCAGTAGCCTTAGAAAACACTGGAAACCAGATCACACTCTTTGTCTGTCAGATCCAGTATTCTACCTGCCAGCAATTCTCCAGATTGCCAGGCAAAGGTCTTTTCTCATTATTTGCTACCCAGTCATTTTAACTGGAGCAACTAGGCTCTCAACCCACAATCTTCCTCCTATAGTTACATGCCTTTGAGGAATTGTCCATATGTTTTGTTTCACAATGCGACTATGCAAATAATCTCAATCACGCATTCCTGATTTGTTGTTCACACAATCTTTTTAATGGGCCCACAATTGTGAACATCTCTGTGAATTCTGTTGCCCACGCATGTCAGTGCTGTGAGTACAGATGGAATTTATGATGTATTCAAAACATGTTCAACACATGCACAGTTTTATCCCAGGTCCATCTGCATCAGTTATTCACACAGCTGACAATGCGAATCCTTCAGTATACAAAGGGAGGGAGGGACCGGGATTGTATATTCTGATGTTTGTGGGGGTTTTGGGCAACCCCCCTCCTAATGTAAAACATGTATGTTCAATTTGCATGTGAACAAGACGATTCTACCCACATTCTACCAGGATTATTTGATCATCTAGACAAGACCTTAGTGCACACACAGCCATCTCCCTGAGCAGAAAGAATTCCCATCAGTATTTTATCTAGATGCACTCAGATCTGCTTTCTCAAGAAACAAGATGGATGAAAGGGTAAAGCAATAAAGAGGTCTTTACAGGACTCAAGAAAGAGTTTTAAAAGCACACACTGATGAAGAATGGTTTTCACTCACTTTTTCCTTTTACTTCAGGTTCCAGTTGAATGACATTAGTAAGTATTCTCTGCATTCCTTCAGGCTGGTAAGGAAGAAAACACAAAGATCACTTTGAAAGTCTCAGTAGAAATAAAGATCTATTTTCTTGAACAAACGCAGCATAGATCAGGAATATGTAGCAAAATATACTGTGCAAAAAAATTCAGGTCAGCCCCAAAGACATCAAGTAGGTAAGTCTTAGGTGGATTCTTCTCCACCTAAGAATCCATAGCTGTGGGGTAAAATTGGCCTTAGGCTTCATCCACACTGCAAAATTAATCCAGTTTGACAACACTTTAACTGCCTTGGCTCAATGCTATGGAATTCTGGGAACTGTAGTTTGTGAGACATTCAGCCCTCTGTGTTAGAGAGATCTAGTGCCACAACAAACAAGAAACCCCAGGATTCCACAGCATTGAGTCATAGCAATTAAAGTGATGCCAAACTGGATTATTTCTGTAGTGTGGATGCAACCTTAGGGGCCATTCACATTACAATTTACCCTGGTTCTGAAATCGATTCTTGCACGTGAAGTTCATATTCACCCCGAATCCCCCACAAGAGAATCAGAGGCTTGCACACCCGTTCCGTGGCAAATGCCCCTTAGAGTGGGTTAAAAGAAATCGGCACAAATAGCGTTTCTTTTGAGAAACCCCGGGTTCTGTGGAATATGAACTTGCCCCCGATCATGACCAAGGCAAATTGAGGGAGGGATTTAGGTCAGAGAGTGGGCAAAGGGCAGGGCATTCCCTCACATCATCAGAAGGGAGGGGGGAGGAGGAGGAGGAGGAAAGAGCTGGAAAAAAGGGGAATCTGGATGCAAAGGGGTGACTTTTGGGCTGCAGAGGGCTGTCAGAGAGAGGCGGGGGTGGAGAAAGTGATGAAGGAGGAGGAGGAGGAAGAGGAGGAGGAGGATGAAGGAGCTGGGAGAAAGAGTCAATGGGCATCCCTGAGGAAGGAGAGGGTCTGAAGGAAGAAGGAGGAGGAGGAGGATTTCCAGGGAGAATTGGGTTGCGGGGCTGTGCTGGGGCATGTAGGGAAATCCAGCTGCAGCAGAAGCAGCCTCTTCTATTTCTGATCATTTCCCTTTGATGTGTATTTTTTAAAAAATTATTTTTGGCAAAAAATGTGCATGTTCTTGGCAATAGATATATATATAGATGGGGGGGGGGGGGGACAGAGCAAGACAAGCCTCTCCTATCCATCAGGGACCTTTCCCCTTTGATGTGTATTCTTTTTAAATTATTTTTCTCTGTCTATTCTATGCGCATAGTCTTTCCTTTGGAATGACAGCTGGATTGCGAATGAATGTTACAAACTGAATGTAATGTTGCAACTTGGAAATTGATACAGCTTTTGCTAGGGCAGGCTATTATTTCCTTTGGAATGACTGCTGGATGAATGTTACCAACTGAATGTAATGCTTCTCTTTCCAATTATGTAAATTGACAAATTGATACAGCTTTTGCAAGGAATTCAGGGGTAGCCTAGAGAGAGCCAAAAAAAAGCATCCTTTTCTGGCATTCCGAGGTGAGGAATTAATATTATTGATATTATTATTATTATTATTATTATTATTATTATTATTATTATTATTACCTGTGTATGAGGCATGGCAAGGAATGGGGGATACTGGATGCATTAACTTGCATTTTGGGGTTGAAAATGGGGCCGGGGGAGATCATAACCTGCACCCCCCCCCCCCACATACACAAAGAGAGGTTTATTTGACAAAAGGTGCACATTTGGGGGCATCTTGTGCATGGCTCTTTAAAAAAAAAAGGAGTGAGGAGGACACTGCCGATGCCCCTGCAAACGTCACCTATGACGATTGCTTGATTGACAGCTGGCGCCCTCAAGTTAAACCCGATAAGGCATTCGGGTTAAAATGCCCCTCAATCAGTAGTGGGCACTTGCTAACGGAGAGATTCGGGGGAGGGGCATCCAAATCAGCCCAGTTCCTTCCAGGTTTTTGATGCCAGTCTGAATGGGGCCTTAGTCAGGCACCACTGCTGGATGTTTCCAAAGTTTCCACTCACACATCAATTTGATCAGCCCATGTGGAGACACTGGAGTGACACAAAGCTGATGTGCACAGTAACAAGACTATTCTTTCTGTAGATTTTATTAGAGGGCCTAGTTTGATACCTACCACAACCCTCAGCTTCTTCTTCACACCATCCGCCATCATCACATTCCAGACAGCTGCTTTGACCTCAATGTCATGGATTCCCAGTTGCAGTGGGACCACTACAAATGGCACTGCAGTGGAAGACTGGTTTTTAATAATGATATCCTGACGGTAGCGTTGCTTGGCTGTGGAAGCGCTGCAGAAGGCTGGGTTATGAATCAGCTCCACTCGCACCTGACCACAAAGAGAGAAGAAACTGATCTTTAAAAGTTGCTTTGGCAATGTAAAAAATTCTGAACAAGGAGAGGGCATTTTCCCCCCTTGGAACAGCTCCACAATTCCTTTGCTTTCTTCTACAATCATCTACCTAATTTCTATTCTGGCCTTGACATAGGTTGTGTTTAGCCATATATCTATCGTATAGCTTTCCACTCACACATAATATCTAACATCATTATTGGTGGTCAAGGCATTAGTTATTGCGGTTCTTATGTGCCTTCAAGCCAACTCTAACTCATGGTGACCCTCTCACAGAGTTTTATTGGAATTATTCAGAAGAGCTTTGCCACTGTCTTCCTTGTAGGCTGAGAGAGCATGACTTGTCCGAGGTCACCCATTGGGTTTTCATGGCTAAACAGGGATTTGAACCCTAGTCTCCCACTGTCCTAGTCCTGGCTGTGGTACAGACATATTCATCACCAGTTCAAAGGCTGGATCAGCACGTCAGCCCATGGTCTTGACCCTACTCTTGTAGGCCAGGCAGGTTGGGTTTAAGGACTTTTTGTTTTAAAGGGACACAGACTGATGGTGGGGGTGGGAGTGTACAAACCTTTACTTAGTTCATTCTCATATATGAGAAGAAAAACCTTTATGTTTTTTCCTCTCTGCTGGACAAGATGATGAGAACCTTTGTTTTCAGAGTCTCCTCATTTTAAGGACTTTTAGGACCACTGCCCTTACTTTTAGGATTTTTTTGCACAAATGATCATGTTTTTGCCAAAGCAAGTACATTTTGGCACAAACTATATTTATTCGCAAACCATTTTTTACACAAATGATTATTACTGCTACATTGTTTTTAAAAGCAGAAGCACTGGATTGGTTGTTCACCTCTCTTTGATTAACAATCCTTCCCCCCCCCCCCTGTGTTTATGCCATGTTACAACTGAACTGCGTATAGTTGGATTGTGATATTTGGCAGAAAAGCTTGTTACAGGTAGTAACCAGTCTCTGTCTTATATCAAGTTATATCCAATTTTGAGGTGTGAGTTGGCTTACCTGCTCCAATTGGAAGGTGGGGAAGTTCCTAAAGGCTGGGCTCACATCGAGGTGGCAGGAGTAGGTACCACCCAGCAGTTCACACTGCAGTGGGAATTATTATCTTTGCCATTCCCATCATTTACCAAGAATCAGATTGGGCTAGGTACTGGTTGGCAAATGGATCAACCCATTCATGAGATCCAGTCCCTGTGCAGAGTCAACACGTTGCAATGGGGCTGTAGCCAATAACGTTGTGGCTTTTTCTCCCCAACAAAATGTTTCTGTTGTCTCTTTATTTTTACCTTCTCCCCTTTTCTGGCTTACTCTTTGCTGTTACTGCTACAAACCCTTGTCCAAAACCTAAAGCCTACCTTGATTGTTTGCAATCCATAGTTGTAGAGAACAGCCCGAATCTCCACCTGCTCATTCCTCACTACTGAGTAGGGCAGCTTTAGGTCAATGAAGAACTCCTTCATGACTGTTATTTCATAAGGGTCAGCCACACAGATCCCTGTAATGAAGATCAATAGGGAAGGAAGCAGGTTGAGAATCAAAAGCAATCATGTCATGCATCAAATCTCCTTAGAAGCATTTCTTAAGGGTTTGAAAGGCAGGCTTGTTGCAGCTTGTCATCACTTTCACAGTTGTCCATTCCCCTGACCATGTAGGATGCTTTACCTTTTGTTTCTGAAATGCTCACAGCCAACACCTCCCAGGTTGTGATGGAATCCTTCAGGTAAAAAGACACTGTCTTGGATGAGATCCTAAGTGCAAGAAGAAAGGTGCCATGTCATACCTGAGGACAGCTGTTAATATTATGTAAAGTGAGATGCAGGTGTGCTAACTTATATGTGGCTTGTAGTTCCTCTTTAATTTTTCTGACATCCAGGGCAACACGTCTATGCCCTTATATGACAACTTTGTTTCATCCCTGCAAGTGGCACACACAACATATCAGAATAAGAATAAGCTTTCCTAGGCATCCCAAAAATGGAAAGGGATCTATATTTGAGGATGATGTATGTCTCTGTGCTGTTTCCAGAGGTGGCTGCACCCACAGCAGAACACCCTGTTCTGGTATAAGTCAAGAAAGACCTTCATCTGAGCAATTTATTGTCTCTAGAGCCCAGCAACTGTTAAGGAGACCAAGTTTTTTCACCAAGAAAAATCTAGTTAAGCTGAACGGCAAATTTAATTTTTTAAAAAAACATTGATATAGAAATCCACCTTTTCCAGAGTCTGCTGCTCAGACCTTAGCTGGTTCCAGCTGGCAGGAACTAAAGGGCATTATCCCAACCCATCATCCCTACCTCCAGCTACCAGTTTCTTTATGTGTTGAGCAGTCAAAAAGGAAGGGTAGACAGTTCCAGCATCAGAACTGAGTGAAAGTTTGTTCCTCTCATGGGAGGAACCATGAACTCAATTTAGGTTGTCTCCTTTCTCTTAGATGATTTAGGATGGAGAATTATGAAGCAACAGTCTCACAAGCAAACAGTCAAAACTGATTAGGCAATCCTCTGTAAATTTTCTTAGCCAATTAAGAGGACAATTAAGTTTGTCTTCAGAATGAAAAGTAAGCTGCTGTAAAGAAAGAAATATAGCAGACAACATACCCCTGAGCATTTGGACGTTCAGTCAGCACTTTGGTTTCCCACAACCAGCTCTCTGCAAATTCACTCCTGGAGACAATATCATCCTCATCCATGATAAACTCTTCATTATCACCTAGGAAAACACAAGACAGGTATGGCTGTGATTATCTTTAGTACTGTGATTTATCTTTAAGAGGGGGAAATGCAAACTCAAAGGCTGTGTTTTTTTAGATGTTCTTGCTCAAAAGAAGAATAAAGATGTGGCCTGGGGGGTAGGGACAAGCGGACACCATCTCACCATGCTCTGATGGCTAACACTTATGATCCCTTATGGTGTTCATATTATCTGCCGCCACAAGACTGTTATGAAGGAACTGTAACAGAAGACTAAAAACATGATCACATAAGTCCTGTTCTCACTGCAATTATGCAAATTAATGAAAACCCAAACATACTAGTTTGTGAGAAGCCATTATTGCATGTCTTCACAAGCATGTGACTGGGGCCACTGGGACCATCACACTTTCTCCTGGACTCCCACATGATCCTGCCCCCCTACCCTATGCCCTATCCACCATGCCTTTTGTTTTACTTTATTTATTTATTTATTACTTTTGTAAATGGAATTCTGCAGTTCTGGTAATGCAATTTAACTTTTAAAAAAGAACTACTAAAAATAAAAGTGAATCAGGCTGCTTGGGAATAGCGAAGGAGACCAGACAAAGGGATATAAGGAGACTATGTCACCACATGACTGCAAATATTGCAACTGCTGCAGTAGCAATGGGGCTGTACAGACAAGCCCCAAAGGGGTGGCCTGCAGCCACCCCTTTTCATGCTGGATTGGAGCCAGGGCAGCCTAACCAGAAGCCCTGTGGCCCCAATCTGGCATTTTTGTGGGCCATGGAAAAGTGGCAAAATGCTGCTCCTCCATGGCCTGAAAAAGGGGTGTCCTTGGGACTTCATGCCCCCGGACACCTCGGCCCTACAGAGGAGAGGGGCAGAAGGAAGAGGCGACCCCTTTCTCCTCTGCATCGTTGGTATGGCCGTGTCGCACAGAGCACATCATGGGTACATGCCCCATGTGAATGGGGCCGTGTAATCATGGTGGCGCCCACACATAGTAGGTTTAGGGAGTGTGCTGTTGCTGCGTGCTCCCTAACCCTACTATTGGCCCCATGACAGCACTTCCTGGCCATCTGTTTCAGGCCCATGTTTCATACAGGCGGAATCCTGCAATTGTGGCATGATTGGGAGCTAATGACAGGTGGCCCATATCAATGAAAAACAATACCCTAACCACACTTGGCATGCACAGCAGCTATGGGTTGGAAGCAACATCATATGATAAGTATTTCTAAAGGCACTATTATACATATATAATCATGATTTTAAAAGTCATGTGTAGTAATCTCCTAAGGTTCATAATGCATTTCTTCACTGCTGAGGAGATCCTGCCAACACAGTGGTTTCACTTTTTGACCCATCTTTAGACAACATCCTTAGACAATGACTGTTCCTGGAGCACTAGTTCAATGTAATAGTTTTTAATTTTTTTTATTTTATGCCACCCTGAGCTTTAGTGCTACAGATCAGATATAAATATTTTAATATAAAAATCATACAACTGTATGATATAACTGTGCAGCAAGTTGGCCCAGGGGCTTCTCAGATTCCTCAGAATGTTAAGATTGTCTAGATTTTTATTAGCACAAATCTATGCTGTGTCATTATTGGGAGAGATATAATGAATTTATTGGATTGTCAGTGCTACTATTTATCTCTTGAAAGCCAGAACTGCTATTGTAACTTTGCATCTGTAGCTGGAATTATTCAAAAAAATGGCACCCCTCCCTCAGTCTATTCCTTCACCTCCTCAGAATGTCTACAAACTCATTCCTCTACATGTCTAGAGCAGGCGTTAATCAAGATCATGTTCAATGCAAATTCTCCATCTTTATCCCCATTGGCTATTTCTATTTCTATTTCATGGGAAGCAAGTCACCATTTTAATTTATTTAAAAATAATCATCATCATTTATTCCATCCATATTTTACACACACACACACACACACACACACACACACACTGATAATTTTGCAAAGAAAAAAAGAAAGTTCTACTTGCTTCTTGCCAGATGCAGTTGATCTTCTCGTTGATTCGCATCCCGTATGCTTTTAATAAAGTTGCAGCATTCAAGGAAAGCAGTTTTGCACTCGTTCTGATCGTCTATGTATTCGGCACGCTTTTCGCAGCTGTACCCCATAGGATTCTCAAACATGCCATCTTCACAGCACTTCCTTAGTGTCTTGTCTGCATACTGGGCCGCTGAAAAATACAGTCTTCATGAAATATCAGAAAATATCCCCTCCCCCGACAATTCTTGGTATTTTGCTTAAATAGAGATAAACTCTTTCGACCCACAACTTGCTTGCTTTTTTTTCCTAACTAGTTTCCAGAAACATATGGAAATAGTTTAACTCTTTGTTAAATTTTATACACTGCCAGCCCTGACTGACTATCCATTTGGGAATCAATCATTTCCTCCATCAGTCAATATCACATATTTCAGTTTAGTCCTAGGTACTAATAGGAGTGCTCTTTTTCCTCCTATCAGCACACTATAAGATTTTTAAACAAGCTAATTCATTTCCTTTTCCCTCCAATATCCTTAACATTGCCAAGGCTGCGGAAATCACAGATCATGTGCCTTGTACTGCCATTTGGCCAAGAGGAATTAAAACTTGCTTTTTTGTTTACAAATGTACAAACCAAGATGTCCTTTGTGTGAATATCTAAAGATTCCTAGATGGTGTTTGCATGGGCCAGGATATAGCCTGGAATATCCTGGCCCAAGAGCTGCCCCAATCCCCCCCCCCCCCGTTTCCTGGGGACCTGCCCCAATTCCCCCCCACCATTTCCTGGGGACCTCCATTCCAATACTGGGCGGCTGTTTAAATGCACATTCTGCCACCCAGTGCCACCAGCACTGCCCCACATTGCTCACTCTGAGGTCAGAAAAAGGCAGTCAGCATCAATCACATGGCTGGGCACCTTGTTCTGACCTCAAAATGAGCAAGGCATGGCAGCGCCAGGCAGCACCACAGGATGCGCACGTGAACAGCCACCTAGTGTTAGGATACAGGGCTCTGGATCCTGGAAGATCCAGGAAGATCCAGAGTGTCTAAAGACTTATTTTACACTACTTTAAAAGGACTTGGCACTGAATGGACTAGACATTGTCTTGATTCTTCATGCCAGAAAAAGGGATTGGGCCCCAAATTGCTGGCACTCCCTACCAAGAGGACAGAAAGGACATTTTATTTGGCCTGTGCCTCAGGCCTCAGAATAAGTTATTCTTTGAAGAATTCTTGTTTTGCTTCCAACTCTCAGGCCCTGGACAGCCTTCCAGCTTAGAAAAGGTACTATATTGGATTACGGCTCCTAGGACTGCATGTCAGCACACTGGGCCAGGATTGCATATCAGTCACTGGTAATGCATTCTGGGGAATTAGGGGAGTTGTAGTCTGACAAAAAAGTTCCCCAAGCTCTGTAACTAGACCATCCAAGTTTGAAATGATGGGGAATGTGTCATGCCACTGGTCCATCTAAGCCTGGTATTGTCCCCTCTTCCTGGCAGCTCCTACCCAAGGACTTAGATGCAGATCTTTCCCAGCTTTGCAACTTGAGGTCCTTCTAAGTACTAGAATCTTAGAGTTGGAAGTCACCTCAAGGGACATCCAGTCCAACCCTCTGCCATGCAGGAAGACACAGTCAAAGCACCCTCAACAGCCTTAAAAGGAGACTGCGCCACACTCGAAAGGAGACTCACCATACTCCAAGGGAGTGTGTTCCACTTGACCTAGACCATTTGTCAGTGTCACCTAGGAGTATGATAGAGCAATGTCCTCATGCACTGAGTCAGTCTAGCCCAGTATCACCTACTCTGTTTGGCAGTGGATATTCAGTTAAAGGCTTATGGCTTAAGTATTTCTCCATTCTTTTGCATATTTTGCAACCTTATTCATCAAGACTCAAACATTCGTGTTCCCTGGGGTCATTGTCACTCGTCACATACCTTTGCTTGTTTTAGATTCAAGGAGCTGTATAGAGCGGCGACGTCTCCGTCTTGCAATTTGGGGGCACTTTAAATCTGGAAGAAAGCGGGAAAGGTAGTAAGAAAACGTTATTGCACTGACATGAAATAAGAAGTCAGTGCTAAATTCTATGATTCCATGCATCTTTCTGTAATCCTATGCAGGTTTATTGAGAGGAACAGGATTTATTGCTATTTCAGAGACAACAGGACCACAACCTTAAGGCTTTTTGCATTCCATGTCCATTTGTCTCTAGAGTCTCTGAAAGCCTCAATTTCAACCCCAAAGCAGCTGACACTGGATGCTGTTTGGGGACAGAGACACGGCATCCATTGCAGAGGTATGTTTAACCCAACACTTCTCTGATCTAAATCACCAAAGGTGCTTTTTCTTAGAATTAAAATTTTCTTAGCCTTTGTTGATTTGTGTCATGCATTTGTATGCTAAGTAGCGGAGGATGCTGGGAGATCTGCTTGCCATCTCCAAGATCCTGCTCTTTAACAGGCACTGCCAGGCACTCTAGAGTATACTTTTCAGACAATAAAGTGCAAATACTGAAAACTACAGACCATCTAGGCATGGCCCTGAAGTTAAATGTATTGTTTCTCAAAGCAATTCCTTTGCCCACGTTCAGAAATTAGAAACAGTTAGTTAGTTTGTGAGGCAAATTATTAACATTTTAAATAATGTTTAATATTTTAAATCAGATGTGGGCATAGTGTGGCCTGCCCGCCCCTGCAAAAAAAAAAAAAGATGTTTCTGTGGCCCTCAGTGCCTCTCGAATCCCCAGACCAACTTTTTTCTGGCCAAAAAAAAAAAAGTTAATTGTTGTTCCAGGTGCAACAATTTTAAATGATTCCAAGGCCTTTGAGAATTGGCTGACATTTTTAAAATGTGGATTTTTGAGATCCAGAATTGAATTTCAGGCCACATTGAGATTTTTTTTCCCCTTTCTTTTTCTTTTCCAGTAGTCCATGGGTGTCCTAGTGGGTCCCAGGGCAAAAAGGTGGCCCCCAGAACAGCAATGTTGGCCATCCATTTTAAATAATGAATTAATACATTAAATAATAGAGGCATGAAGTTGAGAGGGCCCTCATGGGCCATCAAGCACCCAGTGCAGGATCTCCTACTAGAGTATCTCTAGCAGAAGCTGTTTAGTCTCCTTCTGAAGACATACAGAGGAGGCCCACCACCTTGCTAAGCAAGCGGTTCCATAGCCAAACTGCTCTTACTGCCAAGAAGTTCCTTCTAAGGTTCAATAGAAATATACCACCTTGCAATCTCAAACCATTAGACCTTGTCCTATCCTCTGAGGCAACAGAAAACAGGCCTTCCCCTTCTCTCTTTGACAGCCCTTGAGGTATTTAAAGAGGGTGATTATGTCACCCCTCAGTCTTTTCTTCACCAAACTGAATGTGCCCAACTCCTTCACCCTCTCTTAATATATTTTGTTCTCCATACCTGCTCTCATCCTTGTTGCCCTTCTCTGAACCTGTTCTCACTTGTCTATATATATCTTAAAATGGGGCTCCCAGAACTGAATGCAGTACTCCAGATGAGGCCTGATTTCAATTATTAGTATTACTGGAAATGAATTAATTTCCCTGATGTCTAACATTTAAGATGATAAAATTAATTTTCAAACCACACGTTCATGCATTCTGGACATGTCCCACTCCTACCTGATCTTTGTTTTGTGGAAAGTTTGTTGCTGGTCTCCAGGGCCAACCCAGCATCTTCAAACACACCAATGTTGTTCCTACCACTGCCAGCAGTACAGCCAATGTCACTCTTTTCTACCGTGTCCCAAACCTGGAACAGAGGAGAACCCAATGAAGCAACACACAGACAAAGCAAGTTCCAAATCAGGATAAACCTCAACAGCTTGGGGTGTCAAACACCAAGGAATACTGTACCTTACCTTAGTCTGAGTCAGCTTATGCTTTCTGTTCAGGACATAGACAGCTTTGTCCACAGCCACAAGACCAACCCGAGCATTTGCATCCCCTTCCACTTTGATTTTCATTGGACTTCCTGGCTGGTGAATTCGATTGTCAGCCGCAGTTGCTCCTTTCACAACCAGCTGTTTGAGAAAGGCAACACAGACTGTTTGAAGAAAGTGCCGTTTTCCTGTGATTAGCTTTTGAATAAGTTGCAAAGATGGTTTAGAAGTTCCCTGTCCATTTTGTTCTCTCAATGTTAAATAAGGTTACAAATGTACAATAACTCCCTCATTACACGTTGTTCAATCTACAATCCACAAGGGGAAAGGAGGAACTGTCCCAGAAAATAACAGAGTTTGGACACATCTAAGAGGGTGTCTTGCCTGGACACTGATAAATAATATCAGCAGAAAGCATGACTTACCGTTCCCATGCAGGTATCCTTCACATCCACCCAGACAGAGTCGGCCACAATTTCATTGTTCCCCACATGATAGTAAGCCACAATACGGAAGGAAGGGATGAGATTTGGAGTGATAGGCAGAGACATGGTCACTAGATTCTGTCCGGCAGCCTTGGTTTGCTTCCCAGCCTTGTGTATCTTCCCTTTAGTCATGATCTGATGATAAACAAGAAGATTGGTTTAAACCAGTGGTTCTCAAACTATTTACCCTTGTGACCCCCCTCCCTTAACATCTCCATGTAGATGATCCTCCTTCCCCAACTCAGCATAAAGCAGATAAAAATACTTTGTTTAGTGTGTCTTTTATTGTTTGCTCATTTATGTAAGGAAGTAACATCATTCAAACTGGAAAGATTTTATTTAAATACTTGGCACATACTATGTTTCCAAACTCTCATACACCAAGGACATTATCACACAATGGAAACTGGAAGTATAATCCAGTGTCATCCTGAACGCATTCATGCGTATTCACATTATTGTACGAAAGGTTACCACGCGCATTCGCTGGCATTCCGAACGCACTCCGAACACAATCACACATCAATCCATTCTTAAGTAGATTCGGGGAACTAGGGAATTTACAAATCCTATTCCCAGGCAACTTTGCATTCAATTTGGTGTTGTTTGGTGTGATATGCATGTCTGTTGTGGCCCTGGTGTTCCCCCACATCACTTCCCATCATCCTCCATTTTGTTTTGGCTTCCGGGGCTCCTAGATAGCTGGGAGGAAAAACAGCTGTTTTTGACAGGAAAGAGTGGGGGGAGGCTCCCCATTAGGGGCCCTGCAAGCTCTCTCTCTGCCCAAAACGGTGGGCTTGGGGCTTGCCCTGCTCCCTTATGCCCCTTTTTGCCTTCCTTCCTTCCTTCCTTCCTTCCTTCCTTCCTTCCTTCCTTCCTTCCTTCCTTCCTTCCGGGCCAGGGGGCTTCAAAAAAAGTGAAAGAGTTCTTCTTCTTCTTCCCTCATTCCTCCTCCTTTGGGGGAGGATGGAGTGGGGCAGCCTGGGGAATGGTGGTCTGTTTTCCTCCCCTCAGGGACATCGCTCTGGACTCACAACAAACTCCACCTCCCAGAATTCCATAGCCTTGAAACACAAAGAGTTAAAGCAGTGCCAAACTGGGTTATTTCTCCAGTGTAGGTGTAGCTTTAGTCGCCAGCTCTGGTTCCTGCACAGACTGTTCACCTTTTTGGTCCCCCTCCTTGGCAAATGGGGGCTCTTCCCCATTCTCCCTTCACCCCCCCGCCATCAGAGCAACAGTCTGGGGAGTTAGGGAGGGAAGGTGACAGGGGCAAGCTCCCTTCATCCCAAGGGGGCTGGTTGGAACTGAGCCCCTCCCAGCTGGGATTCAAGGGGGGTGGCTCCTCCAAAAAGGTTCTCCCTCCCCCATGTTCCTCCCCTCCTCCTCTTCCTCTCTTGCCTGGGCCTCTCTTCTCCTTCCCTTTCATCCTTTAAGAGGCAATGAATGCACAAATAAAGTGCACTGCCCAAATAACGTGAAATAAGGAGTAATGAATGAACAAGTAATGTGAATTGTGGAATAATGTGGAATAAAGGGTAATGAATGAACAAATAACGTGAAACAAGACAAAACCATGGGAACCTGAGGCAAGCCCCACCGGAAGTGTAAAAAGGTCATGATCCGATTCTGCCCTCACTGCGCATGTGCAGGGATGCTAATTCGAATTCTAGACTATGAAGGGTACGTAGTTATATGATACTTTCTTTTGCACTTGCACTACTTTGGCTTTCGGGTGGGTGCTGTGTTCTTTCTGTGCATTTAATAACAATTCGTGTAATGGCGTTAAATTGTGTATTGGCCCCACTTTCTTTTCTTTCGAAACTGGGAGACATTCCTCCGGTGAGATAATGCCCCCAGTGTAACTTTCAGTCATGTTCTTTCATTCTTTCTTTCACTGACACATGCACTCATTTACTCTCTCTCTCACACAGGCACACAGAAGCATTCATTGTCTTGTTTGCATGCGAGGATGCACAAGTGCATAAAAGAGATGAAGATTGTGACTTACTCCCAGTGTGCATGTGTGTGTGTGCGCGCGCTTGTGCATGTTGTTTGAAGCTGCAGAAGTGTCTCATCTGGGAACAGAGACAGTGACAGGACAAGTGAGGATACTAAAAGCAAATCTCAGGATTGGTCTTGCCAGAGGCCATGATCCAGTGAGCTTTCCCACTGGCCTCCTCCCTAAGGCAGAGGTGGCTGTTCAAGTGCCCTCCTTGCCTTTCTCCTTATTTTGCATTAGGTGTGTGTGTGTGTTCCTCCAAGTCTCGCACCCATGGTTGAGCTACTCCTGTGCTCCCCCCCCCCCGTAGTCCCACAATTTGAGATTTAAATTTTAAACAATGGGATACTGATAATAAGAAGATAATAGCACAGGCTTCACACACATAAGTGGAATAAAAATGTGTTTCACCTTTTCATAAAGGACTGTGACATACAAGGGTTTGCTTATTTCTGTTAGGTCCTCAGAGGGGCCATACTGAAAAGCTACCCTCAGTCGAAAGCTTTAAAGAAGAGATGGGTTGCAGGAAATATTCCTGGATCCTACTTTCCCATGAGGACATGACACATAATGAGAGGTTTTCCTTACCTTCCTTGAAAACAAATGCAAAGTCAACAAGCAAATAAGAATTTGACCCATGGATTTTCCATTCTGCCCAGGGCTACATCACTTACTATGTAGGTGAAATCTCCTGCCTGGTTCAGCACATTTTGATTGTTGCTTCTCACGTTGAAGTTGATAGGCAAGTCATCCCCAGCCTTGAGCTCAGTAGCTGCGATTGCTAAATGGAGATAGTTCCCAGATCCTCCCTGGGTTTGGTAGGCTGTTGCCACCATGGTCTTGGCTGCCTGGCGTTCAGCTGGGAGTTCCTCTTTTTTGGTTTTTACCTAAAAAGGGTGAGAAGGATTAACAAAATCTCAAAGAAACCACAGAAACCTTTAACTTAATCACACAGCAATTCATAAGGAGCCACTGAAAAAAGGCATAATGGCCACGGGAAGAAAAAGTAGCTAGTTCCTCGTACCCATCAGGATCTGTGAGATACCTCAGTTAGGTGACCATCACTAGGAAGAAAGAACTACGTTCTATTATGAGAACAGCAGATAACTACCACATCAGAGCATATACCCTCAAACATAGTATGTGAAACTTGTGAGAAATGAAACAAACAGGTAAAGAGTGCCAGAGGATAAAGAACCCTCTCTGAGGCCTGAAGCCCTTTGAAGATGGAAATGCTAGATAGTGAATTTAGAACATTCTGCATCAAGGCTGGGGATATTTTTTCATAAATGTTATATTCCTCAGAGGTAATGGACTGCGTGGAGGATGAAACCAGTGCTAGTGGACAGAACTGCCCTTTTTCTCTCATTCTTTTCACCACTTCTCCTCCACCACTTTCTGCCACCCTCCTATCCTCCACAGAGTCAGCCTTCTTCCTTTCTGCTCTTTGGCCTGTTGAGGAAAATGTCACTCTTGGCAAAGGTCTGAACTGATAATTTGCAGAAGGATTCTGAAATTCAGACTAGGGCAAGGGCTGCAAATAACAACAACAACAACAAAACATGCCTGTGAGAGAGACTTAGGAAGCTGAGTATATTTCGGCTGGAGAAAAAAAGGTTAACGTGTGATGTGATACCCCGTT
Source organism: Sceloporus occidentalis (assembly GCA_023333645.1). Taxonomy (NCBI): domain Eukaryota; kingdom Metazoa; phylum Chordata; class Lepidosauria; order Squamata; family Phrynosomatidae; genus Sceloporus; species Sceloporus occidentalis. Next base: position 185,237,047 of record JALMGF010000001.1, on the reverse strand, counting down.
TAAATATTTGAAGGAATGTCATGCTGAAGATGGAGCAAGCTTGTTTTCTGCTGCTCCAGAGACTAGGACCCGGAACAATGGATGCAAGCTGCAGGAAAAGAGATTCCATCTTGACATTAGGAGGAACTTCCTGACAGTAAGGGCTGTTCGACAGTGGAACACACTCCCTTGGAGGATGGAGGTGTCTCCTTCCTTGGAGGTCTTTAAACAGAGGCTGGATGGCCATCTGTTGAGGGTGCTTTGATTCTGTGTTCCTGCTTGGCAAGTAGTTGGACTGGATGGCCCTTGAGGTCTCTTACAACTCTATGATTCTATTATTCTATAAATAAATGAAGCCACATGAAAACACAGCCCTAGAACAGCCAATTGCCCACAAAGTATGCACTCTACCACTGAGAAACGGTTCCTACCCTAAAAGTGTGACAGTAATGAACAAGTTGGTTTTGTGTTTTGAAGATCAGGCAACTTGCCCCTCAACTACAAAGGACTACAGGTTTACATAAGCTCAGCATGACTCACGGTGATTCTTAGCTCATTGATGTTTGCTGGTGTGTTCAGGATCAGCTTGGCAGTCCCATCATTCTGGGTGGTGGCCTGAGCCTGAATGGGCTCTGATACCACAGGGACCTGAGTAGCTGGGGAGCCATCAGGGTTGGTGACGTATACCTGTGAAAAAATTCCAAAGAAGCAACTGAGAGTGGAGTGTAGAAGTCCTTGCTGAGACTAAATCACTGTTCCAGGACATTTGCAAGATTTGGGCAATTTCTAGGGCTATTTGTGCACCTCGCTCTGGATTTAAGACAGCACTAGCAAGGCTGGAACTGGGCCATTACCATCAGTCCATAGGGCATCCCCGGCTTGAAGAACATTGGGGTTTTTGTGAAGTGGAGCTGATAGGGGGATGTCACGATGCTAATGCCGCCTTTCTCAGCCACCACCATGTCGCTTCCTGGAGAGAGAAGAGAGGGAAAGTAGATAAAAATACGAAACCAAGTTGTTAACAGGGCAGATAAATGTTGAAAGAGTGCATGCAGTACATAAAACCTCCTGTCCTTAGAGAACATTTCCACATATTCTTGTCCATTGAAGAAGGCCCGTGGACTGAATTGACCATAGAAATGTACATCTCTTGAAGAAAAGGCCACAGAGAGCAGACATATTAAGCCCATAATGATAGTGACTTATACAGAAAAGACAATTTAGCAGATTGTGGTTGGTAATACAGAAATGAAATTGTAAACAGCTGCCTGATAGGCAGCTCACTCGAGATTGTTCTGCTATGAAGCATTCCCAGGCATTGCATGACTATTATTTGTTATTTGACGTTTTTAATTTGTTGCCTGCCTTATTTTATTGAACCCCTTCCTGTATTGTTATATATTATTTATATGGGTTTTGCTATTATTTCTTAGGATGTACACCATGGGCAGGTTTGCTTTTATGTATTTTATTGTTTGTATGTACAGCACTGTGTAAATCTACAGTGCTACATAAATAAATAAATAAATAAATAAATAAATAAATAAATAATAATAATAATTGTAAAGGACCACTGCACCACAGAATCCTTGTGCATTACAGGGGATTCTGAATGAAGAGTCAAGGATCAAATTAGACATCAAAGAGAAAGTGTACTCTGTGTGATATACCCATGTTTCCTCCTACAATGGGATTTACTCAGAGAGATATGCCACCATATTCATATCATACTTAGAAATAAAGCTTGTGTTTACTTTCCAGTGACCAATTACAAACCCAAGCACATTAAATGCAAGATGTAAAGAAAATTGCTGGTTTGATGACCAAACATTTATCATTACCTTAGGGGGCACATCTGCAAAAAAATTGTGCTGAACATACAACTTTATTTGGCCCCTTGACGGTTTAGACTAGCTATCACTCTCTTTGCCAGTGAAGATCAGTAATGGTGAACAAGCTTTTCTATTACCTTTTTCCACTGAGGACTATCCAAAGGTACTAAAAATTTGTATTAATGGAGACTCTGTTTGCTCAGAAATTGCCATTTTATTTCATTATTTGGATAATATGCAATGTGTTCAGTTAAGCTTCCAATTATGTGCATACTGTCAGACAAAGAACAAGTGAACACTTCTATGTACAGTGTTCGATATGTTCAAGGAGCCTTGTGAAGTACTGGATCGTGACCTGAGATGTGAAGGCCCGAGATGGACAATTTGGAAAAAAAAACATAGGATAAAATGTTTCTCTCCCCCCCCCCCCAAAAAAAAATGCTGAAAAGTGGAAAAATGGATTATGGAATATTTTCTTCTAGTGATCAATAAAACTTTTAAGACTAGGTATTCACATATTTACTACCCAAAATCATTTCTAGGAACTAGATTAGAGTTCTTTATTTTAATTTCCTTCTCTGTTTGTTTGGTTTTTTTATGAGAATGAATGCATGAAGACAAGACTTGACCCAAATGTCTTCATCTGCTGGCTTAAAAGGAGAAAAGGCATAGATGTAGTTGACCCAAGAATTCAGAAGCTGAACTATCCTCACACAACTGAATGACATCCACTAAGGCAAACTCCAGAGTTCCCTCTATGAGTCATCTGCTAATTCATGGTGCTTTGAAGCCACAACTCACCGGACTCTGTCATCACTGTTACAGAGATGTATAGAGAGTGTCCAACAAGCTCATTGGTGTTGCGAAATCGGGTCTGAAGTATGGCTTTTGTGAGTGCTGCCTCCCCTTCCCCATCAACAATCTAGAAAGGAAGGGAAAGGATGAAAAAGAAATCAAAGTTGTCTACTCTTTCTCTTACCACCGCTACTCCTGACTCTCATTCGGACACAAATATATGGGCCATCTTACTTGAATTCTCCTGAGTGAGTCTGGAATACTCTTTTTCTCATCATCAAGTTTCACTCCGAAGAGGACAAAGGCTACACCTTCTACTTTCTTCCCATAGAGGTACCTGGAAGAACACAATGAAGCAAGACTTGATGTTTGTTCACATCTATCCTGTTGGTGTCTAACATGGAGGCAAGACATTTACATTTGACATCATACTGGGCCAGACAGGTGAGTGTAGCTGTCCTATTTTATTTTATTTTATTTTATATGCTGCCTTTCCCCCAGAAAAGGACCTAAAGTGGCTCACAGATAAAATTGGTTACAAACTTAACAATAAAAATGTTAAAATCATCTCATTAAAAGTGTAAAAAATTACATGAAAAAACACAAAAGTTAAAAAAAAAACCACAAACAGAACACACACACACACACCATATAAAAGTCTCCCTGAGAATGATTATGTATTAAATATTGTCTCCATTCATGTTGTCTCCATTGATTCAGGAACGTTTTTCCCGCACAACTGACTTTTTGGGATTGGGTTGGGAAAAGCAGGACTTTTGAGTAAGGCAAGGCAAGTGAGTAAAGTGAACAGAGAATTTATGTTTCTTGACTATCTGGTCATGGCCTCAGGTCAGTTCGATTCCAAGCAAGTCACGTGATGTGGATTCAAGCAAAGCGGGGTGAGTGCACATTGTATTACCACACCGTAACATACTGTGAGGGTTCAGCGATTTGAATCAGCACCCTTGCGCATGCTCAGTGGGGCTCTGGACGCTGTCATCCTTCCCTGCCCCCTCTTTAGCTGTCATCCTTCATCGGACTGAAGGAGCAGTCAGGGGATGATGGGATAGGTGGCAGGGTGACAGAGAGGACGAGATAGGGATGCAGGAGCAGGCAGGGGATGATGGGATAGGTTGCAGGGGATCACTGGGTTCAGGATCAGGATGCAGGATGCAGGAGCAGGCAGGGGATGATGGGATGGGTGGCAGGGTGGCAGAGGGGGCGAAATGGTGAAGGAAGAGGAGGAGGATGACGGAGCAAGATGCAGGGGGCCAAGGGGGCCGACATCGGAGTGATCTTCCACACCAGACCAATTCGAAGTGAAATCGAAGTGAGCTTCAATGCAAATTCTTTGAATTCACTTTTTTCTGAATTCATCAAAATGAGGAGTCACTTTGGAATCACTGCAGAAGCCCCACGGAAGGAGTTCCCATAGAAAGAAATCGCGTCTGATAACACATTCACGTTATGTTGTGAATTCGCATCGTTGGACCCGCAGTCACATCGGAACTGAGCTGCAAAAGCTCTAAAAATCTCCATTCTAGAGGGTGCAATTTCTAAGAACACTTTGGAACAGTTCTCAGAAATTGCGCTCTCTGGAACGGACGTAGGACGTGATTGGAATGCCCGGTGGCAGCGGCAGCATTCCCTTGTGCAGTAAGATGCGTTCCTAGTCCCATCCCATTCCGTGCGCGCCCATGTGTGCCCCCATTTTGGAATGCAACAGGGTTTTTGGGCTATGTGGCCATATTTCTAGAAGATGTTTCGCCAAGATGCCAGCCACAGATGCTGGCAAAATGTCAGGAAGAACTTTTCTAGAACATGGCCACATAGCCTGAACAACCCACAAAAAATCTTATAAATACATTGAACTTTATTATTTTCTTAATTGTTACATATTTTCCTTTATTCATATTTTATATTGTATAACTTACTGCTATTGGTTATTATTTTAAAATATCCTAATAGCTGTGTTTAACATAGGAGAGTTATACACTGAGGATATTGTTTTTCCCCTCACTTCCCTACCTGTTGATAAAATTTTGTGAGGGAGGAAGGATACTTGTATGACAAGAACATAGCCTGGAATCATGCTACATGCAGATCAAGTGGCAAATTATTTTTTTCAGACAGTCTTTCAGAACAGAATAACTGGATTATTCTGAAGATGATAAGCAGATATCAATGCACCCCATATTTTCTCACAACTGCATATACACCCACCTTGCAGTGATAGACACTGTGAAATCTTCATTGGTATCAACATAATAAAACTTTTCCACTGGTTCAATGATAACTTCAAAGCTTGGCAATACTGGAGATCAAAAAAGAGGGAGAAAAGAAGGAGACAAACATTCATGAAAAGAAAGAAGATAGTACTGTATGAGATTATATAGCATGGAACCTGGTTACATAAGCCATCTTGGAAGAATTTTGGCCCTTAAACATTGTAAATAAGGCCTTGTCTGTACTGGCTAGGATAATTCCAGGGCAACTCAGAGTATCCTGGCCTGGAGCTGCTCCAACCTGCCCCTGTTACCTGGCCCTCTGTTCCTGCGCAGGAGCAACTCTGCACACACATCCTCCTCAGCTGCCTGGCACATCCACTGTGGGTTGCTCCAGTGGTATCACTAAAGGGGTGCAGGGGATGTGGCCACACCAGGTGACACCCTAACGGGGAGTGACACCACTGCTCCTCCAACATCTGTGTTTTGCCAGAAATGGGCTGTGGCATTCACCTGTGTCCCATTAAAATGCTGCAGAGATGGTGTGAAGGGAGTGAGGCAAAGTGGGAGGAGAAAGGAAAGGCCCTGGGTTGTTTGGGGTTTTTTAAATAAATTAAAAATTTCAAAAAATTTAACACACAATGATATATGGGATTTACGATTTATGGGTAACATTAGTCCAAAAACATGACTAAAGTTGTGGTATGGGAGGAGGTCAATGGGAGGGTTTGGCGCCATGAGTTACCGCACCAAGTGATGTCAGTCCTAGTGGGTTGCTCGCTTCTGAGGTCAAAATGAGGTGCCTAGACATGCTCCTTGTTCTGACCTCAGAGGGAGTGACTGGTGACAGTAGAGAATGTGCAGGGCAGCTCTCTGGGATGGGAGTGGAGACAGCAACCTTGGTGCAGCAAATGAGGGCTCTGGATCTTCCCAGCAGATCTGGAGTGAAAGGTATGTTTTTTAAAACTAATTTTAAATGTGTTATACCCTGGTTCTGGAGCAGAACATGCTGAACATCATCCAGATTGTTCACACCAGAACCAGGGTTTGGACCATGCATCATTCGAACAAGATGCTACCAGAAGGGTGGGATGTGCCTTTTGGCCCATGCAGACAAAGTGAGTCATGCTAAATTGCTGTTACTCGCCTTGATCCTCAAAAAGGGAGAGGCGGAATATATATATATATATATATATATATATATATATATATATATATAAATAGGAGTAGCAATGGTGAAGCACAAAAGCAAGTCTTGATTAAGGAATAGGATGGAAAAGGAGATGAAACCAGGCAAGGAAGGCTCTGAACAGGGACGTTTTTTCTTCCTACCATATTCTTTGACATCAAATGGTGTTTTGAAGGCCTCATCGGGAGAATCTTGATACCTAGCCACAGCATTCCAGGTTCCCACGCTAGAGAAGAGAAACGGAGGGATTAGTCACTGCTTCTGTTTTATCAGTCGACAATGACAAGTGTGAAATGTCAACTATGTGTCCCCTTTCTGGCATGTATAGATTCACAGTGAACACACACACATTTTCTAATCTTTGACCCTTATGTCTGGAGAAGAATAGGCTCACCTTTGGGAGGGGGGGGGGTTGGAATGCCTGGCCTCCAAGTCTTATGACTCAGACATGAAGAAGCTGAAATCTGCCCTACCGCAAACCCAGGTTCAAATTCTGACTTGCTCGTGAGTGGTTTCAATAGAAATTCCTTCATCCATACTGTTTGCCTACACTTCTTGCTCGGTTTTGTAGAAATAAAATGGAATAATGCCTCATATATACTACCCTAAGTTCTTTATTGAAAAGGAGGGGATAAAATATGATGGGCAAATACAGCAACACAGTGTGTGTGAGATTGCTCAGAGTTTTCATAGCTCAATTTGAAATCAGAAAACTGGGTTAAACGGCACCATATATATATATATATATATATATATATATATATATATATATGCTTATATCACTGATTGCTGTTCCAACTTAGTTTCTGTACATGCTTGGTGTAGGGCAATTTCCATAATCAGTTACCTGACAGTCTCAGGTACATGGTACGACTGGGTGATCTGTAATGAAGGATTGGTAATAGTCTGGCTGACAACAATGCCATCTGGTGTCTGGAAGGGAAAGACATGTTTATGAGTGTGCTGAAAGGATACAAAATACCTGGACATATTATTTATGTTTCGTATGATAAAACCTTACTCTGGGCTTAATTTGTGCTCATCAGGGTGGGGAGATCAGAAATGATACAACAAGCCATAACACAGAATGCAAACCAGCAATTGCTGAAAGTTAACTTCAGCCTATGGTGACCCTATGAATTAGAGACCTCCAAGTCATCCTATCCTCAACAGCCCTGCTCAGTTCTTGCAAATTCATGGCCGTGGCTTCTCTGATTGAATCTATCCATCTGGAATGTGGTCTTCCTCTTTTCCTATTGCCCTCAACTTCACCAAGCATTTGCGTCTTTTCTAGTGAATCCTTTCTTCTCAAGATATGGTCAAAATACAGCAGCCTCAGTTTAGTCATCTATGCTTCTAGGGAGAGTTTGAGCAGGATTCAAATAATAGTTTAGCTGTAAAGCTCATTGGCTGGACCTGGGATAAACATTCAGGTCAAATTGTCATAAGGATAAAAAAAGATATGCCACTCTGGGCTTTCATGAAGGAGGAGCATGAGATAAATTTAAGACATATAATTTCTTTTTTTTTCCTCCTCGGTTTTAGCGAGATTGTTTTAATCCTGGGTTGCTAGTGAGACTGGCCACTATTTCCATCTTTTTATGAAGCTTTGGTATGGAATATATTTGCTGGTCAAGGCACACCTTCAAGTCATCCCAACCATGGTATATTTGGTATTCTTTGGTTGGTCTCCCATCCATGTACTAATTAGAGAAGACCCTGCTTAGTTTCCACAATCAGATGGGATCTTATGCCTTTAGGGGATTTAGGTTCTCAACATCCCCTCCAGTTGCATAAATCAGCTGTATTTTGGTTGATTTCCAGAACTGCGACACTGGGCGATATCAGAAGGCCTGTGTGGGAAGGATCTTGGGGAAAACTGGTCCAAATCCCTCCTCAGTTGCCCTCCCCACAAGATAAAATGGTCTTCGTAATCACTCTGTCATCATGATATATTTGTGTGAAATGTGAAGGAAGTATCACCTATTTAGGCAAGTACACCCACATCACACACTTGCACATAAGATTCTCACCTCAAATTCAACAATCACGTTTTTGTCCAAACGTTCCAGGCCATGACCCATAGAGAAGACACGATAGAGCACTGAGGAGAAAAAAGTTGTGAAGAGGGTATTGTTTATCTGAGGCCTAATCTACACTTCAGAAATAATGCAAGGTCTAATTTGCACTTCAGCAATAATGCTGTTTCATACCACTTTAACTGGCATGGCTTAATGCTATGGAATCCTGGGATTTGTAGTTTGCTGCAGCACCAAAATCTTTGGTAGAGAAGGCAGAGAATATCTCAAAAATTACAAATCCCAGCATTAAGCTATGGCAGTTAAAACAGTGTCTAACTGCATTATTTCTACACTGCAGATTAGACCTAAAACACATGTTGGTATCCAGAACAACTTACATTTCCACAACCAAAAAATGGGAGAGAAGTGTCCAGGAGTAATACTTTTGACCTTAAAGAAGTGATGTGTCTGGGGGCTGTTTTATTTTATATTTTTATCCAGGGGCTGAGTATGGATTGTAGAGGGTCCTAATGCAGGAAAAAAGGGCCTTAGGACATTTATCAGAGCCTTCTCCCCAGATAACAAAGGTTTAAATGTGAGAGAATATGCAGTTACATTTTAATGAGGCTCAGCATCAAGGGGATGAAATAGCAACTGTCCAATGAGATGAGCACTTGGGTAAAAGAGCAAACCTTCAAGATGGTTCTGAGCAGAGGTGTTTAAAAGCCCAAACCATCATAAGGCTCTTTGTCCCTGGATCTCTCTAACCAGACCATCAAGAACTCCAGATTTGGAAAGGCTGGTCAAAACCAGACAATGGACTCCAGGTGTCCTGGTGCATTACCAAAGAGGGAGAAGGCAAATCACTGGGTGGTGATGATGAGTTCTTTAGATAAAAAGTGTCCCCAAGGGGTCCAATCCAGCATAGGCAGGAAAAGAGAGAAAGATTCAGAGAACTGTCACAGGCCCTCCAAAAGTCATTCATTCCAATTGATACCGAAACATCAATGTAGATTGGAAAGTGACTACAAGCTCCTATGAGTATGGATAGAGCCGATAAACAGAAAGGCCTCAAGAAGGGTTTGGGGAGAGGGTGCGTAAAAAATAACACTGAATGGCATACAATGTGTTTGGTTTGAAATTACACAAAGGCTTCTTCCAAATATCCCATCAGCTCTAACTTCTTGAGAATGATTATAGTTCTCCTTCAGATATCAAAAGCCTGGGGAAGTGGCAGAGGAACTAAAAAGGGAAAGAAAAGTACCAAAGGAATTAAAAGGTTGAGCAAGAGGCACATACTGACATACATATTGGAGAAAAAGTGAGACTACTGCCCAAACACTTGCTCAGCTCTACAAGGCTCCAGACCTCATTTGTGTGACTGACAGAAACCACGGAGAATTACATTATGCTGAGTAGGTCTTGGCTGAGAGATGTTAACTGGCTTGAAAATGTTTAAATGCTTTAGTGTTTGGGTGGTTGTGATCAAAAAGAAGATAGGGTCCTTGAACTTTTAATTGTTGGATAGAATATGGTTCTCAAAATTTAGTCTTCTAGATGTTTGGGGTATTACCTCTCCAAATTCCTGACCATGCTGTCTGGGACTATGGGAAATGAAGTCGAAAACATCGAGACACCACTGGCTTAGAATAGTCCTCCAGATGTTTTGGACTTCAGCTCCCACAATTTCCAGCCAATATGGCAAGTGCTCAGGAATTCTTGGAGCTGAAGTTCTAAACATCTGGAAGACCTCAGTGTGATAACCACTGGTGTAGAAATCCGATTTTCAGCAGGTGTAATTTGTCATGGTAGTTCCACTTCCTATAATTCTTTGTCCACACAACACTCAAAGGCACAGGACCCCAGTCTCTCCTTCTTGTGGCCACCCAATGTAGCATGGAATTAGAAAAGAAGTGATCTTCTTTGAAACAAACATGAATTATCTCTGAAGGGGTTGGGGGGAAAAGACTCCTGTCTCTAGCTCCAGTTCCAAGGAAGGCATCTCATAACAGCAAAAATGTAGCATTAAAATGAAAGACTAATCCACACTAACACTGGTATCTCAGCTAAGTCTTCAGGTGGAACTGGTAGAAGGCTTTGTTTAGTTATGTTATTTCATGTATATGCTGCCTTTCTCCCAGAGTGGGATCCACGGTGGCTTCCAGATATAGTAAATTAAAAACATTGACAGTAAAATGTAAAAACAATTATAATCACCTCATAAAACACACTAAAATCATTTTTAAAACAACCAAAAGTTTAAAAGATAAATCAGACATCCACAATAAAAAGCATCCCTATTTATACATTAAAAGCCTTCATATACCTGAAGATCCAGGTGTGTAGATGGTTTTGTCCGTCTGGATGAAGAGGTAGCCACTTTGGAAGGAGACCAGAACCACCTTCTCAAGTGTGAACTGAGGACAAATAGCCTGGACAACCACATACTGGTTTTTCTTGGGATCCTTCTTTAGGTCTTTTGCAGGAACCTGTTTAGAAAAATCAGGAACTAGAGAATTAACTAGCTTTTTCCAGCAATGTAAACATTACAAAAGAAATTATGTCCTGGTAACTTCAATGGTGAACACTACAGTCCACCAAAACTAACTCTTTCTCTGAGGTTATGGAGTGCAAGCTGTTGTTTCTCCCTCTACCCCGAAAAATAGTGTAGGGCTCAGTTAGTCAATTTGGATGCTGTCTGAATCTTTCTGTAACAATCTGAAACCAGCCCAGTCCATCTGTCATAGGTTGCATTTGTGTAGTAACTGGGCTTCTCATCCCCTATATAAGAGGATGTTCATACAACCACCCCTTCTTCAACTGGATTGGGGCCTCAGCAACCTTATGCCACGGCCCAATCCAGCCTCTGGAGGGCATAAAAAGGAGCTGCAAAAAGCCCTCCAAAGGGTGCCATAGCCCTGGCAGTGTGGCTGTATGGTGCCCCTTCAGCGCTGTGTCATTTGGACATCAGGGTGCCCAGGGGAGGGTGGAGTCAGTGTGTGTCATCAAGATGCTGTGCACCGACTCTGCCCCCAGGCTGACCTTTTAGACCAGTCTGGATAGCCCCTAAGTTTATTATAAAACAGCCACATGTATATAGACTAACTTCCTTTTAATCCCACATTTAACTGTTTCATGGGAGTTGTCCACACTGACCAAATTAGGTGGCTTCAAATGAACTTGAAGCCTAGCTGTTTAGAGAATTCACAAGGCAAAACTGGGCAGAAAGTGAAATGAAGCTGCATTCCAGTGCTAAAAACTGGAGCAAAAAGAAACTCAAATACTTCGATTTAGAGTGGAAAATGCACATAATCTCACATGCATGTGCCAGTGTGGGACTGTAGTGCAGGGGAATAAATCAATAGTGCAGCATGACGCCTCATGGTATGGACTGTCCATGGGTATTTGAGCAGCCTTGGGAGTGGCTTGAGCTGACAGCAGAGTTTCAACCCACATTCAGATTGAGCCACATTTTCTTGTCCTTATGCTCTGGCCCATAGCTTCATTGCATTCAGTAAGGGGGCCTTAAGCCTAAAGATAAACATAGATGCAGCCAGGGTGATTGTACTAATCCTGGTGCTGCTAAGGAGCTCTCTTTCTGAGAGCAAGAATCTTCTTCCTCTCCCAGGAGGGATTTCCTTAATCCTTTCTTGGTAAGAGGAAATACCAGCATTTTGCCCAAGAATTTTAAGGCCCATATGCAACTAAAAGAGCAATGTAACAACCAGCAGTACATATCCAGCCAAAGGAACATGAGAACATTGTCTTTGTTTGTATTCTCTGTTACTTCATCCTTTTCTATCTATTTGTCAGCACTCAAACTCTTCAAAGCCAAATCAGTTGCACAACTGCTTTATGGATCCCAGCAGGGACATGCCCCCCTCCCCAACTCTGCCCCATTAGAACTGGTGCAATCCAAATTTCTAAGATCATCATTCCAAGCTCCAAAGTGTGTCTCCAATGCAATTCTGAGACTGGAGTCAGGCTTTATGAAAATGGAAGCCAGAGAGTGTGTGACTATACTCAGCTACTGGCTCAGACTATTCTTCTTTCCCACCGATTACCCTGACTGATTAATTCCAGTCTACATGGAAACAGATGGCGATGACTAAAATTTCTCTACTTGGTCTCTGTCCAGATCTTTTGCTCAGCATGGGATATAAAAAGGCTGAAGCAACCATCAAACAACAGGTGATACATATAGAGCGACAGCTAGCCCTAGCTGGTGCCCCAACTTTTATTGTTAGTGACTCCAACAGATACTTGGCATCACCTATGGTGTATGTAGCAAAACTTGAAATACCTAAAGACTGGAGAGCTTTTATTTGGCACAATGCCATGCCATCTCCTCAGCTATTCTTGAAAGCCAATGTAAGATCCCCTTGTCAGACAGCCTATGCCCCTGTGACTCTGGCCAAATAGAGACAACAGAGCACATATTACTCCAGTGCTCATACTACAGGGACATCCACCTCAGTCTTATCTCACCTCTAATGTATAAACATCAAGGGCACACTAGTCAATTATGCACTTGTTTGCTATTTTCAGACACCACTCTGGATATAACATATAATGATGTCAGATTCTGTGCAGACCCTGTGCAGCTAATGTTAAAATCCATCAGGCAATGGCAGGAGGCTAGAACTAATCTTACCCTGCCGCACTGGATTTTAAAAGAATGTTTTTAACCTGTATTTTTAACATTGTTTTTACCGTTACCTTCTTTTATTCGGTAGCCTCTTTTTACCTGTACTGGTCTATGACCATAATAAAGCTGAACATCTATTTGTTACCAATAAAGTATAATGTGTACTCTCAATGACTTAGACTACTGCCACAATGCAGAATTAATGTCATTTTGGCACCACTTTAACTGTCATGGCTCCATCCTAAGGAATCCTGGGGTTTGTAATTTGTAATCTGCTGTGGAACCAGAGCTCTCTAACAGAGAATGCAAAATATCTCACAAAAGTACAAATCCAGAATTCGGGGCTTCCAAATCCTTCTCCCACCTTTTTTGGGTGAAAGATCCACTTTTTCTGCCCCCCCCCCCCCCATGACTCTGGCAGTGCAGTTTTGCACTGTGAAACTATCCCCCCCCCCCCATATGTATGGAATAACAGAAAACTTACTAGACCTTATCAGACAATTACTTCTGTTTCCCATATACTGTATATTGCTTGCTCAATCCTGCTTGCCCAACCCTGAACCTAAAGCAAGCTACTCAGCTTCAGAGTGAAAGGAGGAAAGGGCATTGCAGATAGAGTGCTGTTTCTACTGCCATCCCTATAACTCTTCAAGGGATCTGAAACGATCTCCAGAATCATTCAGTACTGCCACTGAAGTGCCTAAATTGCTACAATGAATTGTGCTCTTCTGACCATCACCAGCCTGACATCTCCTTCCACCATGCTTGCCTGCACATATCCTCAAGAAATGTATTTTACATTAAAATAGTCTCTTCTGAAACCTCTAGTAATTTGGTCTGTATGGTCTGCTTCCTATGCATAATTCTGCAAATTTTATTTTCCTTTCCCATAACTGAAATTAACTACATGGGTGATTCACTTTTCCTTCCCAACTCAGATATATCTCAGGAGACTTTAAAAATGGTGCTATACATGTCTACTGTATTGTTCAATGAAGGAATGACCTCCCAGATAAGTGGACCTTTTTGCATGCAGAGGGTGGCACCCTCGATAGCCACCACCCCATACCCACCTTTATGGAAGGAGTCGCCATCATGTCATTCTCTTGGTTCAAGGTAGCTTTGATCTGGTACAAAGTGTTCCTCTTCTGTGGGAAATCATGGACAGAGACGGTCACCTCTGTGGCAATGGTGAGTCCATGAGCCTCCACCACAATCTGCTCTTCACTCTCAACCCATAGGACACTAGGCACAACCATGGAGTAGCTACAAAAGAGGAAAGGTTCATACACTGAGTTGGTTTGCAGAAGTTAAATGAGAGCGTATATCTCCATGTTGTACCTCTGAAGACTCTTGCTTTGGAACAGTCAAGGAACAAATGGTTTCAATGCAACATTAAAGGCACATAAAGAAATTCACACTCAACTGCCTACTACTTCCACCTACCCTTCCCTAAGTGCGTGTGTATTCTGCTGCTTTCCTTCTGTCACAGAAACACTGATCTCACTGTCTTCTAGGGCGTATGTGAGAATCACACAGCTTCTCTAATGTTGAACTGCAACTTCCAGGAGCCCGAGATGGTATACCAATGCTGTGAGCTAAAGTCTCAGAACACCTAGAATGTTGGTCCAGCTATCCAGGTCTTTCCAGGTCTGGCCATACCAGTGGGCAACTGAGGCAGGAGGAAGAAACACTGTGGGGCTATCCATTCCTTGCCTGCTTGTCGAGCTCCCTGGATCCTTCCAGATCTGGCCAAGCTGATGGACAAGACAGAGGGAAAGAAAAGGGCAGGGTTGTCCACTATCTCACCAGCTCACCCATCCAGCCTCTTGGTTCTTCATGACAGATGGGTGGGTGGGGCAGAGGGAGGGAAGGGACACAGGGCTGTTCAGTGCTGCTGACCACACTGAGTGACACCAACCTTAGTGATGCCACTGATGATATTCTCAACTATGTGTGTGTATGCATTCAGCCATTTCCTGTGTGGCAGTCGGTGACATTTATTTTGAACTATTAAGAATGACAGTGAATGTTATAGGACAGCTTGCTACACAGAGAAGCAGGCTATGTCTTCCCATGATATGAATCAATCATACCCTCCAGCTGTCTCAGTTTGGCAAGAACAGTCCCACATAATTCTTTGTCACACTACTTTTTCAGCAGCTTTTAAAATGACCCAGTTTCTCTCTCTTTCTCCCACTTTCCCTCTGAGCCCTCAGTTTACTTCAGTTGCTGCAAACTGAATTTAAAGAGCAAGAGACATTTGCATGCAGTTAAGCCTAAAAAGGAAGGAAAGGAAGAAGCAGAATCTTGCTCTTCCCAGTAGACTCAGGCAAAAGCAAATTTCTGCAGCCTTTCCTAAGTGTGTGTGTTCCTCCACATTAATAACTTTTGCTATCTTGTCTATACTCTGGTGGTGCTTCACCACTCCTATCCCAATTTTCCTATGTGAAATGTTCGAAGGTATCACCAACTGGCTAAGTATATTTCAATATGTCAAGGGCCCTAACTAAGGCCCTGAACAGACTGGCGATAAATGCCGGCATAGAGGCACAGTGGTGGCATGGCGACCACACACTAGCCGCCTTGACACCCCCCCATGCCAGCATCACACAACGTACCCCACCACATGGCAGGTGGCATCACACTGTGTCTTTGGTGCAGCGTGTAAATGCGTTGCACCAAAGAGGTGTGGAATAGCTGCAGCAGGCACCGTTTCCACAGCTTCTTTTTATGGCTTCTTTTTACGCTGGGCTGGGGGAGTGGTGTGCCTTTGCCTTGTCCCTAATCCAGTGCTTCTAAGGGCAGTGTGAAGCTGCCTTTTAGGGGCTGTCTGCTGAGCCCCTAAGGCAGCTAGGTTAAACATCTGGTTCCTCACAACACAGTGCTACAATCTGGTGATCCTAACATGACCTTAGAAGCACACATACATCAGAACTAGTTAGATTGCATTCTTGTTTATCCTCGACTTGTTAAGAGAAGCTTTGAGTGCTTTTGATGACCACATATATTCTTTGCAAAACAACTGGAGAGCTTTGGCCATAGAAGAATACAGTGGTGTAATCACAAAGTGAAATTCAAGCCCACAAGGAAATTCTGTTTTTCTAAATTTCTGCCAAGTTCATTGTTCTAAGAAGCAGTACCATGTGTCAGGTGCATGTGTTGAGACAACTAGAGAGTATGATGGCTTTGGATACTGCAAACCTTAAGTTAATGGAAGGTGCTATTTGGCCTTACATATTGTGATAATATATATGAAGGGCTCTGAACACTGGTAGCTGATATTCATATTTGTATGAATTTGGTTCATTTTGATTATTGCACAAAATCTTGTGATCATTTTATTGCTGGTGTGATGTTTTATTTATTTTGAGGTGTGCTTATATTTTAACTTCTTTATGGAATAGACGCCTCTTTGGAAGGACATTTCCATCTACAAGAGACTTATAAACATTTTGAATGAATAACTAAGATATTGTAGAAAAACAAAATATTTTATTAACTAATTGTGAGAAATGTACCCAAGTCAAAGGACAGTGCTGATTTTGACATTATCCGCATGCTAAAAGTCCACTCTGAGAGAAGAAGGGAAAAAGGAACATGGTTCTTTGGATAATTAAAGACATTTATAGGGGAAAGTGATATGATATCTGTCTTGCAGCCTTTCAATGAATCCTCTGGGTTCAACATACCTTGATTCCTTAACACTTGGTGGTAGGCTGATACTCTAGGTGTAGGCATGAAATTGCCTAAATACCCTAAAGATACGAGATCCAATCTGATCTTGAAAGCTAAGCAGAGTTACCCCTGGATGGGGAACTGCTAATGAAACCCAGATGCTGTGGGGTATATTTCAGAGGAATAAACTGGCAAAATTCTGAGCATTCCTTGCTACAAAATTTAAGGAGTTGCCATAAGTCAGCAGGCAACTTGAAGGCAATTTTACACAGAGAGAGAGACATGAGACTGAACACAATCAACTGAGACATCTGATAGCATTAATTACATGGATTTATTGCGGGGATATTATTTTGCAAAAGGGAACATCATTAGTTAATTTGTTTTGTTTTTCCAGTAATATTTTAGTGAGAGTTTCTAGAGAGGCAGTGGTATCATTAGGAGTGTGTTGGGTCTGCGGCCCTCATTGGGTCACACCCTAGAAAAGGGATGACACCTATGGGGTGAGAAGGGGCAAGTACACCCCTCACACTTTTGCCACAGTAGTGGCAGACTCCTCTGCACCCCTCCTGACCCCTCTGCCATAGCTTTGCTCTACTCCTGAAGAGAAGGACACACCAGCAGTGAAGAATAGGGCTGAGCACAGTCTACCTGATCCCCGGCTGCAATGTCGCTCTACTCCGGAGGGTGAAGATGCCCTGGTAGGAACAGCAGGCAAGAGGCGAACATCACCTTTTGGTCACAGATTAGAAGTCCTGCCCCCTGCCCAGAACCCTGTCCCTCACACCAGGTGACACCAGGTGTGGGGACAACACTGAAGAGAGGAACTGTTGTTTTCATGAGCTTCGCAAGGATTTTTAATCCTGCCAAATGCACTAAATTTGCTGGATCCATATTAAAACTGACAGGCACAACTATCTGTAAATTATCTTTGGGGCTGTACAGATGGGCAGCAGAACGCTGCACCTTTTCACCCTGGATTCAGGCCACGGCAACCACATGCCACAGTCTCCTCAGGGAACAAAGAAGAAGCCACAAAAAGCAACTTCTTCTTGCTCCCTGGAAGGGGCATCATAGGCGTAGCAGCATACCATGATGATGCTTCTTCCGTGCTGCGCTGTTTGGGTGCTGCACCGGAGGTGCGTCATCTTGGCATGTGCCATGTAAACAGGTTCACGCCAAAATGGCATCCTGCCCGCAGCGGTAGGACTTGGAGCTCACCCCGTGCACAGGCTGGCACAAAGTGCCAATCTGTATAGCCCCTTTGTCATATTGCATACTTCTGCCGCAGCTTTTCATCTCTTTGTCTCACATACCTATATAGCCAACCCACTGTCCTTCTAACTCCTCTGTTGAACTTTGTACTTGAATGCCGTGTCAACTGGCAAAATAAGGGCTTTTGATTTATTGTTTTAAACCTGTCAGAAACCACACTTTCTCCTAGCCATATTTTTCCTGGCATAATTTCTTCTTTCCCTGCGTTCTCTCCCACTTCCTAGATAACTCCTCATCACTCCCACATAATGTTAACTGCAAAAGCAGTGCGGCTTCCTAATGACTGTGCATGGAAACCACCTTAGAAACTTCAAAATCTAAAACTGGCTGGGGAGGGGGTGACAACACTTTAAATAAAAGCTACTAAGATGCAACATATTGTTTCCAATGGCATACTGTTGAAATGGGAAAAAATTGTCCAATAACACCTAACCAAAGAGATGCCAATGAGAAAGTGGTGTTCTAACTTTTAAATGAATTTGCACCCTTTCTACCTAGGGTTGCAAGAGTGAAAAATGGAGACAGTGCCTATTGCTTTAAATAGTTGAATAGAAAAGGAATTTCAGCAAATATTGCTTGTTACTTGGTTACATTACAAGTAACAACTGCCCAAATTCTCTCTTCTATCAGTTTTCCTGCCAATTTTGATTCTGGCAAGCCTATCTATACCTGGCAATTGGCACAGGTCATCCTCAAATCTACCTCTTCTATGCTGCCAAGTTTCAGATCACCCGCCTGAACCATTTCTGAGAAAATGCTGAAGAACCCATCCACACAATCCCTGTACCTATAATGGCGGGATGAAATTCATCTGACTGAGCCTTAACATAGGCCTACTTTGTGCCATATAATTAAAAATAATGTTGTTTTCTGCACTGGAAAAATAAAGCAGTTTGACACCACTAACTGCCATGACTCAGTGCTATGGGATTTGGGGATTTATAGTTTTGTGAGCCATTTAGCTTTCACTGTCAGAGAGCCCTGGTGCCATATGAAACTACAAATCCTAGGATTCCATTGCATTGAGCCATGACAGTTAAAGTGGTGTCAAAGTACTTTATTTCTGCAGTGCAGATGCAGGCAATAATTTCCATGGATGAATAGATGACTCTGTTCCACTTTTTGTCCTTTGCACCAGCCGGTGGTATTCTGGTTGCAGGCAACAAAAAAGATTTTAGGTCTGGATTCAGTTTTAGTTCCCTCTAAAACTTCTTCTAAAGCAGCATTTACATTCCAGCCCAGTTTTACTTCCACTCTCTAATCACAGGTTTTAGAGGGGCTATCCATGGTTTACCCTGTAAATGACTTGTTCTACTTATAGAAAGACCCTGAAGCCATGTTACCACTGTGCACAGTGTGCAAATAGGATCCAGGGCATCCTAGTTACTCCTAAATTGCATGTAGGGGTAGTTAGAATGGTACCCTGACATTTCACTTATTCCATGAGAACCAATGTGGTGTAATGGTTTGATTATGACTCAGAACTTTCTGAGTCTCAGAAGATATGATGAAAGGGTAGATGGACTAGGACTGTATTCAAGTACAGTGGAGTTCATATTGCAATGACATTTACATTTCTATACCGCTTAGTAGTGGACCTAGCACTCTTTAAGCAGTTTACAAATCACTTTTTGGTTACATTTTAATCACCACCATGGTGTAGTTAGTGAGGAAAAGATCTGATTTGGAGTTTCTGCCTCAGATACCTTATCTGGGAAAGTCATAATGTTTGAAGCAGCCCCAAACCACCTCTAGAAGAACAAGACTCCTAAACTTGGTGGATCTTCACAATGTACAGCTATAGAAAAGAAGCAAGACAGAAGAATGCTCCCTCTTATTTAGCACATGATCTGGAAATGTTGAGGATGGGCTGCTGAATTTGATCCTGTACTTACAGTTGGCTGTGGGACGAAGTCGGGAAACAGACCAGGAGGGCAGCCACCAGATAGAGAAGGGAGCCCTCCATCATGAACTGGAGGGTCAGGCAGCAGGGATAGCTCCAACCCAGCCTTTATTATGAGAGTCCGTTACCAAGCCAAACCCTTTTGCAATAGCTTAATGTTTAATCAGCAGATAGGGAGGAGTTTGAGCAACCTGGGAATTTCAGAAGGAACTAAAAAGTCTGTCAAAACATAGAAAGAACGCTTTGTCTTTTACTTTTTAAAGCCTCGGCTAATCAGTATTATGTGCAATCTTCTCTGCAAAAGTGTACTAAGAGATGGTGCAATCAGCAAACATCCCATGAACTGGGTGGTTTTAGCTTGACCACATCTAGAAAAGTGCAAAATGAAAACTGAAGCTTCTCTCTCATTCTCTCTCTTACTGAGGAGCATATTACATGGATATTTAATTCAGTTTACCTCAATCTGGTTTAACCCTTAATTTGGGTGGCATCCTGATATCATCGCAAGGTTTTTGGCTCCAATTTTGCTGCCTGAATACATCATGTGTCCATCCACACTTCCAGAGCTGTTCCTCATGGCTCTTTTTGGATCCGAGAGTTTTCCAGCTGCTGGAACCCTCCTGGAAGTGAGGATGAGCCCGGCAAATATTTGGGTGGGAAAATTGGAGCCAAAAACCTTGTGATAATATTAGGATGCCACCCAAATTAAGGGTTAAACCAGACTGAGGTAAAAAGAATTAATATCCATGCAATAAGCTCCTGAGTATGGTTAACTTGGAATCAGAGCCTCAGAGAGAAATTTTGCAAGGCAGAACAAGACTGCTCGCGGGCCGTCACTTCAGTCTTTTCAATAAAGATAACAGTATAAAATAAAATTTTAACATTGTAGTTCTACTCTATTTGTAGAAAAATATTTTAATGCTAAAACATGAACAAAGAGCCAATGTGGTGTAGTGGTTTGAGCACTGGACTATGGAGATTATTGCACCTGCAAATCCTGCTGGGATAGATACGGGATTGAAAAATCAAAAACAGGTGTTATCACACGCAGCAGAGGCTGGACTAGTGCAACCCGTCTGCAGCCCGGATCCCAGCCACACTTATCCAGTTGCTTTTCAAAAATTAGAGCTTGCCATTTTTGAAAAGCTGCTGAATAAAAGTGGCTGGGGTTCAGGCTGCAAACGGGTTGCACTCACCCAGCCTTAGCTGCATGCAATAACACCCGTTTTTGACTTTTCTATCCTGCATCTATCCTGGCGGATTTTGCAGGTGTGATAATTTCCTATGATTCCTAAGACCAGGGTTCAAATCCCAGTTCAGCCATGGAAACCCACTGGGTGGCCTTGGGCAAGTCACACTCTCTCAGCCTCAGAGGATGGCCATGGCAATCTCCCTCTGCAGAAACTTGCCAAGAAAACGTCTTGATAGCTTCACATAACAACACCAATAAAAGATGGCTTTTGGTTTATTATAATGAAGGCATAATTGAAATGTCAATTGAAATGGTCCATTTGTTTCATAGGAAAAATAACCAGTTTCCAGTAACAATCCAAGAAAATATCTGAAAAGCTACATGTCTGGAAACTTTGTTAAAAAAAAAAACCACACACACACACACACACACACACAATGGAGGGAGGCTGTGAGGGTTTTACAGAGAGGAGGCTTTCAGAAATGCATGGGCTTTAGGTCTTTAGCTCTCCGGGCCCTGCACAAATGTACTGGCCCAACCCTCCTGTTATAGGCCCTGCTCCGAACTGAGGTATGTGTATGAGGTTTGTCTTTAAATCACTTCCAACCTATGAGACCCTTAAGATGAATCTATCATGAAGTTTTCTTGGCATGTTTTTTCAGAGGAAATTTGCCATTGTCATCCTCTGAGACTGGGAAAGTGTAACTTGCCCAGGGCCACTGAGCAGTTTTACATAGCTGAGCCAGAATTTGAACCCTGGTCTCCATTGGTCATAGACCAATGCTCAAATCACTACGCTATGTTAGCTCTCCAAGACAGGGAGGGAGTGGCAAATAGGCTTCCTATGCAGAGTCTGTCCCATGAGAAGGAAGCCAAAGCAATAAAGTGACATTTCAAATATGTCACAGCATATCACCATTTCTACAGAAGGTCCCACCTTGTTTACACTCATATCCAAGATGACACCACCCATAGAATACCCCTCAGAGTAGTTTGAACAAACATTTTTTTTTCCTATAGAATTCTATAGGAGAGGTGTCTGACACCCAAACAGCAGTATGAGGCAGCCTCTACTTGAACCATGAGCTACCATTGTTCTATAATTAATTGTTGTCACTGTCACTATGGGCAGGTTTTTTTAGAGACCAAAGCAAATGTACTGGGAAAAACACATTTGCTTGCCAAACAGCAAGTGCTTTCAGATGCTCTCTGGAACCTCAGACTGTGAGACAGTGCACAGGTATTAGCCTAGATATTGGGAAACTTTGTAATCAGCATCATGTGCGATATGTAGAATCCCAAAAGGCTAGAGCAGCTTCCTCTGTGCAGAACTTGAAAACATTTGCATCTTCAGTTACAATTCATAGAATTTGTATTAGAGTTCCCAATCCTCAAAGGGTTTCCTTATGTATGTAATTGTATTTTTGGGCTAATGCATCATGTCTGTACATTGGGACCTTGGTATCTACTATGTTTTGGTTCCAGAACCCCACATGGATATCAAGATCCATGGATACTTGTCCCATTAAATGTGGCATTGTAATATGATGTCCCTTATATAAAATGGCAAAACTGAGGTTTGCTTTCTGCTATCTATCTATCTATCTATCTATCTATCTATCTATCTATCTATCTGTATCTTAATATAATATTTTCAAACCACAGAGGGTAGAATCCATAGATAAAAAATCCGTGGATATGGAAGGCCAACTGTATTCAGATTAAGGTTATAAATGCTGAGTTATGCATGTGGTGTCACTGCGCATCATTGTGCATCATTGTACATTGTGATTTGATTGCATGGTTGTTCATGGCAATGCACATTGCATATTTTGGTGTAGAAAACTACAGTTCTATAACAAGATGGTGAACCTATCACAGGGTTTTCCTGGCAAGGATTATTCAGAAGAGATTTTCCATTGCCTTCTTCTCAGGCTGAGAGAGTATAACTTGAACAAGATCACCCAGTGGGTTTCCATGGCTGTGCCAGAAGTCAGCCCTGGTGTCCAGAATCCTAGCCCAAGACACAAACCACTACACCTTAAAAGTAGAACCCATAGTGAATGAATGAAATGCAACGAAAGTGTCTGTATTTCCTGTATTTTGTTTTCAACTGTGACCAGCCAGAAGTGTCAGGGTTAGAAGGCAACAGCTTTTTGTTGTTCTGCACTTTCAAGAAATTTCCCACTTATGATGAACATTAAGCAAATTTATCACATTTTTTTAGAAGAGCTTTGCCATTGCCTTCCTCTAGGCTGAGAGAGGACACTCAGTGGGTTTTCATGACTAAGCACAGATCTGAAGGCTGATCTCTCAGAGTCATAGTCCAATAGTTAAACTTCTATCTGCTCTGGATCTTGGATGTATATACCCATTGATTAAAGCAGGGCTGGGCAACTTTGGCATGCCCAGGAGGTAATTTTCCACCACACCTGGACCTATCATGGACTGTACCATATTCTCCCACTGAAACTAGAAGTAGCCAGAAGTCCATCTTCTGTTTCAATCCCCTTCCCTCACCTTATCTTTAACCTTCCAAAAACGCCTTATCTTTAACCTTTCAAAAATTAAAGTTAGCCATATGGGGATCTGTGAGCAGTTCAAAAAAGATAACCAGATGGATACATAGATGGAGGGGATGTTTAAATGTTTCCCATTACAGCCTGGAGCCCTTTCACATTACACACTTTGAGCTCTGTAATTCCACTTTGTCATAGTAACATTCAATGGCACTATGGGTCACAAGGGTAAAAAGTGTGATATTCACTGTCTTATGGAATCCTGGAAGGAACACTTTAGGGAAAAGATTTTAGACTCCTCAGCCTGGGAACTCCTCTGGTGCCCCTGACCAAATTACAAAACCCAGGATTAAATAGGATGGAGCCAGGGCAGCTAAAGTGGAATCATAGCGCTATAATAACATAGTGTGAAAGGGCTACAGATCCACCATGAGTGACCCCCTACAAAGTGTAGGATTTCCAATGTGGTGAATAAAAGCACTGGGATTCCTGCAGGGTGAGTGAGGGGGAATAACCATCTCTACTCCTAAGCAATGGATGAGGAAAGATCAATAACTCCAATCGTAAAGTTAAAACAGCCAGAGGCCTAGACTACATACAAGCAAGCACGGTTTTTTGTAGATTCAAAAGGCAAATTCAAATTTTATTTCT
Organism: Sceloporus occidentalis; assembly: GCA_023333645.1. Lineage (NCBI taxonomy): Eukaryota > Metazoa > Chordata > Lepidosauria > Squamata > Phrynosomatidae > Sceloporus > Sceloporus occidentalis. Next base: position 185,213,140 of record JALMGF010000001.1, on the reverse strand, counting down.
TCTATTTTATTACTTTGGCCTGGTACAGACTGACAGTTTGCACTGGCCTGGGGTCTATTTTAGGGCTCAGAAGAGCAGAGCATCTGCACACTCCCAAGCTCTACCATGCTGTCCGGGCATCATCTTGGTGCACGCCTGTTCAGACAGCACGCGTGATAATGACGTGTCTCGTGCGCAGTGTCCAAATGGCGCGGTGCACAAGGAACATCACCGCGCCATTCTAGGACACTAATGGCACCTCGGCAACGGTGGAGAAAAGAGCGTGTTTCATGGCTCCTTTTTCCAGGTGCATTGTTGCTGCGCTGTTTGGTTGGTACAGCCACGATCCGGGAGAGAAAGGGACAGCCTCTGTCCAACCCTTTCCCCCGTTTGTTTCCACTTGGCTAACATCCACTGGATGGGGAGTTCATGTTTTACATGCACATATTTCCTAGACTCCGCTCACAGCAAAATATAGAGGTTATGATTACAACATGGCTGCATTTTCCACTGCTCCACTACTTTACCATTTTTGCTTTTTGAAGAACCTATGCAGCTTTGAAAGCTAGCATGATATTTTGCACCTTTTGGTTGGCCCAATAAAGTTAACACCAGAAGACAGATTTTGGATTTTATAGTTGTTTTATGACAAACATGATGTCCCTTACAAGGTTTATCACATGCCTTAATATTCTTCTTATCCAAACAGCACCCTCCTGAAATGATTTTATCCTAATAGAAAGATTAACCAGAGTTTGTTATATTCATGCACATCATATTTAAGTTGTAGTTCTGAACTCACAGACTATCCTGAAATCACTTTATCTTAATAAAAAGAGCCATCAGGGTTTGAGTACACACATACACATCATATTTAAGTTGCAGTTTTGTCCTAACAGAGGCAGGATACAGACCGCCCAAAAAGGGCGGTCTGCCTCCGCCTCCATTTCCGTCGGCAGGAAGCCTCAGCTGCCAAACGGCAAGGCTTCTCAGCAGCAGAAAAAGAACCCGCAAAAAGTGTGTGCATCCTTGGGCTTGCGATGCGCAAGTGCGCAAATGGTGCACTCATGACGTCACCAGCGCAACAGGACATGTGCATGCTATGTGGCTGTCATGTCAAAATGGCAGCGCCCGGGTGTACAGGGCGCCGCCATTTTGACACCCGGGTCACGTGCTAGGGGTAAGGCCGGTATCGACGCTGCATCCTCGGCCAACCCCTAGAACATGACGGGGGCGGCGCAACGGCCCATTTAAATCGGGCCAGACATAGCAAAACCTACATTTATTTGTATACACTATCTCCTTAGACATGTGAACATATGGTTTTTAAAGATGGTTAAATGATACAGCAAGTAAGGGAGTATTCTGAATTTAAATAAATATGTGGGTTTCTGGGTTGCTTGATCATGTGTTATTTGATGAAATTAAAACTCTTAGGAATTGAAAATGTGGCACATAAATATATCAAATAAACACCTCTAGAAGAAAACAAGTTGAGATGGTGCTGACAAATCTCCCTACAAGTCCAAGTTGTGTTCTCAAATTTTATTCAGAGACATTCCAATATGGAAGATAATACTCAAAAAGGTATAAGGTTAATCCACAACAGTTAAATGTGTGGAGAGTGACAAAGGATGTATCAATCTGTACAAGTTCAAATTTTAGACCTACTATGTGTATAATCACAACTTGGGAATAGGCAGATAAGGTGGTAAGAGGTATAAAATAGAAAACTGACATATCACTTCATAAGACACAACCCCCCCCCCCCCACACACACACACAAAACCCAATGTTCTGGCATGTTCTAAACCAGGGGTAGGCAACCTTTTCGAGCCAGGGGCTGGGTTGGTGTCCCCAAGACAACCGGGGGGGGGGGGGGGGGGGGCAAAGCCAAAAATTATTAAATAATATAGGACAACATTTTCAAATGTAGGACACATTTTTAAGAAATGGAGGACATGTGAAAAAAATTGATGATTTTTAAAAAATGTTATTATAAATGCATGTTTCTTAGGCATGATCAAAATGGAGGACATTTGGGCATTATTCCTAGACAGATGGCAGAAATGTACTTCCCTTTCTGGCCAACCCCCCCTTCCCCCATTCCAAACAGCACATTTCAGCATTGAACATGGCTTTACTTAACATGGCAATCTCTTGCATATTTCAGAGGCTTATTGCATAACCAAACTCTTTGGATTTCACACTGAACATGGGTTCACATGGCTATGCGTATTTAACATGTCAAAGTGGTCTCACAAGAAGTGATTTGCCCTCGGGTTCAAATGTACTTCTCAGAAGTGTGTACTTGGTCAAGGGACTGTGTTTTTTCTTCACTGCGCATGAGTTTGTAAAAATCACAGCAACTTACATTGGCCATGCCTCTGAAGCTGGCTCATATCAATATCACCATCACCATCCTCCTCCTGCTCCTCTTCTTCTTCTTCCTCCTCCTCCTCCTCCTCCTCTTCCTCCACCTTCCCCCTCCTCCTCCTCTTCCTTCCTCCCTCCTCCCTCCTCCCTGTGCGGCTGTGTGAGAGGTCCAAGGGCCTGCGTGCTTGTGCACGGGGCCTTTGCCCCCCCTGCCCGCCGCCAAAGGCCCCGCACACTGAGCAGGGGCCGGTCCCAACGGCTCAGCGGGCCACATGCGGCCCGCGGGCTGTAGGTTGCCGACCCCTATTCTAAACACTTTTTTATGTTGTGCGTTAAGAACACATATTGGTAATGGCAATAATATTATGAATTACAATGGTTTTTGTCAAATAAAATGCACAGAGATTTGCAAAGTAGTTCATAAATTACATCTACTGTTGAACATCAGGAAATCAGGAGTTAATCAGGAAATGCTGGTTATCAGCTGTTTTCCAGTAACAGGTTTGCCTTCCTGGCAACTAGTTGGATAGAAAGGGGCCCTGGATAATATCCAAAGACAATCAATTGCAACATGTCAACATATTTACTTGGGAAAACATTCAACATATCCAGGGTCATAACTCTGGGAGGGAGAAGTGATCTATCCCTACCAAGGTGGAGGGAAAGCAAGGAGAGTGAGGTGTAGGAGGCCCTGGGAGTATTACAAGGAAACTAGAATGCCTCTAAGGGGATGTCAAAACAATGCAGTGGAAGGGATACTGGTGGCATTTTGTGTGAAAGGACTTGTCAAACTGGTTCACAAATTCCTAGAGTGAGCAGGTACTCAGAAGCACTGTGTTACTGATGCTTGGCATATGTGTCCCTGCCTAAACCGTCATTATGCTCCTGGCTTTGGTTCGTGAATGTTTTGGTTATCACAGGCATTGAAATCTGTCCAAGGATGATGCCAGCATTGAGTATTTATACATGATGTTGTAGAGCTAAGAACAGAGCAGGGCTTCTTATCCTGCAGCGCAGAGGTGGAAACTATGTGGCCATACACATGCTGTTGAACTGCAGTTTCCAACATGTCTCCCCCTAGGTTATGTAGTCTAGGGATAATGGGTATTACAGTTCAACAGTATCTGTAGGGTCACACAATTCCCACCCCTGCTGTAGCCTAACAATCTTTCTAAGCTGATAGAGATGGCCTCAGAATCCATAGCAACCATGGAGCCAGTCTGCTAATTCTCTTAGACCTTTCCACAGCTTCTGATGTCATCAGCTCTAGTATCTTCCTGGAACAATTGTCTGGGGAGGGGAATTGGGCATTCCTTGGTTCTGTTGCAACATGGATGACTGTTGCAAAAGTTCTTCTGTGCCTCACAGCAATTATGTCATGGTATGCCAGAAGACTGTTCCATTTGTGCAGTATGAGGATGTGAAAAGGATCCGTGGAGAGGTGAGAGCCACCACATCTGTACTAGACTCTTGGTCTTTCTGGTGTATTAAACAGGCAAGAGGAGGACTGACTGAATGAATAAAAGAAGTGATTAATGCCTCTTTACAACAAGAAAGGGTTCCAAAATGCCTGAAGGATGTTTGGTGAGACCTCTTCTGGAAGGAAAAAAAACTTCCCTGGATCCTACTGTACTAGATAACTATATGCCAGTCTTTAACATTCCATTTTTGGGCAAGGTACTGAGAAGGCAATGGCAAACTTCCTCTGAAGAAATCTTGCCAAGGAAACCCTGTGACCTTAGGGTCACCATAAGCCAGAAACGATTTGAATCATGCCAGACTAGTCTACTTTCTTTCTTTCTTTCTTTTTTCATTTTTTTATTTGTTTGTTTGTTTGTTTGTTGATAAGAGTTACAAGTTTGGTAGATGAGAGGAATGCTGCGGATATGGTGTATCTTGATTTCAGTAAGATCTTTGACAAAGTCCTCCATGATATCCTTGCAAAAAAGCTAGTATAATGTGCTGTAGACAATACAATTATCAGATTTATTTGTAATTGGCTGACTGACTGAATCCAAAGGGTATTCACCAATGGCTCCTTTTCATCCTGGAGAGAAGTGACCAGTGGGGTCCCACAGGGCTCTGCCCTGGGCCCAGTGCTATTCAACATCTTTATTAATGACTTGGATGAGGGAATAGAGGGCATGCTTATCAAATTTGCAGATGACACAAAATTAGGAGGAGTAGCTAACATCCCAGAGGACAGGATCAGAATTCAAAATGACCTTAACAAACTAGCAAGCTGGGCCAGAACTAATAAAATAAATTTCAACAACGAGAAATATAAGGTACTACACTTAGGCAGAAAAAATGAAATGCATAGATATAGGCTGGGTGATACCTGGCTTCACAACAATATATGTGAAAGGGATCTAGGAGTCTTAGTAGACCACAAGCTAAACATGAGTCAACAGTGTGATGCACCAGCTAAAAAAGACAATATGGTCCCAGGTTACATAAAAAGGAGAGTAGTGTCTGCATCAAGGGAAGGAATAGTACCACTCTATTCTGCTTTGGTCAGACCTCACCTGGAATACTGTTTCTAGCTCTTGGCACCATGATTCATGAGGGTTATTGACAAGATGAAGCATGTCCAGAGGAGGCCAGCCAAATGGTGAAAGGTCTGGAAACCATGCTCTATGAGGAACAACTTTGGGAAGTTTAACCTGGAAAGGTTGTTAAGGGTTGACATGGCAACCATGTTCAAATATTTGACATACTGAAGATGGAGCAAACTTGTTTTGTGCTGCTCCAGAGACTAGGACAGGGGTAACAGATTCAAACTACAGGAAAAGAGATTCTACCTCAACATTAGAAAGAACTTCCTGACAATAGTGGAATATGCTGCCTTGGGGAGTGGTGGAATCTCCTTCTTTGGACGTTTTTAAACAGAGGCTGGATGGCCATCTGTCAGGAGTGCTCTGACTATGTATCCCTTCATGGCAGGGGGTTGGACAGGATGGCCCTTGAAGTATCATCCAATTCTATGATTCCAAGCATCTGGAGGTATCATCCAACTCTATGATTCCAAGCATGTTATGGCTTCCCAGTGGTTCCTGGATGAGGTGGATTATCTAGATCCATTTCAATCTGGTTCAGGGTTGATTATAGGACAGAGACATCATTGGTCACCTTGGTGAATGATCTACTGGATAGGCGGAGTGTGTCTCTATTGGACCTCTCAGCAGTTTTTGGTACCATTAGCCAAGGTTTCCTTCTGAGTTACTTCTCTAGGATGTGTCTCAGAAGTGCTGTTCTAGCGGGTCTGTTCTTTCTTGGAATAGCAAGAAGATAGTTCTGGAGAAATCCTGCTTGACTTCTTGGCCATTGGCCTAGGAGTCCCTCAGGGTTCAATCTTGTCCCTTATGCTATTTAACAGCTACATGAAACCTTTGATAGGGTTTCGAAATCAGACGTCACCAGTATGCTGACGATACCCAGCTCTATCACTCCTTTTCACCTAATTCCAAGGAAGCTGTTCCTCTGCTAAACTGGTGCCTGGCAGCTGTAATGGACTGGGTGAAGTTGAACAAATTGAAGCTTAATCCAGACAAGACAAAGGTGATCCCATTCAGTAAAAAAACAGATCTGGGAATAGGGATTAAGCGTGTTATACTCCCCTGGAAAATGAAGGTTGAGTTTGGGAGTACTGGTGGATTGTAGTCTGAACCTGGAGGCCCATGTTTCGGTAATAACAAGGACAGCATTTGCACAGTTAAAGCTTGTGCACCTTTTGCTCCCATTCTTGGAGAGGTCCAATCTGACCTCATGCCTTGGTTGCATCCCATTTGGATTACTGCAATGTGCTGTATGTGAGTCTGCCTTTGAAAAGTGCTCAGCAACCTCAGTTGCCCAGCCAGATAGATAACTGGGGCTGGCTACAGGGAGCACATAACTCCTTTATTGCAACAGCTTCACTGGCTGCCTCTGTTTCCAGGCACAGCTCAAAGTACTGGTTTTGACCTATGGGCCCCGGTTATTTGAAAGACCAGATTATTTGAAGGACTGTATCTCCTTTTATGAGCCTATTAAACTGTTAAAAACATCCAGAGAAGCCCTTTTCTCTGTCCCACCATCCTGTCAGGTTAATTTAGTGGGAACAAGGGAGAGGGCCTTCTTGGTGGCTACTCCCAGACTTTGGAAAACCCTCCCTAGAAAGGCAGTGATGACCCCCATCAGTGATCTCCTTTTGGTGGCAGGAAAAAAATATTTTTGTGCCACAGACTTTTAAAAAGTGGCTGGGGTGATGTGTGTGTGTGTGTGTGTGTGTGTGTGTTTTTTAATGAACCTTAATGTTTTATTTATAAATTGTTTAATTGCTTTTTAAATAACTCTTTATAGTTATATATTTATTAATGGCACTCAATCGTTTTAGTCTGTATTGTTTTTAAATATGTTGTTAGCTGTCTAGAGTCCCATTCTTTGGAGAAAGGCAGAATATTAATTAATTAATTAATTAATATTTTTTCATTTGAGCCAATGAAAAACCTCCATAAACCAGGGGTGATCAAAGCACAGACTGTGATTCACTTCCTGCACCGATTCTTGAAACTGGCGCAAACATAGTGGGAACCAAAATGTTTGCTGAACCGGTTTCAGGAATTGGCGCAAGAAGCGAATCAAGAGGTAAGTGGGAATGAGGCCAAAGAAAACAAAAAAATAGTAAGAAAGCAAATAGAAACTATACAGGGTTTAAAAAAATTCTTTTTTATTTTTGATGAAAACACAATTTTTTGTAAAGAACTCAAGGAGATTGGAGGATAAGTTAAAGGTAACAATGAAATAGATGGAGCGGATGATTGTAAATACATATAAATATGAATTGTGTATGACAATGGCAAACGTCTTTCCCATTTTGACACAAAGGAGTTTCTACATAATGAGATTTGTTTTATATTTATACATGTTAAATAATTTTGGAAAAGAAATACTGGGAATGTGACCCTTAATAGTCTCCTGAAGTGGTAATGTGGGCACATAGCCTCCCAAAATTACCTACTCCTGTCATAAACCATACTACAGTGTTAGAACTGAAGAGAGGTGAGAAATCAGTCTGTTTGTTTGAATTGTCCTTAAAAAGTAAAAAAAGGGAAATGATTTTCAAAGATCAGAAATCAGTAGCTTAGAAATAAGGACGGTGACCAGTCTGTAAGAGAGTCACAGTACCTAACTTTTGCTGACAAGATGTTTACTGCTCTTTAGAGGAACCTGAAGTCAGTGTCTTGTCCCAGCTAGGTTTCAAACAGGAAACACCCTTTCCGTGAACGTGCGCCTGCAAAGGGTCCGTGGTTACATTGCCTGGGACTCAGTGGAATAAAATTAAAGATTATAGACAAGCTTGTTGCTATGGGATAATCGTCCCAAAATGGCATTGCTAGACAGATAATTATTTCCTCAATACATGTCACTGGTCAAATATGATTTGGAGAAACTCCGACCCTTCACTGTTAAGATTACAAAATAAAATGTTCTGTCTAATGGTTAGAACTCCTTCTCCTGGGGTTGTACCCCAAATTCATGTTTAATAAAAGTGAACTCCTGCTTCGAAGACTCTTTTGTTTTCAGAGTCAACTTTGGCTGAATCTACAGGAGGGGCTTTACCACACTAGACAATAAACTGCAATAACAGCTGGTTAACAGTGTTTGTTGCTGCAACTTATCAGACAATGTTGTCTCCTTTCTGTTGTTATCTTGGTGGGAGACCATTTGGCAGGCGGATCTTTTCATCCACCATGCTTCCATGGTGCATTTGCAGTGCAATAAATCAATAAATCTGCTTTAATCCCAATGTTAGGTGCTCTGTAGGCAGGCTTTAGGTGTTGCTTTCCCTTTGCTTGATTTGAAATTAACCATTGGTAGATTAATCTCTCTCATTTCTCATTGATTAATCTACTCTGAATCAATAAGCCTCCTCCCACCCAACCTCCCAGGTAAAAAGGCCTATTTTTAAACAAAGCAATACTTGTATATTTCTTTGGGGGAATGTCTGTGGGTGGGTCCAAACTAGGCACACACTGGGCAGTATTTGGTGGGCAATGCCAAATGCTGCATGAGAGTAAAAGTAAAAGCTATAATGCTGGACACATTACAAAAATTATGAAGGTGTGATAAAGAAGAGAGCAGTCCCAACCACATAAGAAAATGTCACAATTTTAGCAGGAGAACAGCCTGGTGCAATAAAAGTCCAAGGGCTGTATCCCAGTTTCACTGCATAGTATCCTAGTTTGATCCCTTTGTTCCCACACTCACCTGTTTTAATCCAAACTAAAATCAGTTTGGAAATCCACACATTATGTAGCCACAATGGTGCAAGGGGATGTTTCTATTGTGTGCGTGTGTCTGCTGTATTGGTTTATATCTAGTTACACAGCCACATAGGCTGTGGGTTGTTGTTGTTGTTGTTGTTTTAATTCCTGAGACGCATGCATGTATTTGTGTATTCACTTAAATAGCCTTTGTTTTCCTTTTGTTCTGATTGCTCATCTGCACTTCTATAAAGTCAAGCCCACAGACAAGGGAGAGGTGAAATGTTTTTTCTGCAAATGTGTGCATACAAACACCAATTCCCACTCACCCCCACAGGCAACAAAATGTTTTCCTTCTGCCAATACAAACAAAGGAGCTACCCTTCTGTGACTGGAATGATCAGATGACCTAAGTGACCAGATGATCACCCACCAACATACATACATAGACACACATGAATCTTTGTGGAATTTGGCCGACTTTGTCCTTGTTTGTGCAGCTTGCACAAGTCTACAGTAGGTAGCCTTTCTCCAGCATTCCTGGAACTGAATCATGAACTGGGTACATTAACCTTTTCTTTCTACCTTTTCCCGATATTGAGATATTTCTAAATATTCCTAAAGGAGACATTTTTTGGAATATCCATGGCCAACCTCACTGGCATTCTGGTAAGCCACAGAGACCTTGGGAGAGTGACCCACTTCATCTGTAGTATTGTGCAAAACTGGACATTGGATAAATCAAGCCTTTGCAAAGCTGATACAATTTAGGGGAATCATAGTAGAAATGGGGGAGGGGACATTCCAGTTTAGCACTTTGTACTTATACTGGTCTTTGCTTATACTTGAATTAATTACACATTCATCATTTTGTTGACTTACTGCCCCACACTGGTTAGTAATTTACATAAATATTTTCTTCCTATCGATGATGTTTAGCTAGGTTCATATATGCTCTCCATGATCATTTGCATACCAACTTCCTCAAGTATCCATGTAAGAATTTATTTGTACAGTTAAGACTCATATACTCCGAAGAATAAGGGGTAATAAGGAGAGGCTTGCAGAGAAAAACCTAAACAAACAATTCTAATCAATAGGTGGAGGTGATGGGGAACATGGGGAACCTACGTATACAGCAGGGAATTCCCCTTGGCTTGCCGTCAGATCTGTGGTTGACCTGAGGAATTTCTTCCTTCTCAAATTACTGGCTGGCAACAATATCTGTTACTGTGAGTTGCAGGACACGTAGTCACTCACCCCATCACTATGGGACAGGAGGAGGACTTTCACCTGCTCCTGGAATTTCCTCCTAACCTGCTTGCAAAGTGGCTGTCTCACCGTCTCTTCTGAATTTCCATACTTCAAAAACAAACTATCAAGAATCTTCCAAAACAGCAATATTTGGGGACCAAAACAAAAATGCCATTAAGAATTAAGAACACAAGTGTTCAAGTTGTCCAGAACCGGTCTTCTGTAATGTGTCATTCTTTCAAACTGCTTCTAAAAAATTACCTTGAAAGAGCACCAGTAATTCAAATATCAGATGAAATCATGCAGGTTGATACCATTTTAACTTCCGTGGCTCAATGTTATTGAATGCTGGGATCTGTAGTTTGTTATAGCACCAGCATTCTCTGACAAAAAGCTAAATGTCTCCCAAAACGGCAAATCCCAGACTTCCACAGCATTTAGCCATGGCAGTAGTGTAATGTTAAACTGCATTATTTCTGCAGTGCAGATTAGACCACACTGGACTTCCATGGAAGGTAATTTCCTTGATATGGGAGGCAATTCTCAAAGAAGAGTAGTTTTACACTGAACATTAATCTTCATTTATAACCTACCAGGAAGTTGGCAGTCTGCAACTGGAGCCCATCATAAAGAGGAATTGTACCATCAGCACCGGAAACAGCTTTGGAAAGGTGACAAAAACAGTGAAAAACTGGGGAACCATCTTGCTGGTTCCTCAGTTATTCACTCTTTCACACCAAGATTTATGATCCAGCATTCTGTCTCCCACAGCCACTAACAAGATGCTTTTGGGAGTTTACAAGTAAGATGTGAAGGCAAAGACCTTCTTTTCTTTTTTGAATGAGCACTTGGTTATACAGAGATACACTGCAACATATGTAAATGGAGGATGAATTACATACTATATATACTCATGTACAAGTCTAAACATTTTAGTTTAAAAATTGACCCATAAAACCTGGGACAACTTATCCATGGAACAATGTAATTAAATCTTCAATCTTATCAAAAAGGGAACCATCCCCTGGTGAAAGGTGAGAGCTTAATCCCTCTCCTTGGAGCACCTAAAAGAAGCACTGGCCTCTTTTACTCTCTCATCCATCCAGCTTTTAGGATGAGCACAAACAATTATGCCTTCTTGAATTTTGTATTTTCTTTGGCATCATTTTTCTTTGCTTCATCCTTTACATCCTTTGTTATATGGTTTTCTCCTCGACATATGCACAAGTCATATAAAAATCCACAATTTTGACCCCAAAATCTGCCCTCGGCTTTTACATGAGGTCGACTTACAGTAGGCCCCATTTAGACTGACCTTTTTGCACTGGAAGGAACTGGGAAGATTCAGTCCCCTCCCCCCCCCCCCCGAATCCCTCCGGAAGCAAGTGCTTACTACCTCATCAGGGTATTTTAACCCTGAATGCCCTCTCAGAGAAATCCAGTTAAAATGAAGGCGCCTAGCTGTCAATCAAATTTAGTTATGTGTTTGTCATAGGTGACATTTCCTGCACCCACTGGGCAATCAGAAGTGTCCTTCCCCCCTATTTTTTTATAAAAAACCAGGCACCAGTATGCACACATTTTGTCAAATTTAAAAACCTCTTCTGTGTGTGTGTTGTGTTGCAGGTATTTGGGTCACTGCAGGTTTTCAATCACCAAATGCAATCTAATGCCATCTCTGCATCCTGTATCCTCCCTCCTTGCCATGCCAGAATGCTTCATACACATGTAATAATAATAATAATAATAATAATAATAATAATAATAATAAATTCCTCACCTCGTAATGCCATAAAAGGATGCCATGCATTCTTTGCTTTCCCTAGGCTACCCCTGAATTCCTTAGAGACAGTAGCAAAAGCATTCTGTATCAGTTTGCCAAATTGGAAAGAGAAATGTTGTAACATTTACATTGTAGTATTCACAAAGGAAAAAAGCCTCTTGCAAAGTACCCTTTGCAGCATTACCTTTGCTGGAAGCAAGGAAATGAAAGGGAAAGGGAACAGGCATCCAGCCACATTCTATCTATATATCTATCTACCTATTGCAAAAAATATACACATAATTTGTCAAAAATAATAAAAAAAATTAAAAGGAGGGAAAGCTGCCTGGTGCGAGCTCCATCCTGTGCCCTCCCTCTGACCTGCCTTGAATTGACCCTTCGTACTGCTCCTTACTTCCTCTCCTCCTGCTCCGTTACAGAATGCCCTCCATGGCTCCCTTCTTCCCCTCGGCTCCTTCATCCTCCTCCTCCTCCTTCTCCTCTGTCACTCTTGGCACCCTTTCTCCAGTTCCCCCCTCTGCCCTCCCTCTGACTCCCCTTTGCATCCCCCATCAGTCACCCCAATTGCCCTTTTTTGATCCTTCCTCTGGCTCCTTCCTCTTCCTCCTCCTCCTCCTCCCCCTTCGCCCCAATGAAGGGGAGGGAATGCTCTGCCCACTGCCCTCCCTCTGACCTAAATCCCTCCCCTGAACTTGCCCCGATCATGATCATATTCATATTCACCAGGGGTTTTTTCAAAAGAGACGGCTTTTACCCCGATTCCAAATGATGCGCGCCAAGGGGTATTTGCCCCAAAATGGTTGTGCATGCCTCAAATTCAATTGTGAGAGATTCGGGGCCAATATGAACTTCATGTGCAAGATTCGGTTCCTGATCCAGGGTAAAAGGTAGTCTGAATGGCCCCCTAGTAAGTTTCTTAAGAACATAAGAGATGTGGTGATTCAGGTTCAAACCCTGTTTAGTACAACATTCTGTTCACAAGGTGGCCAGTCATTTGTCTCAACATCTCCCAGAAGGACATGAGTACAATAAGTACAAGCTCAGGCTTCCTAGCCTCTGATAATGGTGGTGATGTGTAATCATCTTGACAATCATAGAATCATAGAGTTGGTAGAGACCACAAGGGCTATCCAGTCCAAACCCATTCTGCCATGCAGGAACTCTTAATCAAAGCTTCCCCGACAGATGGCCATCCAGCCCCTGTTTAAAGACCTCCAAGGAAGGAGACTCCACTACACTCCGAGGGAGTTTGTTCCACTGTCGAACAGCCCTTACTGTCAGGAAGCTCCTTCTAATGTTGAGGTGGAATCTCTTTTCCTGGAGCTTGCATCCATTGTTCCAGGTCCTGTTCTTCGGAGCAGCAGAAAACAAGCTAGCTCCCTCCTCAATATGACATCCCTTCAAGTATTTAAACAGGGCGGTCATATCACCTCCTAACCTTCTCTTCTCCAGGCTAAACATCCCCAGCTCCCTAGCAGCCATGGATGACCCTAGCTACTGTATTTCCATCCTGAACATATTTCTGTGATAAGAAGCAATTAAAATATTGGAAGTCATATTCAAATTAGAGATGACAGTGCCTGGACTCTCCATGAAAACTCTATATTTGAGGCAGCCTGGTCACATAGTACAACATAGATTAAATTTATACCTGTGGCCTCCTCAATTTTAAATAAAAAATTGAAGGTTGGTCTGATGTTGCAAATGGATACCAGGTCTACACAAGGTGAAGACCATAGAACTTAGAAGGAGGAGGAAAGAAGGAGGAAAACACCAGATGGCCCTTGTGGTCTCTTCCGGCTCTACAATTCTATGATTCTATGATGGCTCAAGATAGTTCTGTGAACCTCATGGGGAACCATCTACATGGCGATCCATGGGGAGAGGTGGGTAAGAAATTAATATTAATATGAATACTTCTTTCATTATTGTGACCCATTTGGAGATTACACTTCTCTTTTGCAAGCAAAGAGCTAGGAGGAAATAGAAAATAATTACTAACCTACGTTTTTGCAGGCTGCACCACATAGGTGTGTCTGTGCCAAATTACTCTTTTCTACTCCAGCTCTGGGCAAACCTGTCTTCTCCTTGCCAAATCTGGCACTAATCCTGGAGGTGGAGGAACTTCTCCAATTACTAATTAACCTTAGGAAACCTCTCTACATAAGGGAAGCCCCAACTAACCTTACCCCACTCTAAAGTGTGGAGGTTTGCCTCTTGAAGCATGATGAGAAGCTATGCTGCTTCTCTGGGTTGGTTGGCTTTGTTCACATTCTTTTTGGTGGCTATCTCTGACCCTCAGCCCTTGTAAGTATCTCTCTGACCAACAGCCAAGGTTCAGTGGTCTTTCTTACACTTTATTTGGAGGAATAGCAAGAGGGTTTTCCAAAAGGGACTCTGATTTTTGCAGCCTCATCTAATAATTCATCATCACTTATTTCCTAACATTTGGCTTCTTTGAGGCATTGGGACAGAAGTAGAATGAACCAGCTCTGCTTGCTTACACAAAGCCTCTCATTTCTAAAACATTAAAATTCTCAAACTCCGCAAAACTGATCTTCTTCTTTATGACTTCAGAATTTTAGCCCTCTGCTTGACTACTTGTAGTCTGTAAATATTTTGGTAGATTCGCTTTAAGTTTTTGCTTTTTTTCCAGATTATTTATCTTTAATTGATTACCTTATCAAAGATTTGAGGGTTGATAATCTGTTTCAAACTTCACCAAATGAATATTTGTTTGTTTGTTTGTGTGTGTGTTGCTAAGGGCTCTGAAATAGTTGAAATCCCTCCCTTAGTTATCTTGACTGTGTTATACAAATAATTTAAAAGTTTTTATGGGGCTGTTGATGATGGTGTTTAGGGCCGAGCACAGCTACAAACCTTTTTACAAAACATAGCTGAAAACTATGGTCTAGTGCAAACTGTAGATATAATATTTACCAATTGCTTAACTATGGTCCAATACATACCTCTCTCTAAGTCTGGGCTACAGGTGCCCAGTTTCCCTCCAGAGGGATGCTGCGGAAGCCAAACCACATGGCGTCCCTCTAGACCAAATAAAACCTGGAAAAAATGGGTTCTTTTTGGTGTGCAGGGATGACATCATCAGTGCACCATCGAGACAGATTTCTAATGAGAACTATCAGACACAGTGGCACTCCACGTCCTTCACTTTTCATGGTCTGTGCAGTCAAATGCTTTGCTATAGTCTCTAAAGTATTTCTTTGTATGCTCCAATCAGCCATTCTGTGTTTGCACTGTGGTCCAAAGTGCCTCTTCCTTTCCAAATCCTGCTTGGATCTCTCGGATTTCTCTCTCCATGTACGGTTGGAGTCTGTGATTGTTGCCTTTTGTGTCTCTTTTTTTGTGGATGGGAATGTATGCTGGCAGTTTCCAATCTGTTAGCCACTGTTTTTTTGTTTTGCTTTCTCTGTATTTGTTGACATATGTTGGTTACTAGAGTTGATTCTGTCTGTGTGGATTGTAGCAGTTTGATTGGAATATCATCTGTTCCTGGTGATTTGTTTTTCCCAATTTCTCTTATTGCTGTTTCCAACTCACTTTTTAAAATTTGGGGTTTGTCTTCATATTCATAAATTCTCTTACAAGAGATAAAGAGGGGAGAAATATGCCTGTTTGTGGGACACTAAACTTTCTTTACCTATAATTGGGAACATATTGGTTTAGAACAATTTGCAATTCTTCACCTGTTGACATGCATGAGATTAAAATGTAAATTATTTGTGCAAATCCCATTGACAATGAGAAGATTTGTTTATTTTAATAGGTCCTAAATTCAGCTCACTTAATCTGGGCGCAACCTGTTATGTGTGCAAGAACATGCCTGAAAGAAGCTAAAACAGATCATTTTTAAAAGAGATTCCTAAATCTGCCCTTCCTGGTGTCATTATTTACACAGTTAGCAGAATTACATGATAAAAGTTTCATTGAACTGGACCACTTTAAACTGTAGTCAAAAACTGCATGTAGAAGCAATGGTTTCTCCCAGATAAGCTATATTTCTGCAAGACATGTCTGACAAATGATACCCCAGTGAGAATTTCCCCTATGCTCCCTTAAGTGACTATTTTTATTTGTCTTTGGCTCAACATCAATTAGAAAAACACTATTTTAAAACAGGTAAATGTTGTGGGCCTAAATATCCTAAAACCCAGATCTTGTCTGATCTTGGAAGCTAAGCAGGGTCAGCCTTGGTTAGTACTTGGGTGGCAGAGAGCCAAAAATACCTGGTGCTGTAGGCTATATTTCAGAGGAAGGAACTGGCAAAACCATGTGTCAATGGCAGAGAAGCTAGAAAAGGTGAGGGCTGCTCCCAGAAGCAGGTATAAATAGAGAGGTGGAGCTGTGTGTTAGGGGAGTGTGTCACTGTACCCTGAGCAGATAGCAGTCAAGGAGTCTGAGGAAGAATGCAGTGAGTTGCAGTTAGAAGGGGTTTAGTTACCCCAGTTAGGGACTAGGGGAGTCTGGAGTTAAAGTGTATGTGTTAATACCCACATATATAAATGAAATATATAAATCACTACGAGGCAGTGGAGATCATTAATGTTATCAAGAGAACAGATGAAATAATTTTTTAGGAAACTGAGGAAGTTCAGTTATGTGGTTATTGGTGTAACAGATAACCAGAAGGGTCTATAAGGGAATGTTTGTAAAGTCAAGTGAAAGGAACGGTTAAACTTTGTAACGACTGAAACAGGTTATACACCATATCAAGCTTGACTACTAACATCCTACAAGAAAGCTACTTATCCAACCTGTCTGAGTATTCCTTGCTTAAGAAAACCCTATGAAACCCTTCTTGGTTAACAAAGTAGATGTGTTCCTGTGCATTACTTGTTTAACAGAAAATTTGATACCAGAGGCAGAAATAGCATGGAAAGAATAAGAACAGGTTCCTAAACCACAAAAAGGAAACGTGTAGTTCAACACACTTCAGCAAACTTTGGAGCAATTCGTGAGAAAAATAAAACTCTTTTCTAGATCCCAGGCAGGGGCTGATATTTTTTAAAGACAGCATGATCTAGTGGTTTGAATGTTGGACTACAACTCTGGAGACTGAGGTTTGAATCCTGGCTTCGCCATATAAAGTCACCGGTTGATTCTGGGCAAGCCACACTCTCTTAGCTTCATAGGAAGGCAATGGGAAACCCACTCAAAATGGAAAAAGCTTGCCAAGAAAACCACATGGAAGGTTGACCATAGGATCACCCTAAATCAGAAACAACTCAAAGGCATGCAACAGCAACAACAACAACAACAACAACACTTCTAAAGATCTTGACATCCACATGCGTCAGACCTCCAGACAGACGAGCCCAAAGACCTTCTTACTCAGGACTTTATCACATGAGGCTTGAAAAGTAAAATTAGAGCAGGATAGTAGGGTCTAGGGCATGATTCTGCTCCTCTCCCTTCTTTCCCTTGCTATTCCTAAGTAGGCTGTTTTTCTTTTTCATTTTTTCAATTTCTTTTCTTTTCTAAATTTTTTGCTTAATGGATTGCCATGATTGGTCAATGGCACTAAAAATAAAAATAAATACAAACCGTGTGCCTTCGAATCATTTCCAACTTATGGCAACCCTGGTTTGGTTTTGTTTTTGTTTTTTGGCAAGCTTTGTTCCCAGGAGGTTTGCCACTGCAAGAAATGCTGGGAAAGACATGAGGCTGGGAAAAGTGGCTACAGAGGCTGATGTGCAGCAGGCAGAGGCTGAGATAAAAGCAGCACCCTGGTGATTTGGAAGAGCTGCATAATAATGACTGTCCCCAACTGTCATGTTTACATTTGCTAGACTAACAACAAAGAGAACTCCCAAAAACTACAAATCCCATTCTGTAGAATGCAGCCATGACAGTTAAAGTCATGTCAAACTGCATCACTTTTACAATGTAGATGCACCAAAGATAGTAATATAGCATATAGGGGAAAGAAGATGACAGTGATGCAGTCACAGGAAATGTATGTTGATAAAAACTGAGATTCCTCCCTCCTTCCATGGCCATAAAGAATTGATTATTACATTTAAAGCCCTATATAGTTTGGGTACAGGTTATCTAAGGGATCACCTTCTCTCATTTAATCTGCTTTGTATGCTCAGATCTTCTGGGGAACATTTGCCCCAGTCAGCCAGGACTAAGCAGGCAACTATCAGCCAGAGGACTTTTACTTCAGCTGTCTCTAGACTGTTGAATGACCTGTTGGAAGCTATTTAACAGCAGACTACACTGTCTGAATTTAAAAGAGCACTAAAGACCAGTATTTTCCAGCAGGCCTACCCAGATGCTTTTTTAATTATACGTTTTAAAAGTATGAATTTACTGTTTTAATATGCATTGGGGTTGTTTTATTATTATTATTTTAACAGATGCCATGTGTTTTTTTAACTAGTATTATGTGTTTTTAACTGATGTTATGTGTCTAATCTATTGATGTGTGTTAATCTGCTGTTGATCCTTGCCTTGGTTTATAGGAAGAGGAAGGTAAGAAATTGATGTTGTTGTTGTTATTAGCCAAATGGGCATAAACTCAATAAAACAGAGACAGTTTACTTTCTCCATTTGAAGGTACACTATTCCAAGAACTATACAGTATTTGCATCTATCCATTATGAAGCCACATGCCACTAAGACCGTAGAGTGCATTTAGAATGCATTTAGCATCCTGGAAAAGTGTCTGTGGTCCAAAACACACTGCAGAAATAATCCAGATTGAGAGACAGCTTTAATGGCCCGGGTTCAGTGCTAGGGAATCCTGGGAATTGTAGTTTATTGTGGTACCAGAGCTCTTTGATATTTCTCACAAAATGGCACATAAATGTAGTTTCCAGAATTCTCTAGCATTGAGCCAGGGTAGTTTAAAGGGTCTCAAACTGGATTATTTCTGCAATGTGTTTTGGATTTATATTCTCTGGTATGGAGATCATTTCAGATGATGGAAGAAGCATCATCTGTCAGTTGAGACAAGGGATGCTACATGTGCCAATTATGCCAGTTGCCCCCTGGACCTTACTGCAGTCTGTCTATCTGACACAGGGCCAAAGCTCCAATTTGAGAGCGGACTATCTTCATGAGTAAATGGCAATTCTACACCAAATCTGATCTATCTGTGGCTAAACCTGGATTTTAAAAATTCACCTTATGCTGTGGATTTTGCAGAATGCGGGATGGCTGTTTACCTACATGTCCCACTGTGCCGCCTGGTACTGCTGCTGTTGGCATGGCTGTCTACACAGTGCTCCCTCTGAAGTCACAATAAAATGCCCAGCCATGTGATCAATGCTGGGCACCTCATTTCTGACCTCAGAGGGTGTAACTAGCACCAGTGGGAGGCACAGCAGAACATGTGTGTAGACAGCCACCTCCTGTTGCTCCGGAGTGTGGCGGTACCAGGGGTAATCCAGTGCAGCTCTGGGGCCAGGAGCAACCTAGAGTATTCAGGCTAGTGTAGATGAGCCCTGAATCAAGTTGGTTTAGCTGTTGGTGGAGGAATTAACCTGACAAGAGGTTACTCTGACAAGGACCCTTCACCCTAAATGTTGGCAGCGGATTCATGTGCATAGACGAGATGATACTGAACTAGTTTTAGCTTTGTACTGCTATGCTTTGACTAAAAATAAAAACTTGATCTTGGCTGCTTTCTTGCAGGTACATGCTCATCACACCCAGCATCTTATGTGTGGACAGTGAGGAGACCATCATTGTGGAGGCTCATGATCACACTAGCCCTTTTTCAGTTCAAATCAGTCTTTGATTTTCCTGAAAAGAATAGCTTGTTCAGGATGGAAGCCAGACTAAACCCTGATGATGGCTTGGTTGTAGCAAAGATAAAGGTAGGCAAGGTCTAGAGCCAGATGGGAAAAAATGGTTGTCACTTGTATCATGGTATATTCGTACAGGAAGGCTGAAAAGAGTTCTTGCTTGGAAGGTTTTGTTAAAGTGAAGATGAAACTGGAGGCTTGATAATTGTTTTGTAAAGCTAGGATTATACATTTGGTAGAACTAAGCATAGACTATTTTTCCCACCCGAGAATTGGTGGGATGAGCAAGAAGGTTGTATCTTTGGATCCTATCCTATGTGGCGAGGGGAGGGGGGGATATTTAATGCAATAAAATAATACTACAGAAAAAAGAGTCAGCGTAGCCTTCTCCCTTATTTTCTACATCAGGTATGAGAATGAGGCAGCCATTCAGATATTGTGGTACTGCAAGTCAGTGCAGGCCTGACCAATGGTAAAGAGTGCTGGGAATTGCAGTCCAAAAATATCTAGACGCTAGTGTGATTCCCACTTTGTTTTATGTAGAGATCCGTTTGTGCCACCACCATAGAATCATAGCTTGAAGCTGTCAAAACAAAGTGCATTGTTTGCCTTCAAGTCATTTCTGACTTATGGCGACGCTAAGGTAAACCAATCACAGGGTTTTTCTGACAAGTTTTTTTCAGAGAGGGATTGCCATTGCCATCCTCAGAGGCTGAGAGAGTGTGACTTGCCCAAAGTCATCCAGTGACTTTCCATGGTCAAGACAAGATTTGAATCTTGCTGTCCCAGTGTCTAACACTCAGACCACAGCACCACTTGTAAACCACTTACAGCAAACACAGTAAATGGGTACTACAGATAATAACATAGTCCCTACTTACTATATTATATGGCATAATGTTTTCTTGCTTGCATTTATCCAGTATCCAGCATCCTCAGCAGTACCCTTTGAAATCTCTAGCTCATTCTACTTTTAGTTTTCTTATCCCAAACACTCTGACTTCATTTTCTTTAAACTCTCCTCTAAATTCCATCCCCAAAATTGCTCATGAAAAAATATAATAGTTTGTTGTATATCAGAGGCATAGCCATGTTAATCTGGAATATTTGTATGCAAAGAGACTCAAAGGTACAAGGTACCTTTTCTGAATAGGTATATGTTGACTAATGTCTGTCTCATCATCCTGTTTTGAGAAAAATCAAAGAAAAAATGGACACAAGTGAAATGTGGCCTCCGTGCAACACAAAAGCAGTTTTGTGGAGGACCACTCAGAAAAAGTTGAGGGTGAAAGGCAAAATATGCTGTTTGCTATTAATGCAAGCCATTTTTCAAAAATGAACAAGTGAACACAAGTGATGGCAAGAGAGCCAAGTGCCCAAGTTCCACACACCACCAGTCTTATAAACCACATCCAGGTGGCGACATCGAGGTGGCACCTGTAATGATGGCACTATAATGGCCGTGGAAAGTTTAGTATGTATTCCTCACCTGGGAGAGAAGGAATCAATTAGACTAGGGCCCATATGGCCTTAGCTTTAAACCTAGTACATTCTAATTGTTATTGTTGAACAAGAGAGGGGTTTCATTCCAAGGATTTGGTTTACAAGGATAACAATGGAAGTGGCAGAGGGTCCCATCATTATGCACTGGCCATGAAACGGTGAAGCCACCATTCCTTTTAAGCTCTTGCTTCTGAACACCAGGCGTTTGTTCAGGTGGAGGATAGAAGGGTGGGATCAGGAGATGGCAGAGAAACAACATGCCCTGTTTACATTAGAACTGGATTAAGTAAAGTTGAGAGCCATTTTTTTAACATAGAGACACTTCCTGGGAAATTATCCAAATAAGAAGACATGAAAAGCAGAATAGGTTTTTGTTTGCTTGGATTGGGACTAATTCTTCAGGAGTCAGAATGGATACTTGTGTATGGAGGCCCTCTTGACATTTCTATATTGGTTACTTTTTACCAAGTTCATTTATTGAGAATCTTTCTGAAACAGGATATATATAAAAATATTAGCTTCCTCTTTGAATGGAACACTCTTCAAGAATCAAATATGAATCATTAGTTCACCCAAGTTCACCTTTCTTCGGCCCGGTACACACAGGTGCTTTGTGATGTGGCAGCTGTGATTTTAGGGTTCAGGAGCACGCAGCAACTGCACGTTCCCGAACCCTAATACATACAGAGGCTGGCATCATGGTGGCCTCACATCCATATGGCGGCCACCATGATGCCACCGTCACCGTACAGTGACTAGACGTCGCTGGCAGGAAATGGCGTCACGGCGGCGCCCCTTCCTGCTTCCGGCATCGCAAAAAAGAAGCTGCTGTAGGTGGCTCTTTTTTTGTGGACGTCTGTGCTGCACCATGGGGATGCTGCAGCACAAACACAGGCAAAAACAGACGGCACAGAGCCGTCCATCTGTACTGCCCCTCACTTCCTGATCTTTATGTACCTTCTAGAATAAATATTTCTTGGGGTCACTCTCCCTTTAGAGTTTATCACACAGCAAAATAAAACTTTTTACCGCTCCCAAATTCAAGCCAAATTCGGGCTGCCCCCTGCTGTTATCGCACGGCTTTTGTCCCCAAAACTGCCATCCAGGTACAGCCTGGCTACAATACTGGTCCCTGAACTCACTTCAGTGGCCATTTTTCAAAGTCAGAAAGCTCCCGACTTTGAAAAATGGCCGCCAAAGCGAGTTCAGGGACCAGTATTGGAACCAGGCTGTACCCAGGTGGTGGTTTTGGGGACAAAAGCTGAGCGATAACACCAGGAGGCAGCCTGAATTTGACTTGAATTCGGGAGCGGTAAGTTGCTTTATTTAGCTACTCACTAATGTCTCTGAAAAACAGCATGAGATGGTAACATGTTTCTTTTTTTCTGTTTAAAAAGAATATGATATTGCTATCCAAACCTTTTCTTTTTTCTTTTCTTTTTCTTTTGGTAGATTCCAGCCATAGAGAAGAAATATGGAAACCACTATGTGTACATCCAAGCTACCAATTCACTCTTCACTCTGGAGACAATTGTTCTTCTATCTTTCCACAATGGCTACATTTTTATCCAGACTGATAAAACCATCTATACACCTGGATCAATAGGTAACATACAATGATATTTGGCTGACACTCTGCCACATAGGTGGCATCACATACAACCTGGTGGCTGAACACAAAGGCCTCATTCTTCATGGAATATGAGGTTGTTTACTCCCTCACTGAAGGAAAGTATCTTGTCTAGAGAGTTATGTGTCTTGATATACCCAAAAGGGAATGAGAAAGCTTTTAGTTGTTGAGGTGAAAGCAAGTAAGGATCGAGCTCTCAGATTCTGATGCCTCAAGTGTCCTGGACATGGAAGGGCAGGGAGGGGGTTAAAAAACAACAACACCTAAGATATGGAACAGTTAGAATCATAGAATCATAGATTTGGAAGAGACCACAAGGGCCATCCAGTCCAACTCCCTGCCATGCAGGAAATCTCAGTCAAAGCATCCCCGACAGATGGCCATCCAGCCTCTGTTTAAAGACCTCTAGTTGATTTGCTGCACTGTGACAGAATGGTCAAACACTAAATTTCTGGGATAAATGTGGATGACCACAACTTTATTAGAGAACAAATGATTATAAGCTAGCATAGTGGCAACCAATGGAAAGAAAGGGTGTGTGTGTGAAAGAGTAAGTAATCCAGAGCAAGGCAGAAAGCAATTAGGGAGGCTGGTAAATGGCAGGTAACACCTGCCAATATTGGTCATTCCAAGGAATGATCAGAACAGTCCAGACGATGTGTGCTAAGCTACAGATGTGTGCTAACCAGCCCATTGTCCTCCCACAACAGTTGCCCTAACCCTCTGGAGCTTCCACTTCCTAGATCTGTATAGTGCTCAATGTTCTTTCCCCCTTACCCACCAGTTATGACAAAGCAAATACAAATTACAATATAGATTAGCATGACATAAAACCACCAAGTGTAAATCGCAACTGAAGAGCCCTATGTAAACAAGTGAAACCTACGTAAGCCCCTATTCTTAGGGTGAGTTGTGCAAGAGGTCCAGCTAGAAATGGTCAACCAGGAAGTGCATCCTGTTTAGTAGACTTTGTGCACAATTTCAGCCAAGAACATGTATGACATCTCATAAAGGCTGAAAAACATACAGCCTCCATAAGACGTTCTCTCAGACCTGTGGCTGAGTTGCCACTTAGTTTAGGCCTGGGATCCACAATGCTGGCCCACCCCTCAGCAAAATGTGCCCCTTTTTGTGAGAGCATGAGTCTCTTGTTGAAGAAGAGAAAAACAAATACTCTCTTCATGTTCTTCTAGACTAAGGACCTTATCACACTAGCTCAGAAACAGGATTTAAAGCAGAATTAAAGTAGAAAAAAATGCAAATGTGGGAGGTTTATCACACAATGTTTCTGCAAAGCTGAAATAATGCAAAAATAAGCGAATGTAAAGGGGACAAAAACAACACCTTTTTACTTTCGGAACTTCCCGAAAATAAAAAGGTGTCATTTTTGTCCCCTTCACATTTGTTTTATTTTCATGTTATTTCAACTTTGCAGAAACATTGTGTGATAAATCTCCTGTATTTGTGTTTTTCTACTTTAAATCTACTTTAAATCCCATTTCTTAGAGAGATTCCTCTAGTCTAGTGTGATAAAGTCCTAAGTTGTGTCAGCCTTATTACTGTCCTGATTTCCCAGAGCTCTCAGAAACCTGAATTTGTGAAAGCACAGGGATAAAATTTGTCTTTGTGAAGAAGAGAAAAGCTCTACTAGGAAGACAAATTGTTGTTTATCTCATTTTCACATGAAATATTTATTTCCTCCTTGCTGGGTGAGAGTGTGTACATTTTTCAGTTGCTTTTGGCACTTTGGAATTTGTTTGCAAAAAAAAAGTGTCTCCCAAAAGATTGTTTTTTGCACAAAATCCTAATTTTTTCCCCAAGCTGTTTTGGACAAAAATGTTTAAAACAGCTAAAGTAAAGCTTTATGTACAAATAGATTTTTCACATTAAGAAAGTCCCAAAATGTAAGACAAAACACTTACTTGCATTTGGTTTTCGTGAAGGATAAGAAATTTTGGACATATTCTTGATCTCCTTCCTATCTCTAGCACTTTAGAATGGGACTTCTTAAAATTAGCTGTTTTCCTCAGATAATCTGTAGATTGCTGTCCCCTGGTGTCAAATGATGATACTGCCTTTAAAATAAAGGGAATTCAGAAACAAAACTCCATGTAACAAGGAGTTCTTGATCTTGTGATGTTTTCATTTCATTATATCCTCCTTTTTGAATTTGGAAAAGAAGAATGGAATAGTTTTTGGTAGGTTTTTCAAATAACTATGGATGCCGGTCGTGAAAGCCTTCGACTTCTCAAGAATGGAATAGTCAACTAAATGACTATAAATTTGGGAGTAGCCTCACTGAATGAAGGAGCTTATCGCATGAACTTCAAAAGTGTTTCAAGCCTCCTGGGCTGGAGCCGGGGATTATTGCATGCTAAATTGCTGCCTAATTGCCACCCGCCATCAGCCCAGGTCCAAGCCGGGTCCCAGCCATGCTTCACCAGCACTTTTTCTAGGTCAGAAATTTTCTGGCTTCTAAAAAGTGCTGGCAGAACGTGGCTGGGACCCAGACTGATGGCGGCAGGTGATTAGGCAGCGATCTAGCATGCAATAATCCATGCCTCCATCCCGTGTCCCGGCTTTCGCCCAGGAGGCTTGAAATGCTTTTAAAGTTCATGTGATAAGCTCCACAGTAGGACATAATGCTAAACAGGCATGTAATCTACTCTCCTCTCACAAAAGGTGGAATGAATAGCTCCCAGTTCCCAGATTTTTCCCTCTACACTTGATAAATGCTAAATGAGGGAATTTAATATAAAATGTAAGAAATTTTATTGCAAACATACATGAGCAGCACAAAATCTAATGTGACCATTGAGCTTATCGCTGAGCCTAAATAACCTGGTTTACCTCTTCCAAACTGAAGCCTAAATTTCTGTCTAAATGCAGGTGTTTGAGGAGCAGTGGGGTCTCATCCGGTGCAGTCGGCACCCGCACCCCGCACCCCTCTAGTGATGCCACTGCCTGTAAAAACCCTGTAGAAATCATGGGGGTCACCATAAGTCAACAGGCAACTTGAAGGCATGTACACAGAGAGAGAGAGCATGAGGAATGCACAAGACAATATAGCTGTATCTAGATATAGACAATGTTCTGAAGAAGACAGAGGATGTTTATAGCACTGGGAAATGATGGCGAGAGTAATACCAATACAGTTTTCTACCCTGCAACGTTTTAAGGATGAAAACTGGGACACAAGCAACACCAGAGTGCAATCAATATGGCAAAAGTTATTAATGAGGAAGAGCACACAAGCTGAGGGAGGCTAAGGCTGTTTGCTTTTGCATGAACCTCCTGGAAAAGACAAGAGTCCTCATGCCATTGCTGGATTAACGGAGTACTGCACTTTGAACTCAGTGTGCAGCAATAAAATAAGTTGAAGACAAGGGGGGAAAGTGAAAGGAGAGAGAAACTGGAACTTTTTCAGCAGCTGAAAAAGTGAAATGACACAGGAATAATCAGAACTGTCCCTGTCAAATCAGGACATTTGGGGGAAATGGATTTTATAACTAGCCCTGCATGTTTATGTCTATGATACACATGCGCACAACACTTTGGAGTAATGTTTCTGTCTTTTGCTTAGTGAAGTATCGACTGTTCACTGTTGGACACGTATTGGACCCTCAAAGAAAGATTGTTGATGTATCGATTGTGGTAAGAAAATATTAATTCATCCTTCTTGTTTCTCCTCCTGGAATATCCATTTTCCTCCTACTGCCAAGACTCTGGTCCATGCTCTGGTCATCTCACGACTAGACTATTGTAAGCTCCTTCTTGCAGGGCTTCCTCTCTCTCACCTCCGTCCTTTAATTTCTATCCAGCATTCAGCTGCACACGTTATTACATCCACCCACTGTTCCAACCATATCTCTCCTTTATTATCATCCCTTCACTGGCTCCCCTTCCCCTTCCGTATTCAGTATAAGCTCCTGTTGCTGACTTTTAAAGCCTTCCATGGGCTGGCCCCTCCTTATTTATCAGACCTTCTTTCTCCTCACCGTCCCGCTCGTACCCTCCATTCTGGTAGTCATGGTCTGCTATCTCAGCCCAGGATTTTCTCTGCCCCGTCCTGGATTCGCCCCTTTTCACTTGCTGCCCCTCATTCCTGGAATCTCCTTCCCCCACGAACACGGCTTATCACTTCTTTAACTAGTTTCAAAACTGAGTTGAAGACCATCCTGTTCAGAGAAGTGTTCCCTGGCATTGCGTGACTATTATTTGCTATTTGACGTTTTTAATTTGTTGCCTGTTTTACTGAACCCTTTCCTGTATTGTTATGTATTATTTATATGTATTATGCTATTATTTTTTAGATTGTACACCATGGGCAGGTTTACTCTTACCTATTTTAATATTTGTATGTACAGCGCTTTGCAAATCTACAGCACAGGCTTTTATTGGGATTCTTTAAACATGGAGTGCTAACATCTTTGCCTATAGATACCACTTTCTGCCATCTGTGAGGATAGAACAAAATGTTCTTTTTCAGTAGCCAGTGCTATGAAATGGGCCTGTAACTTTGGTGAACTGCAGTATAACATCCTCACCAGGACCCAAGTTTCTGCTAAGATATGCCAGCAAGTTTTCCCTTGGTTTTTTTTAAACATTCCCAGATCAAGGTGAAATAAGATTATTTTTTCTCACTTACTTAGAGAGATGGGATAAAGAATAATTAATTAATTAATTAATTTGTTTTATTTATATACCGCTATTCCAAAGATCATAGCGATGAACAGCAAGTAAGCTAATTAGCAAGTAAGCTAATTTGCCCCCAACAGTCTGGGTACTCATTTTAGCGACCTCGGAAGGATGCAAACCTGAGTCGAGCTTGGGCCCTTTCGCTGGTCTTGAACTCGCAACCTTGTGGTTTTGAGTGAATGGCTGCAGTACAGGCATTTAACCATTGCGCTACCAGGGCTCCTGTATTTAATCTAGACTACTTGCTTTTAGCCAGAAGGTGGGTGCAGAGCAGAATGGAGGGTAAACCCTGGTGCCACACTGACTGGGACAGAAAGAGGAAGCTAACTAAATAAGCACATAAAGACCTGGAGAGTCTTTGCAAGTTGTAGCAGCAAATCAATTAATCCTTATGGATGATAGCAAACTACTGTTCCCCTCCTGAGTTGGAGGTTTTCACACAGCCCTTTATACCCTTGCCTGGAGATGTTTTGTTCTTCATGCATACTCAGAGCTTGTCCACATGGACCAAATAAAACAGCCTCACTTCATTTTTACAAGGAGCTGTCCACACAATGTATGGGACAATTGGGACAAATTCTAGCTTTTTCATCACCTTAGGGCTTTCATCTAGAGAGGAAAAAAGTGGAGATTTAGGGGCTGTGCAGACCGCCCCTGAAGGGATGGCCTGCAGCCGCCTCCATCTTCACCAGATCAGGGCCATGACAACCATACACCACAGCCCTGATTTGGCCTTTCCAGGGTGCAAAAAGGAGCCGCTAAAAGCAGTTCTTTTATGCTCCCTGGAAAGGGTGCCATAATGCCGGCACTGCGGCTTTATGGTATGCACCGTGTTTTGCAGTGCATGGCATCATGCTACCATGGGGCGGAGTCGGGGCATGCATCGTGTGGATGCCACGCCCCAACTCCACCCCCAGGTCAGCCTTAATGGCTGATCTGCACAGCCCTTCACTCCAAATCTGAGCAAAAGATCCAGGTATTCATGCGTCAGTGGGTGGACTGCACCTGGCCTAACCCCTCACCCCTGATATCATGCTTGCACATTTTCATAAATAAAAGATAGATAAAATACTTTTTCCTCTTTCTCCATTATGTGTATGTGTTTATATATTTAAAATTCCCTCCCTCCACTGGGGTGGCAAAGAAGGAAAGTGGACTGGATAGGGAGGTATGCCATCACAGTGGATGTAATAGATTCAAGGGCAATCAGTAAGGGCTATTGGCTGATAGGTTGCTGTATACTGGGAAGGGAGAGAAAGCAAGTTCACCAGGGGAAAACATCAACAGCTGGTTATGTTGATGTCACCTCACTGTGTCTGTGTGTCGTGTTGACAGCACTGATGCAGGGTCAAGGCAGAATGGAAAAATGCAAGGCAAAACTGATTCCCCCCCTCCCCTTCCCAGTAATGTAGATGCACCTTGAGTGAGAGATTCTGGAAGGCAGCTGTTGTTTACCTTGCTTGTCATAGGCAGGCATACACAGCTACAGTAGGATCAGCTATAGTAAAATCCCATTCTTACCAGTTCAAGCATTATTTAACGGAACTAATGCAGACATGCTGCTGCAAACTGACAGTCTGTATTCATCCAATGCCTCTTCACCATTATCCCAAAATGGTGATGCTGATTGACAACTTCCAGCCAGACTGAAGACAAAGAGGAAAGTGGGGAAGGGCTGGGCAGACATCAAAAGACATCAAAAAGTGGAGATTCTTTGTCAGAAGCTTTGCTGACTGATATATACCTTTAGCACAACCCCAGGCTGTCCCTTCTGAAGGTGCTGGCTGAGACCTGCCAGAATTTGCCATGGAATTTGAAATCAAGGAATATGGTACTGGAATAATACGACTAAATATGTGCATGAACATACACACACATAAACAGTTTCTAATCTAGAACTATTTTAGAAACTTTTTGGTGAGCAGTAAAAATCTTAGGCCAGACCTAATGTGATTCTTCTCTAAGCCATGTATCTGAAAGGTCAGGAAGGAGGGCAGGCAATTGGGGGGGGGGGGGGGCCTTGGGGTTCCTGCCAGCAGTGTCATCATCTTCTTTGAATGTTGAGAAAACAATTAGCTCAAAAAGAAGACTGCAAGAGGTGGATAACTTTGGGGATTTTTTTTCACCTATTTGTACGAGGACAGTCAGCCCTCCATATCCATGGATTCAAACTACCACAGTTTGAAAATATATTTAAAATAGATAAATTCCAAAAAGCAAACCTTGATTTTGCCATTTTAAGCAAGGGACATAATCTTACTATGTCACTGTATTTAATGGGACTTGAGTACTCACGGATTTTGGTAATCACAAGGGGTCCTGGAACCAGAGCCCAATGGATGCCAAGGGCCCACTGTACTAACCACAAGAAACTCCAGTTCGGAATAAATAAAGAGTTTTCATTAAGAAATGTGCAAGGGAGCACTCAAACACACGCAAGACCTGATTCAGTAATAAGATACACAAAGCTACAGAAGGGGAAAGTTGAAAAACTGGATAGTGAAAGATTAAGGATTAAGAAGGAGGTATATTTGCCCATCTAGAAAGAAGTCTGCTGGAGTTTCGGGCAGCCTCTGTGGGTACATTCAAAAAAGTGAACACTGGATAACCTGATAGCATCCGAGGGTACACTGGAGAAAGTGAGCATTGATAACTGAGATGGCGAGGGGGGGTTCTTACCCAAACCTAAGGATTTTCAGCACCAAGGTGTTCATGAATTGATGGTATCTGACACAAACCTTTGATGATCAGACAGGAAGAGGAAATGTGAGGACTTCAAAGAGGGAGAACAGGGTATGGTGTCTGTCAGTTTGACAAAAGTCTTCCTTTGTTTCCATAGGAAATGCAAAATGGGCAAGCAGGAGAAATGTGTCATGTTTACCATAACCCATGGTGCTTGTCTTTGATGTCATTTAGGCTAGGCATGGCCTAGGTTAAGTGACCCTGACATTGGTGGCTTTCAGTTTCCTTGGGTCATTGTAATCCCTGAAAACACATGTCAGGTCATTGTGACTTCCAGTCTTGTTCCTCTCTAGATGTCAAATATGAAATCCCATATTCAGCAGGAGGGGTGATAGGGTATGATAACAGAAATGGAGGACAATCTCAGGGCTCAGAATAGAATATTGTCAACCTGCCAAAGATGCAATTGAAACTCCTGCCGCTGTAATGAGGTGGCACCTAAATTAATCAAAAACTATCCTATACCCTACAGAAGTCTTCCTATTTGCCTGACATGGATATGCTCATTAGATTCCCCTTCCAATCCCCCAAGTGTTCAGAGCTACAAACAGAGGAGATATATGTTGGAGCTACTATAGCAAGCCTTATGCTCTGGAGCAGTGGTAGGCAACCTTTTTGAGCTGGGGGCCAGGTTGCTGTCCCTCAGACAACTGGGGGGCTGAAGCCAATAAATAAATAAATAAATAATTTTTAAAAAATTAAAGAAAGAAAGAAACCAGGACAAATATAGGACAAAATTTTCAAATGGAGGACACTTTTTATAAAAAATGGAGGACACGCGAAAAAATTTGCTGATTTTTTACAAAATTTTAAGATAAATGCATGTTTCTGAGGCTTCTATAGACAACTGCCCCACCATGCCCCCTCGCGCAAGAGGCCAAAGGCCCCGGCAGCATTCGGCAGCAGGACTGGGCTGGGGCCGGTCCCAAGGCCTTGCCGGGCTGCATCCGGCCCACAGGCCGCAGGTTGCCTACCCCTGCTCTGGAGGGATGCCATATACCAAGGGACAGAATATCCCCAAGGGTTTGGTCTAAATCGTAGAAGGTACTGCTGGCTGCACTCTGCTATTTTCTCTTCTTTAAAGGTGGTGATTTGGCCTTCTTTAAATTTGCTGTTTTAAGATATCCCTCTGTAATGCTGTCTTGTAGTGCAAATAATGTAACACAAAAGGTTCTGCTCCTTTCAACTTGAAAAGCTTGTCTCTCCAACATTTTATAGTGTTGCCAAACTTCAAGGTGACTCTGGTGTCCTCCAAAAAGTTCTTCTATGTTGATGATAATGAACTCATCATTGATATCACTGCCAGGTAAACAGCTTCCTTTTGATTTTAATCATTCAGTCAATATAATAATAGTGAGTGAATGAATGAATGAATGAATGAATGAATGAATGCTTTTATTTCATTTAACAAATCATAGGCAGTATAAACGCAAAACAACAACAACAGCAACAAATTAAATAACAGCAAGAGTAGTACATACACAGCATATAAACGAACATGTAAAATACGGTACATTATAACAGGGGTTTTGTTAACAGATTCGCCACTTCATAGTGCAACCCACCCCAATTTTCCATAAGTGTTTGAACCGGGAGAGGACATCACTACTCGCCTTTATAGTACGTGACTTTACAAACTTTTATAGCAGGGAAAATAAACTTTGCGACTTCCTCTGTGATCTTTTTGTCCTCATCTGCCAATAAAAAGTTCAGATACCATTCAGAGGTTCTGCCTGGATGTCTATTTTATAAAGAGGTAATTAATCGTAGTCTCTCATCCTTGTAAAATATACAATAAAGAAGAATGTGAGATATGGTCATTCCCACATAACGCGGGTCTGGATGCGAATCATGGGTGCATTGTTTCCATTTGAGCGTGAATCCAAGCCACATTGCTCCAATATCGTTCCCATTGAGATTCGAATCTGATTCGATTTATCTAGGAAAACCCGAATAATAGGTCGATAAATCGGTTTTAAAAAACAGTGGTTTTAAAGCAAGTTTTCTTTTGTCTCCCGAGTCTGATTTGCAGCAACCGAATGGGAACAACAAGGGTTTCTGATTCGGGAACCTGGAGATGGGAGGAGCAACGTTCAAGGGGCTGGCCTGGGGGGTATCACCCTCTTTGTTCTCTTTCTGCATCGCTGGCGCCATTTTCCCCGTTCATGTCCCTTTTTCCACTGAGGTTGGTGCGAGAAGCAGGTTAGTATATAATTTTTAAAAAAAAAAAAAAAAATTAAATCTAGCTCTTTAGATCACTTAAGCACTCTGATGCTTCCCTTAGAGATCGCTTAGGCGCTGTTTCGGTTGTCAGAGCGTACCATGAAAATCACTCCTGCTTTTCCTGGTTACACAATATATATTAGCCATTGATATACCCCCCATTTGCTAAGCACATTACCGACCTCATGGGAACCCCTCCTCAACAGAGATCAGTATGTTCTTAGGGCCAATTTTTACATGTTCTATTATATGTTTTAATTATAATGGGTGGAGGAATTCCTGCCTGACCACTTAAGCACTTTTTACCCTACTATTGTGTTGACTGACCAGAAAATTGCCTTTTAAGAGACAATGGCAGAGCCAGGTTTTGTTTGGTTTTTTTGGTTTGGGGCCATGTTTAGGTGTTGTGCTCAGGAAGAAGGGGGGAAGGTAGGTGATGGCAACCATGTCTTCTCTTGTTTGTTTGTTTGCCATGTGGTCCTGACCAGAACAATTGCTGGCCTTGGACACAAATGATGGATGGCATGGTGGGCGGTCAAAGGTGGGCATGGGCATCACCTATCCTGACAATCATAGAATCATAGAATCATAGAATCATAGAGTTGGAAGAGACCACTAGGGCCATCCAGTCCAACCCCCTGTCATGCAGGAAATCCAATTCAAAGCATCCCTGACAGATGGCCATCCAGCCTCTGTTTAAAGACCTCCAAGGAAGGAGACTCTATCACCCTCCGAGGGAGTGCATTCCACTGTCGAACAGCCCTTACTGTCAGGAAGTTCCTCCTAATGTTCAGGTGGAATCTCTTTTCCTGTAGCTTGCATCCATTGTTCCGGGTCCTGTTCTCTGGAGCAGCAGAGAACAAGCTTGCTCCCTCTTGAATATGACATCCTTTCAAATATTTAAACAGGGCTATCATATCACCTCTTAACCTTCTTTTCTCCAGGCTAAACATCCCCAGCTCCCTAAGTCGTTCCTCATAGGGCATGGTTTCCAGACCCTTCACCATTTTTGTCGCCCTCCTTTGGACACGCTCCAGTTTCTCAATGTCCTTTCTGAATTGTGGTGCCCAGAACTGGACACAATATTCTAGGTGGGGCCTGACCAGAGCAGAATACAGTGGCACTATTACTTCTCTTGATCTAGACACTATACTTCTATTGATGCAGCCTAAAATAGCATTGGCCTTTTTAGCTGCCGCATCACACTGTTCACTCATGTTCAACTTGTGGTCTACTTGGACTCCTAGATCCCTTTCACATGTAGTTTCATTCAGCCAGGTGTCAACCATCCTATATCTGTGCATTTTATTTTTCCGCCCTAAGTGCAATACCTTACATTTCTCTGTGTTGAATTTCATTTTGTTAGCTTTGGCCCAGCTTTCTAGTCTATTCAGGTCATTTTGAATCTTGATCCTGTCCTCTGGGGTATTAGCTATACCTCCTAATTTGGTGTCATCTGCAAATTTGATAAGTATGCTCCCAATTCTGTCATCCAGGTCATTGATAAAGATGTTGAATAGCACTGGACCCAGGACAGAGCCCTGTGGGACCCCACTGGTCACTTCTCTCCAGGATGAAAAGGAGCCATTGTTGA
Source organism: Sceloporus occidentalis (assembly GCA_023333645.1). Taxonomy (NCBI): domain Eukaryota; kingdom Metazoa; phylum Chordata; class Lepidosauria; order Squamata; family Phrynosomatidae; genus Sceloporus; species Sceloporus occidentalis. The sequence continues at coordinate 185,179,338 of JALMGF010000001.1, read as the reverse complement.
GCACCCTTTGGGTTCGGCCGGTCAACCAATTACAGATCCATTTAACAGTTCCTTTGTCTAGCCCACATTTTACAAGCTTGTTTGCAAGAATGTCATAGGAAACCTTGTCAAAGGCCTTACTGAAATCAAGATATACTATATCCACAGCATTCCCTTCATCTACCAAGCTGGTAATTTTATCAAAGAAAGAGATTAGATTTGTCTGGCATGACTTGTTTCTCTGAAACCCATGTTGAGTTTTTGTGATTATGGCATTGCCTTCTAGATGTTCACAGACTCTGTTTAATAATCTCCTCGAGAATCTTTCCTGGTATTGATGTCAGACTAACTGGACGATAATTGTTGGGATCCTCTTTTCCCCCTTTTTGAAGATGGGGACAACGTTTGCCCTCCTCCAGTCTGCTGGGATTTCTCTTGTTTTCCAAGAGTTTTCAAAGATTATTGCCAATGGCTCCGATATTACATTTGCCACTTCTTTTAGTACCCTTGGATGTAGTTCATCTGGTCCTGGAGACTTAAATTCATTTAGATTAACAAGGTATTTCTCTACTATCTCTACTTATTCTGTGCTGAAATTCCCCTATTCTGTCCTCTGCTCCATTACCCTCAGGTTGAGCACCCTTTGCCTTTTCTGAGAAGACTGAGGCAAAGAAGGTGTTGAATAATTCTGCCTTTTCTCTGTCCCCTGTTAGCATTTTGCCATCTTCTCCACGCAGTGGCCCTACCGTTTCCTTCTTCTTCCTCTTGCTGCGGACATATCCAAAAAAGCCCTTTTTATTGTTCTTAACCTCTCTAGCAAGCCTGAGTTCATTCTGCGCTTTAGCTTTTCTGACTTTACCCCTACACATGCCTGCTATTTCTTTGAATTCCTTGATTTCCCCCTTTTTCCATTTCTTATACATGTTCCGTTTCAAACTTAGCTCTGTTGAAAGTTCCTTAGTCATCCATCCTGGTTTCTTGAGACACCTCCCGTTTTTCTTTCTCACTGGAACTGTTTGAAATTGTGCCTTCAGTATCTCTCTTTTGAGAAACTCCCATCCATCCTGAACTCCTTTATCTTTTAGTATTTCTGACCATGGAATCGCCCTCAATACTTCTCTAAGTTTACTGAAATTCGCTCTCCTAAAGTCTAGGATGCGCGTCTGACTCTGCCTGGCTTCTCCTTTCCACTGTATTACAAACTCCAGGAGAACATGGTCACTTCCACCTAATGATCCCACCACTTGCACCCCATTAACCAAGTCATCCTTGTTGGTTAGGATCAGATCTAAAATAGCTGACCCCCTTGTTGCCTCTTCCACCTTTTGGACCATGAAATTGTCTTCCAGGCAAGTGAGGAATTTGCTAGACCTTGAGGATTTTGCTGAGTTTGACTTCCAGCAAATATCAGGGTAGTTGAAGTCGCCCATCACTACTACATCTCTCTTTTCTGACTGTGTGGTCATCTGTTCTAGAAAGATATCATCCAATTCCTCAGTCTGACTTGGGGGGTCTGTAGTAGACTCCCACCGTAACACCCTTGTTGTTTCCCTCCCCTTTGATTCTTATCCAGATGCTCTCCACCTGGCTTCCATGATTGATGTCCAGGATCTCTTCACTGGTGTAAATATCTCTGACATATAGTGCTATTCCTCCTCCTTTCTTGTTTGGCCTATTTCTCTTAAAAAGGTTAGGCCAAACAAGAAAGGAGGAGGAATAGCACTATATGACAAGGCTTGCCCTCCCCCCCCCCCCCATTGTGTTCCCTATGCTCGCCCATCATTTTCACCACTCCCTCGTGAGGGAGCCATTTTAAAAAAGCCTTTTGAAAAGCTATCTGCTGGCTACTGCTGCTGCTACTGCTGCTGTTGCTGCTGCTGCTGCTCCTCATCTTTTCCTGTGCAATTTAGCAATGGAGGACAACTCACAGAGAGTGGGGAGGGGCATGTCTTGGCAATTTGAGGAGACGAGGGATTTGATAGCTTTCTGGGGGGAATACACTGTTCAGATGCAGTTGAGAAAAAAATCACAGGAACATATGTGTTTATGAGACTATTGCAGCAAAGCTTAGGAAGAGGGGCTTTCAGAGGACAGGCAATGAAAGTAGGACAAAAGCGAAGGTGTTGAAACAGAATTTTAAGAGAGCCAAGCAGCTGGCCAACAGTAGTGGAATGGGGGCAATATCTATGCCTTTTTTAAGGAGCTTCAAGACATCTTTGCTGGCGACTCTAGTGTTGAGTCTGCCAGGGTGACTGCCTTGGTGGGTCTCACATTTGATAAGAATAAGGAGAAGCCATCGAAAATGCCTTCTCAGACACAGACTTCATACAAATTTCATCCTGAGGAAGGGTCAGAGGACCTGTTTTCCCAAGGTAAGTTTGCAGTTTGATGTATTCTTGGGACTGGGATAAAACTGAGTGGCCATGAGTTGCATCTGTGAAGTGGGGGTGGGGGGGAGTTAGCACAACAATGGGGGAGGGGAGGAGAGGGGAAGCGAGGGGGAAGGGAAGAGGTAATTGTATGTTGTGCTATCCTACTCCGTGCTATTTAAGAAGGAAAGATTGATTGATATACATTTAGATAGGTAAACATAGATTTATACCACAATATGTATCCATAAACACTAGATGCATATCCCTACAGGGTAGTAAGAAATTTAGGTATGTATTATTTTGTGTGATGTTTTATGGATGTGACATATGCACTGATGAATTCTTATGAAAGTATATATGTATGTGTGTGTGTATATATATGTTTATATATATATATATATATATATATATATATGCGCATGTGTGTGTGTTTTTTATTATGTTTTTTTTTTGTGTGTGTGTGGTGTGTGTGAGTTAAGAGATGTGTTCCCTCAGAATGCAATGCAATGCATGTTGTGTGGAATGTACAGTCTATAATATATGTGTTTTGTGTGTGTGTGTATATATATATATATTATACACACACACACACGTGCATGGATGTCATTTCCAACACTGTCATTTGTGTACAGAAATACAAGAAGGAACGTCATATGTGCTCACCCTTACAGAAGTGGAGGGAGAGGAGGACGCTGACATGACGCAACTAGATGTTCCACCAAATAATGCAACAGAGGATGAAACTGGCAAAGATGGTGGCACCTTGCCTGCCCCTCTGGTTGACCATGACCCCACGGAAGGTCCAAGTTTTGAACTGGTGAAACCCAGTGGTTAGTACATTTCATATCCACCTTTACTTAGGGTTGTGTTATGGAAAATATTTTTAAAATAGTAGTAAAAGTGGGAGACAGTCCTATGTTCTAAAAATCCAGTGTGATTGACATAGTATGTGTAATGCAAAAATGTCCTATGTTCTAAAAATCCACAGAAACTGACACAGCAAGACAGTTACAGTCCCTGATGCCTGCAGAGAGGTTGGCTTTGATTCAGCGCAAGCAGGAGCGTACAACAGCAGAGAAAATGGCTGACAAATTGTTAACTAATTCCTCTACCAACCTGGGCCTTCTGTTGGCACACACGAGTGCCAAGGAGTCACGTGAGCAAGAGCACAGGGAATGGGAAAAGCAGTTCAAGGAAAGATACCTTGAGCAAACTAGGACTAAATTTATGGAGGTACTAAATGTATTCAAAGAGCAAACAATTATAATGAAGGATCTTGCACAAAAAAATGATGGCAGTACAGCTAAAGGTAGGGTGTTGAAGTGTGCCAGAGGCACGTGCACTCCAATGAGCAGCCATGTTCCGCTAAATCTCCCAGCTACGGCAACTCAGCAGTATTCTAATGGTGTGGAAGATGCCTCTCAGGCATCTACTAGCTCTGCACTGATGGGAAGTAATACTGGTCAGCCATCGGCCAATGCCCATGTAGTGTCTAGCAAGTGTCGCCCCCAAAGAACTGTTAAGAAACCTGTGCCTCTGTCCCCTTGACCTGGCATTGTCACTTGGTAAACCTGGAAAACACTGTTTGTCTCTTTTTATCCACCACAAACAGTTTACTTAGATGTAGCTATACATATGTTTACCTATGATTAAATAAAATGTTTTTATCACAACCCATTTATCTATTTTCTTATGCATCCATCTTGTAGAGCTCTGATCTTAAATGGAATAGTTCCACGAAGACTAGTGGGTCAATGTGTCGTTGAGGAGACCATAGGGTAACTACAATGACTTCGCTACATACCTTTACATACGTTCCACCGGATAAATACAATAGATGTAGTCACCACAGTACACAGAAATAACCAGAAGCAAAATTTTGTTTATGAAAATAAATAACTTTTATTTCTTTACAAGTGACAACATAAGTATAGTAATGATTGCACTTTGATATTGCAACATATGAAACTTCACAGTAATAGCTACAGCACGGTTTAAAGTAGTTAGTCTCCCTTATTAATTTGTACACAGGAAATACCACACCATACAGTTTCTCTGGATCATAAGGCCAGTACCGCAATCGTAGTGCAATAAAGTACAAAACATGTCAAGGGGAAATGGTTATCCCTTTCATTGAAAGGGTCCATTTGAGCAATCATGATTTGGTCATTAGACCAGTACAAGCAGCAAAGCACATTGAGAAGTTACAAATGGTGCAAAAATGGCCACTTCTATACATAACGTTGTGGCTAGTGCCGCATTTGTCTAGTACTAAGTACTCTCTAAGTAAGTAGGCAGTTGTACTACAGTAGCTGTTTGACAGCTAATAAACATTATGATTGCCATATCAAGGTTTCTTTCAGCATGTGCTGCATTGCAGTGAAAGTTCTATATTGAAAAGCAACACAACTCTTTGAATTCATCCTTAGCAATCATAATAGAAGTGATTGCATTGTCAGATATTAAAGCAAAACTAGAAAAATCACATCACCACAAATGAAGTATGGAATATTGCAAAACTTTTCATAGTTGAGGAAAGTGCAGTCATTCACTGCCCAGTTGTATTGTTATGTTCATAGTGGGCAGAAGGCAAAACAAGCAAAAAAAAATTGGGCTTAATGCCAAATAACTCTTGATCTTCTTTATTAATTTGTACACAGGATGTACCACATCATACATTTTCGATTGGTCATAAAGCTAGCACCGTAATCCTAGTGTACTAAAGTGCAAAACATGCCTAGTAGGTTACTGTTAATGTATATTTCTATTTGTATTGAAAATGTCTAGATGTGACAATGGTTAACTAAACTAAAGTAAAATGGTTCCTGTTGAAGGCCAGGACGTCTAGCCTGGAAAAACAGAATGTTTAAGGGCAAATGGCTGAGACAAGATGTAAACATGATATGTTTGTTGTTTGTACTGTGATTGGTTCTTATGTGGGAAGAGGCTGGACTACATCGTGGGAATGTTTATTCTTTTGCGAGAACAAAGACTGATGTCATGTTCAAGTTTTTTTCTTCTAGCGTGGATGTGATATACAGTAACTGTAGCTGTGAATGTGTACATAGCAACTAAGACAATAAACCCTCTTTGAGTGAAATCTGTGTTGGAGTTTACTTTGATCCTGAGTTCCAGAGAAGACTGCATCTGTTCCAGTTGGTACCAGTTCAGAACCACAAGGGCAAGGGACATCACCCACAACAAAGAGTTTTTCTAACAGTTACATGGTTACCCCTTTCATTATAGGGGTCCATTTGTGCAGATGTGATTTGTACATTAGACCAGTACAAGCAGCAAAGCACATTGAGAAGTTACAAATGGTACAAAAATGGCCACTTCTAGACATAATTGTGGCTAGTGCCGCATTAGTCTAATAGTAATTACTCTCTAAGTGTAGATAAGTGCACAGTTCTATTACAGTAGCTGTTTGACAGCTAATGAACATTATGATTGCCATATCAAGGTTTCTTTCAGTGTGTTCTGTATTGCACTGAAAGGTCTATATTGAACACCAACACAACTCTTTGAAATCATCCTTAGCAATCATAATAGAAGGCATTGCATTGTCGGATATGAAAGCAAAACTAGAAAAATCACACAACACAAATAAAGTGTGGAATAGTGCAATACCACTGTTACCTTCATAGTGGTCAGAACACAAAGGAAAAATAAACAACCAAAAAATTAGGCTGGGATTACATAGGGTCAAAGCTGCATTCCAGCTTTCCAGGCGTTCTAAATGCTCTTTCACGCCATCCCCTGCGGAAAATATAGAAGGAAGAAAGAAGAATTAATTATTTAAATCAGACTATTTTCTAATGCTGTTCACATAGTGAGATGGAAGGCATAGTTACATTCTTGTTGGGAAGGTCCCATCGAGGACTTTAGTTCCTCACTTGCCTTCTCGATGGCCGTCATCCGACCTTCCAAGTCAGCAACTGTGTGTAGGAAAATATGAATGTTATTTACCCGACACTATGAGTTCCCTAGTTTTGTTTATTTCAGATTTATGTGTACTTGGAGTACTACAGCAGGGTAAGCATTGCATGCCTGTTACTTACAGGATTGTGGCGAGACCATGTTTCCAAGAGCGCTCTCTGCTCTTGAAATCCACTCGTACAGGTCTGCAAAGTAAAGGAATTTTAATTTAGAATTCTCCACAATAACTTTGTCACACACTTCATTTTTAACACTCATGCACATCTCACTTCATACTTAGCATTGCAGACATTCCATTCAGGACTATTAGAGGTAATTTTTATAGACTCATAACAGAAATAGGAGCAGCAGAGGGATGTATAGTATACACAAAATTATTGTTTATGTTTCATACTGCTGCTGTGCTTCCATTCCCAAAAGAGGTACACTAGTGTGATTCCTTTGAGAGTAGTAATGAGAGGCATGATGCTAAAGGCCAGAAACATCCCCCAGAAACAATTATGAAACAATAATGTTTCAAGTTTTTTACCAATGAGAAGTACATGGTTTTCTAAAAGACAAATAAAGCATTTAGAAAAGCATTAACAATAACACTGCATGTAGGGTGTCTCCATCAATTTGACCTTTCCCAAACAGCAACATATAAACAAATGGTTAAAAATTAGTTACTATTGAGTTCCTGGGCAGGTTGCTGGGCAGGAGCAGGAGGAGTTGGGGAATGTGCTGGGCTGCTTCCAGCATCCTCGGAAGCAGATGATTCTGCCAAGAAATCAGAAATTATATATTACACTTTCTAATGCCCACTGGAAAATCCTGTTACCAACTGGAAAAAAAGTTATGATTATGAAAAGTTGTTTTGAAAACTAATTGCATCGGGTAAGTATTAAATCTGTGGGCAGGAAATGTAGAGTGGACATATTACTTCATTTATGTTTATGTATCCTTCAGTTGGCATACATCACAATTTACATATAGCTTGTTATGTAGGTCAAAAGAAATTTTAAAATTATATATATACACACACACACACGTATTCCTATAAATGTATATCTGTATGTATGCATGCATACTGATATTTTTTGAAAAAAGAAAAAATGTATCGAAATAAATACTCTAACATCTTTTTTATATTCATTTATTAAAAATATTTTAGTATACACACACACACACACACACACACACACACACACACACACACACAGTCCCATAAATGCATTGGAATTACAAATAGAAACAAACCGTAACAATAATCCAATCTTCCTTGGAAAAAAATGAAAGGCTCCATGGGAAGGGAAGTAACATATTTTGATGTATGAGTTGAATATATATGAAGGGCTTTATTCAATGGGATGGGAAGTAATATATTTTTAAATTGTGGTGCTCAAAACTGGACACAGTATTCCAGGTGGGGCCTGACCAAAGCAGAATAGAGTGGCACTACTACTTCCCTTGATCTAGACACTATACTCCCATGGATGCAGCCTAAAATAGCATTGGCCTTTTTATCTGCCGCATTACACTATTGACTAACTTCAACATTACAAACAACATTGTTGTTGCTATTCCAGAAATAATATATAATAAGTAGACATCATGGTAACAAAAATGGTGCATGAGTATTGAACATTCATCCAGATTTTGACAAGCTGTCAAGACTGCAATCTGCATTCTGTCCCTTTGCTTATTTATCTTAAGGATGAAATGTCTCTGGCCTGTATTCCAAGTAGTCAAAATACGGTTGCTCCTTTGCTCTAACTGAAACAGACCCAAACCAAGTCAATCATTTTCCTATTTGTGAAATTAGACTTCAGTTTTATATCTGTGTCCTGCTATTCCTCTGTAATTTACATTTGTGTACTGCTGTTGAAGAGATAAAGTCCAAGAAAAGCTTTAGCACTTGATTCTGCTGAGGCATACTTTCATACATCACCACTTTATCTCCACAACAATCCAGTGAGGTTGGACAGGAAGGGATGAGAGATATTGACTGCCTAGCAACAATCAATGAGTTTTGGGGCTCAATGTAGATTTGAATATGGTAACCACACAATAAAAGCCTAATCTAGCAGCACTTCTGTGTCCCTGTGGTTGAGGAACAAAATTAATTCTCCTATGCATTGCACTGTATTGACTTTCTGAGGATCCAGTTCTTTATTGTGACTTCTTAAACCTTGCAGGTTCTTGTTTGGTGAAAATGTTAATGGCCAAGCCTTTGCTCTCTTTGGAGTGAAAAATGGTTATACAAGGAAGAGTATCCCTGACTCATTTAATAAAGTCCCGGTAAGAACCCTGCCTTATTGGATAACACCCCATTTTTAAATGGAGGGCTCCTTACGCAAAAAGAGGCCTTGTGCAGCCTGTTCTGTTTTTCACATGCCAAGAAACCCTAAGGAAGAATCCTGCACAATCTTTATAACTCAGCACTGGTTGTTGTTAGCTGCCCTTGAGTTGGTTCCAATTCATGGCAACCTTGTGGATGAGACATCTCCAAGAATCCCTATCCTCCACTGCCTTGCTGAGATCCTGCAAGCCCTTGCCCATTACCCCCCTGATTTGGTTTGTGGCCTTCCTCTCTTTCTTCTACTCTCTATATTTCCCAGCATTATTGTTTTTTCTAGAGATCTGTGCCTTTGCATTATGTGACCAAAGTACGATAGTCTCAGCTTGATCATCTTTGCTTCCAAGGAGAGCCCTAGTCAGATCTGTTTAAGAACCCAATTGTTTTTCTTCTTGGCTGTCCATGGATACCTAAGTACTCTTCTCCAGCACCACATTTCAAATGAGTTGATTTTCTTTCTGTCTGCTTCTTTCACTATCCAGCTCTCACATCTATACATGCTGATGGGAATACAATTGCTTGAACAATTCAGATGATAGTGCTCTTTGCACTTCAGTATCTTTTCCAGTTCTTTCATAGCTGCCCTTCCCATTCCTAGTCTTCTTCTTATTTCTTGACTGTAGTCTCTATTCTGGTTAATGTTTGAAAAGGCACGATAGCTGTGGTGCTGCTTCGTATGGATGCAGTGTCAGAGGAGCCCCATGTGTGCCGTGTGGAGTGGTGCACTGCGTCAAGGTGCTCCGGGGGTGGAGTTGGGGTCTGCATCATGTGGAAGCCATGCCCTGACTCCACCCCTAGGCCAGGCTTAATGGCCAGTCTGAACAGCCCCTGATTCTGCCTTCCTTATGATGTTTTCAGCATATATGTTAAAGAAGTAAGGTGATAAGATGCAGCCTTGCCTGCCCCTCTGCCTATTGGGAACCACTCTGTGTTCTTGAATTCTGTTCTGATGGTGGCCTCTTTTCTTTGGTACAGATTCCTCATCAAGACTATCAGATGTAGTGGCATGCCCATGTCTTTGAGTGCATTCCATAGTTTTTTGTGATCTATATAATCAAATGTTTTGCTGTAGTCTATGAAACACATGCTGATTCTTTTTTGGAATTCTTCGGTGCGCTCCATTAGCCATCACATGTTTGCAATGTGGTCCCTTGTGCCCCTTCCTTTTCTGAATCCTGCTTACACCTCTGGAATCTCTCTCTCCATGTATGGTTGGAATCTATGCTGCATAAGTCTGAGCATTATTGAGGACTTATACTATGTAAAATCTGCATGTGAGTGTTTTGCATAGAAAACAGCATTCTTTCTACAGGAAATGGCATTTGCTGTGCAGAAAACAACCATATGTGAATTATTTGCAGACTATGTCACCAGCTACAGATTTCCTGTGCAGGAAATTATTTTTTGTACACAAAATAATATTTCTGCACAGAATGCTCTTTTCTTCTAAAAAATGGCATGTAAAAAGTTTGTGCAGAAGACACCTAAACTGTGGAAAGTCTTCAAAAACTACTTTTCACAGAAAGAAAGAAGAAAATTCCTATAATTAATCATTGCTTCATTTGAGAAAACCATTAGCAAAGATTTACATCCCTAACCTGGAGCAGCATTTTCTGGGCAAGATGATTATTTCTGCCATAGAAGTTATATGAATAAGTCCCAAACTATATGTGGACAGGTATATATAGAGAAATCACAGACTGACAAGAGGGAGTATGGCCAGTGCTCAGGAATTCTTGGAGGTGAAGTCCCAAAGATCTAGAAAACCACAGTGTGAATATAACTGATGTCAAAGACAGGTTTTCAGCTGTGGTTTCTCATGATCATTCAACTTCCTGAAATTCTTTCTTTTAAAAAACACTTAAAGGCACATGAGCTCTAGTCTCTTTTTCATTTTGCCAACAAACGCAACACAGAATTTCCTTAAACAAAAGGCAATTGTCCTGGAAACAAACATCAACTATCTCTGAAGGTGATGGAAAAAATAATACCTGTCTCTAACTCCAATTCCAAGGAAGGTTTCTCATGACTGTAGAAATCTAGCATTAAGATGAAGGACAAATCCCCACCCGCACTGGTATTTCACCTAATCCTTCAGGTGGAACTGGTAAAAGGCTTTGTTTATTTATTTAATTTATATGCTACCTTCCTCCCAGACCAAATGGCTAGACCAAATTACTAATGCGTCGCTTTTTGACGACAAGAGCAGCATCTCCACCTGCATGCTAGGTTTTGTTGGAAGTTTTAAGCCAGTTAAGTTGTGTAATGTGGATGATGCTCATAGTTAATGAGAAACTGGCTTGGGTGAGTGAAAGGAAGAATTGGCACTGGAAAAAGGAGTAGAGGACAGAAAGAAATCCAACTTCCTCTTTGGTGCTTTCAGATCCAAAATGGAAAGGAGCGTGCAAAGCTCACACAAGCTGTCCTGCAAAAGAGATTCCCCAACCTTGATGAGCTTGTGGGCCACTCCATTTATGTGTCTGTGACTGTGCTGACTGAGACAAATGAGAGGGTGCATTTCTCAGCGTGAAGACAAAGCACATTATGATGTTTCAGTGTTGTTCTCATAACGGAATTCCCACTGGAATATCATTGATTAGGAACGGCATGTAGGGGAAAAAAGGAATGTTCAATTCAATTTTATTAATGCTTAAGCCAGAAATTTAGAATTATAAAATTCTCCATCAAATAACTAACATCCAAATTTTATACATTAAACATAATAAAATTCTAGACAATTAAATAAAACAACATTAAAAACAACTTCAAAGTTTAGATAAGATCATCCCCATGACAATCAACTGCAATGTCTACTATTACCCTTGCCCAAATTTTGAATGCTGCTGAGACAAACAGTGAAACCTTATAAGTTACCTTAGAATCAATATCAGACAGGAGATAAAAAATCTTTTCAGAAATGGTATTAGACTATAAATTGGACAGAATAGATCCCATAAATTTAGTTCTTGGATCAGTATATAGTGAGCAAAAAAGCAGATAATGAGGCAAATCCTCGATTTCTGGAGCTCCACAAATACATAAACGGGAATCTTTAGATGTGTGTGAATATCTGCCATCGATCATGGCTGAAGGCACTGTTTGAAAATGAAGAGCTGTAAAAGCCTGCCTAAGCCTTGGGAATGTAAGCTTCCCTAGGTAAACAGCCATCTGATGGTCCAATGTATATAATCTAAACCATTTGGAAAATTTCGAATTGTTAATAGCCAGTCTATCCTGGTACACATCATGGTTAAAAATGTATTCACAAAGCTTCTCTCTTGAATTCCAGGTAGAAGGATTTTCAGTTAGCAACCTATGATATCTTAAACTCCAGACTTTGCAGCTTGGTAAATGTTGGAAACACAACTTAGGAAAAACCTTAACCGGAGAATCTATTACAGATCTCCAGTAGTTAAATAAAGTAAAATGAATACGAGCTCTGATGGAAGGGAGAATGACCTCAGCCCAAACCAAAGCTGCAGGCGTGCCAGGTGAAAGTAGAAGCAATTTCTTGAAAAATGTATTCTGGATGGCCTCCAGTTTGACCAATTGGGTATCATTCCATCCCCACACAGCAGCGCCATAAAGGATCTGACCTATAATTTTACTCTGAAATATTTTTAAAGCTGGTGCGACCAGATGACCCCCTGCCTGGTTGTAGAATCTAAGGATTGCTCCAATAGATCCCACAGCCACTGCTCTACTAGCTTCTATGTGGGACTTCCAGGAGAGGTTTTCTGTAAAATAGATGCCAAGATACTTAAATTCTCGGCATTGTTCAATCCATTAATAAAGCAACGAAAATCAGAGTGTCTTTTCCCAAACACCATCACCTTTGTTTTATTATAACTGATAACAAGCTTTTCTTTAGAACAAAATACCTCAAGTTTGGAGAGTAACCTTCTCAGGCCTATACGTGTGAGTGAAATTAAAACCTTATCATCAGCATATAACAGAATTGAGATCTTTTTTGACCCAAGTGTAGGTGGAAAAAATTCTGGGCCAGAAAGTGCTGAAATGATGTCATTCAGATATAAATTAAAAAGTGATGGTGCCTTGTTTGACTCCTTTATTTGTGGGGATAGGATCGGTTAGTGAACCAGAGATACCAACTCTTATCCTTGCTGTTGTATTGGTATAAAGTTCCTTGATCAGAAACAGTAAGCGGTTATCTATATCAATATTGGCCAGTTTATGCCATAGCAAGTTTCTGTCAATTGAATCAAAAGCTGCTGCTAAATCAATAAAAACAACAAATAGGTGTTTCGTGGGACCCTTGATTCCTTGTTGCGCTAAACAATAAAGAGTCAGACAATGGTCAATAGTACTCTGGCCTTCCCTGAATCTGGCTTGTTCAGGGTGAATGATCTGATTACAAGATTCCCATTCCTCCAATCTATTTAATAAGTATTTGCTATATAGCTTGGAATGAACATCCAGAAGGCTTATAAGCCGATAATTGTTGGGATCTTGCTTATCTCCCTTCTTGTATATGGGGACAACTACGTTCTGTTTCCAGCCTACTGGAGTTATCCCTGTATTACTGATTTGGGTAAACACCTTAGCCAATATTGGAGCCCACCGTTCGGAGAAGTTTTTATATATTTCTGGGGGCATCATATTTTCTCCTGGGGTTTTATTCAGTGCAAGAGCTGCAATCAACTTTTTTATCTCAGACTCTGAAACCGGGGGCCAGTAAGGCAAACAGATAGTTTTTAATGCAATAGAGGAGTGATGCTCTGCGTTTGTAGCTCCATAGAGTTTACTAAAATGGCTATACCATTGCTGTGATGTGATGTGCCCAACAATAACCGGTCTGATCCTGTTCATGCCAGAGGCAGTAATATCCCAAAACTGTTTCTCATTCTTTTCTGTAACAGCTTGTGCTAATTGTTTCCATTGTGTTCTAATATTTTTTTATTTTTTTATATATTTATTTTGTATATTTTTTTTATTTTTATATATATTGTATAAAAAACTAGAGACCCAAAAACAAGTTATAACATTGGTATGGACTTTACATTTCTTAGTACAGTGGGCCCTTGGTATCCTGAAGTTTCCAGGTTTAACTGTGGATTCCAAAATCTGTGGCTACTGAAGTCCCATTATATACAATGGCAATGATACAGAATCCATGGATATGGAGGGCTGACTATACAGCAGTCTAGAGAAAACAACACACTATCAGGAGCATGGTTACATAGGCAAGGTATTTACAGAAAGTACCCAGCAACATCAGGGACTGCCTGAAGGAAGAGGCTCCTCCCTCTTGTAACTGTCATCTTGGCCTCAGAGGGAGCGATCAGGCAGACCCAGCAACATCGGGGACTGCCTGAAGGAAGAGGCTCCTCCCTCTTGTAACTGTCATCTTGGCCTCAGAGGGAGCGATCAGGCAGACCCAGCAACATCGGGGACTGCCTGAAGGAAGAGGCCCCTCCCTCCTGTAACTGTCATCTTGGCCTCAGAGGGAGCGATCAGGCAGACCCAGCAACATCGGGGACTGCCTGAAGGAAGAGGCCCCTCCCTCTTGTAACTGTCATCTTGGCCTCAGAGGGAGCGATCAGGCAGACCCAGCAACATCGGGGACTGCCTGAAGGAAGAGGCCCCTCCCTCTTGTAACTGTCATCTTGGCCTCAGAGGGAGCGATCAGGCAGACCCAGCAACATCGGGGACTGCCTGAAGGAAGAGGCCCCTCCCTCCTTTAACTGTCACCGTGTATTTTATATTGTATTCTATTGCAATTTTTACTGTACACCACTATGATCATTGTGGAATAGCAGTCTATAAATAAAACTTATTATTATTATTATTATTATTATTATTATTATTATTATTATATATTCTGTTTTAACAATGCCTTGTAAGATGACCACATAGAAACTAAGATGTCAGGGGAGATATCATTATTTCTAAGTACCTGTCGAGAGCAATCCATCAATGCTTTCCGAGTGCTTTGACATTCCAAATCAAACCATCTGTTAGTTACTACCTTGTTGGGGTTAAATTGTTTATTACTCCCCAACTTGGTCCTAAGCTTTTGAGTAATGGTTTGGAAAATGTGTAAAATATCTGAATTGGAGTTTAAAATATAGCGGTATATAAATAAAAAAAACACAAAAAACAAACAAACAAAATAGCTGATTGTAGGGACATAAAAGTAATACTCTCCAACATCTGATGAACTGATGTGCCCAAATTAATTGACCACCATATTCTCTGTTCTTCCATATGAATTCCATTTAAATTTTGGAGAATACATGGGGGGGGGGGGGGAACAACCCAGAATTAAATAACAATGACAATGGGAAATGATCACTTTCGGCACGATTAATAACTTCAAATCTACAAATATCAGGTACCAGGTTTGCAGATGCTATTATATAGTTTATTATACTTGCTCCCCTGTTGATGACATAAGTATAAGGGCCCGATGTCACATCATAATGGGTTCCATAAAGGTATTGCAAGCCATGCAAAGAAAAATTTCTATAAGCCTTAAGCCAGATTTGTTGGTGGTTATATCTTGAGAAACCCTAAGGACAGGGACAGCATAAGCAGTCGATCCGTAATTAGTGCTCTCCACCTTCCCTGAGTCATTTCCAATTTTAGCATTAAAATCTCCACAAAGTAAAAACCTTGTAGAGGGATACTGACTCTCCAAAGAGGACAGGGTTTCAGATAAACTATCCCAAATACTAGTAGGACCTACGTTCTTTGCTAAGTTAGGAGGAAAATAAATATTTATACAGTTTAAGGAACCAAAATGCATGCTCTTGATGACAAGCACTTGTATACATTGTGGAAAAGCACTAGTTATTGGATGAATCTCAGCATGCAAATCAACTGAGATGAATATTGTGAGACCACCACTACCATGGCCTCTTGTACAAATTTTAACCGCAGGAACAGAAAATGCTTGAAATCTATGGAGTGATGGCAAATTAGTTTTGAGGGCCCATGTCTCATGTAAACAAAGAATTTTAAAGTTTTGTAAGTAGTTTGCAAAATCTGCATCATGGAACTTATTTCCCCAACCCATAATATTCCAACATAGTAGGCTTAGTTGTCAAGCTGATGTAGTCAAGTCCATGTCATCACCAATGTTCAAAAATTCTGTTTGAGATGGGGCTTTTTGATTGTTGGATGCTTCATGTAGAGAAGGTATAGTATTAACCCTCTTAGGTTCCAAGGGTTGTATGACTTGTATTGGAGTTGAAAGATCCTTTTCATTCCTTAATAAGAGAGCATCAATAGGACTCATATCCGAAGCCCTCTCAGCATTGGGGACCTCAGCAATAGTTATTGAATTCAACAGTGGTATGGCCAGATCCTTGGTAGTAAGCAGCATATTTTTGAGATCGTCCACTCTAGAGGCGATGTCATATTGTTCTACATTAATTATTAAGTCGCTCAAGTCTGTGACCTGCTTCTCTGTGGATTGCCTCTCTGCCATAATGTTCGAAGGTTTAACTGAACTAGGCTTCGATGCAGTCTTACACAGGGTTCCTTTAGGGATTCCTTTAGGAGTTATCAAGCAGGCATTACTTTGCTCTGTGGGCCCCCCACTACTATGCTTATAAGGGAATAGAGGAGATATAGTTTGATCTTGAAAAACCCGTGCTGGAATTATTTGAAAGTTGGATAAAAAGGGCTTCATTTTCAGCACCATGAGAGGAATTGTAGATTGTTCGAAAGTTAACAAAATTCACTTCAGAGCTGATATATTAGGAAGCCACTCCACAGCAAGGATATCAATATCGTAGGGGGATACCTGTAGAAGTTGGCTCAGCGAAGATCTAATGTCTCTATTGGACCTCCATCTACCATTGTTTATTCTGTTGTAAGCAATTTGCAACATAACTTGATTTGCTTGTAGAATCCTGCTATGGTTTCTTTTCCCCATCTCCTTAGCAGTTACTGGTAGACTGCCCCTAGGCTCGTTTATAGTGGGATTCCCCACTTTACTAGATGTTTCTCTGTTGGTGTAATCCAAACTCTCTTTTACCACTGATTGCTTCTGCATGAAAGTCTCAAAAGAATGTTTGAGAAGCTCTACCTGATGCACAATTTTCCCTAAATGCTCATAAATTGAGTTAACGGTATGAGCTGTTAAAAGGCATTGTTTTGTCACAAAGTCAGGAGGATTTAACTTTGTTTGCTTTGTGAGTTGTTCCTTCTCGGTATCTGGCAGCTCGTTCCTGGAGATACTAAAAGTTAGGATAGAGGCTCATTTTCTTTTTCCAACACAAGGAAGTTGTTGGCAGTTGGAATTGTAAACTCCAAATTTAAGTTTATAGGTGTAGTTGGAATGCTCACAGTTTCCTCATTAGCAAGTAAGTTATCGATCTTAAGCTGTTTAGAGGCCTTATTATGCTTGTTTATACCAGGGCTTGTTCTAAGGCATTTTTTGTTGCCCATATCAGTAATTTCACCAAAACACTGGAAGAGCAACAGCAGCCAATACTACACGTCACTGGAAAATAGCATTCAAAACAAAAATAATCAAAATAATAATAATAACTTTATTACAGCCATTTGGCCAGCACAATCAAAATAAAATAACAGAACAGAAAAATACCCCAGAGCTCATTAAAAACACCTCCTATCACACCGGTGCCATCTTGGCTCTCCCACCTTGGTATTCTTCCTACCTCCAGCAGGATGTAATTAGAAGGAAGGGAGTGGCCTCTGGAGCCAAGCCTCAAGGTCCTCCTTGTCCTCCAAAAACAACAAGTGGAGGGAAGAGCAGTTTTTATAAAGGCAGCCTTGGTGTTCTTCGTATGTCCAGCAGAAGGGGTGTGCAGAGCTCACGCGAGCTGTCCTGCAAAAGAGATTCCCCAACCATGATGAGCTTGTGGGCCACTCCATTTATGTGTCTGTGACTGTGCTGACTGAGACAGGTGAGAGGGTGCATTTCTCAGCGTGAAGACAAAGCACATTATGATGTTTCTCTCAGTATTGTTCTCATAAGGGAATTCCCACTGGAATATCATTGATTAGGAACAGCATGTAGGGGGAAAAAGGTATGACAGAGAGAAGGCATAGTTGAACCATCCTTTCTGACATTTTCACTGTAGTTTAATTTGGACATACAGGGGCAGTACAGATGGACAGTTCTGTGCTGCCCATCTTTGCCCTGCATCTGTGCTGCAGCATCCGCATGCTATCTAAAAGAACCCACTCTAGGCAGCTCCTTTTTTGCTCAGGCGCCCTTATGTCACGAGGCTGTGCCCCATATGGATGCGGCTGCAGCCTTCTGATGTAATGCCCTGATAGTAGGGCTTGGCGCATATGGATGCTGCGCCAAATTGAGCCCTACTATCGCCACAAACAGCTCATCTGTACCAGGCCACAGTTACACTTAATTCTGTGTTTGTGTGTGTGTTTAAAATGATATGGTTCAGTAAAAACTTTATCACTTAATTTTGCCAACTGTATAAATAGGGAGCCTATCAGACAAAATTAGGAATCTCTAAGGTCTTGATTGACCTGTTGCCACTTGTTTGACTCAATTCAGACATTGTATGTTAATTCCAGATTAAATGAGTTGAATTTAGGCCGCTTTTTTTTTTTTAAAAAAAAAGAAACTTCTCATTATCAATATTTTACATTTATTTCAAAGTGTGTGTTATGTGCCTTCAGGTTGTTTCTGAAATATTTTGACCCTAAGGAAAACCTATCAGACAGTTTTCTTGGGAAGATGTGTTCAAAGAAGATTTGCCATTGCCTTCCTTAAAGCTGAGAGAGGGTGATTTACCCAAGGTCACCCACAGGGTTTCCATGGCTGAGTGAGGATTTGAATCATAGTCCAGAACCCAAACCACTAAGCCACACTGTCTCTCTTATTTCAACATTTGTAAATAATGTTCAGTGTGATCCTGTGAATAATCAGGTGAAGGATTGCTACTTACCTGGATCCAACCCAGTGTTCCTCATTCCCAGCCCAGGTTGGGGGGGCAGGGGGCAGCCAGGCAAATAAAGAAGCAGGAAGGGACAGAAGGGAGAGAGCTTGGGTGGTGGCAAGGCCAGAAGAGGCACACCCTCCATCGCCCCCTCAGCCTCCTCAACAAGAAAGCTGATGGACAGAAAGGCCAGGAAGGGCACATTCACCCCTTCACTACTGCCACCTCAGCTTCCTCAAGTAGACAACTGAGGGCAGCAAAGCCTGGAGGTGCATGTTCACCCCTTCTCTGCCATCTCAGCTTCCTCAGCAAGACAGTTGAGGGATGGCAAAGCCAGAATGGGCACACCCTCCGCTTCTCCTCCACCGCCACTTCAGCTTCCTCAACAGGAGAGCCAGGACAGTGGCAAGGTAAGGAGGGGTGCACTCGTCCCTCCTCCTCCCATTTCTTCTCTTATCTGCCTGCCCACTACCCTTTGCCCACTGCTACCTGGCCGTACCCAAAAAGGGATGCAGGATGGCAGCGGCCTACCCTGTCATCTCTCCATTTCCTCCTGCTGCCTCACTCACATGCCTGGGCACCCAACTGCTGGCCACCCAAGGCTGCTGGGGGTGGACAACTGGGTGGGTGAGGCAATGGGAGGGGACAGAAGGGAAGACAACAATATATGGAGGGACACAGAATTTGCTGCCCCTCCTCCTCCTCTGCTGTCTTGGCTTCCTTCCCTCAGAGAAAGCCAGGACAGTGGAGAAGAAGGAGCATGCACAGTAGCAGCACACGCAACTGGGTGCCAACCCTCTTTTGAAATGTCACCTGGTGTATACGCATACTCTCCGCAAACCCCTAGTGACACCACTAGTATGAATGCTGTGTTTTCTCAAATGTGAAGGGGTGGGAGATGTGAGTCTGCTTCTTCTTAACTTTAATTGTCCTAAACCCAATTGCTTGTCCCAATTAGAACTGACTCAGTGCATTTTGGCTCATCACATTCCCATTAATTCAATAGGTCTTCTCTAGCTGGGACTCACAATTAAGTGTAGACTAGTACTGTTTTCTTCATCTTTTGACTGAAATGACCTTCTTGGGTGTCATGGACAAGGCCAAATAAGTGACTAGATAAGAGTTTCACCGGCTGCAGATGAGGTTTCAGTGTCCATGTTTAGTGTCCCAAGACTAGCAAAAGTAGGATAAGTTATACAAAAGTAGAATAACCTGAATAAATATTTCAAAGCAAGGGATTATTTGAATTTGATCAGGTTGTATAATTTATGCAGGACACAGGTATTATATAGAATTAGGCTGTTCTTGTAACATAATTTGAATCAAATTATGGTTCCTTGCCCAGTTACTGGATGGTCATCAGCAGGACAGAAACAGTAAGAGAGGTGTCCAAAGACTCCATGGGCCACGTTAGATTGAATCACCTTGAGTTTGTAAGCACCGATGAAGTGGACAAGCTCCTTGGAAGCGTAAGGAGGACAACGTGCGCTCTCGATCCTTTAGGGAGAGCAAATTTCCATCGCAGTTAAAATTGGCAGTGGTCAAACTGCTTTTAAAAAGAGCTCTCCCTAGATCCCCTGGAGAGAAACAATTATAGACCAGTTTCCCTATTACCATTCTTGGGCAAGGTGATCGAGAGGGCAGTCGCCTTCCAACTCCAGGCTGTCTTGGATGAAACAGATTATCTGGACCCATTTCAAACTGGCCTCAGGGCGGGATATGGAGTGGAGACAGCCATGGTCGCCTTAATCGATGATCTCCGTCTGGGCACAGACAGGGAAAGTGTGACCCTGTTAGTGCTCTTGGACATCTCAGTGGCTTTTGATACCATCGACCATGATATCCTTATGGAACGCCTGAGGGAGTTGGGCATAGGGGGCACTGCGCTCCAGTGGCTCTGATCCTACCTCTCGGGCAGGTCCCAGATGGTGAGGCTGGGGGACAGTTGCTCTTCTACGAAAGAGCTTACATCTGGCATCCCTCAAGGTGCCATTCTGTCCCCCATGCTATTTAACATTTACATGAAACCGCTGGGAGAGATCATCCGGAGACATGGGACACGGGGTTATCAGTACGCTGATGACACCCAAATATGTTTCTCTATGTCCCCAACTGCTACAGTGACTAAGGATGACTTCTCCTCTCTGAATCCCTGCCTTGAGTCAGTAATGGGCTGGATGAGGAAAAACAAACTCAACCTGATGAACAGAAGTAGCATTTCCCACTCCAGCTTACCTTCTGCACATTGGCAAACATCTCCATGGCATATACTACTGAGGAGGCCACTTCCGTTGGACAGATGGTAAAACTTGGTGCACTGCTCATCTGAAATGGAGGAATGAAAAGAAGTGATGTTTACTTCAACAGCCAGAACCTGCATACTTGGGAAATTCCTCCATAAGGAGACTTAGGGAATGGGACAACCCATTGCTCCCAATGGGAATATTAGTAGCACATCACTGTGACTTTATGTAATAAAGATAAAGGTAAAGGTTTCCCCTTGGACACAGTTGTCAAATGTCTGACTGTAGGGGGTGGTGCTCATCTCTGTTAATAACTGAAGAGCCAGCGTTGTCAGAGACAACTCTATGATCATGGGGCCAGCATGACTGCACAGAACACTGTTACCTTCCCACTGAAGTGGTACCTATTTATCTATCTGTACTTTTTTATTGTATTTTGCCATTTTCAGGGGAATCACTTTTCATTTCTGCAAACATATACCAGAAGGACAAGGGCAACCTCTGCCTGCCAAGAAGCAAAGCCCTCCTCCCGACCACCATCTTGAGGGGAGAGAAGCAGGTAAGAAACAACAGGCCTCTGCCTGCCAAGAAGAAGAGCCCTCCTCCCAACCACCATCTTGAGGGGAGAGAAGCAGAGTGATGATGTGTTATGTATTGTTAATCTGATATTGGAAACCGCTTTGATCGTCCACGGAAAAGCGGTATACAAATAAAGCTTATTGTTATTATTATTATGTCTTCAGAAATGTCTCAAGTAACTGTCTGCCAAGTCCTAACTGGACTCTGTGCCATTTGACCAATCTCCCCTGTGCTGAATTCACTGGAAAAACTGTAGCAGCCATTACCTAATTTATAATAGCTGTAGACCTTCACTGAAGCTGGCTGAATGAGACCAACTTCAAAGAACTGGTGAATTTTAAATTGTATACATTCGTCTTTCAAGTGAGAGACCTGGGATGAGGAGAGAAAAGAGAAAACAAGTCTTTAGGTGCCAGCCTTCCAAGGGAGGCAATTTCCCCCACCTTAGCCAAGCATAGATTTTCCAAACTGTCTTGAGGAAACTATTCTACAATTTTGTTCCTATTGGGGGTTCATGTTGGGCAGGACAACCCAAGGATCAGGTTTTATTAACATGAAGATCCAATGTTTATGAGACTCAAGAACATAACAGGAATGGCCCATATATAACAAAGACCAGTGGGTTAGAATGTCAATTCAGTCTTGCCAAAATATATCTGTCAACTCAAGGATGTGGAGCAGCACTGAGCCTGGCACTTTGGGCATATATTGTGCCTCATAAAATGTTTTACTAATCCTAAGCAAGCCCCACCATGACAGTAGGGAGGAGTGTATGTAAACATGTGTTACCAAGTACCAGATGATCCACAATTTCTTGAGTGGCATTGCCAGACTTTTTTTTATTCCTGAACAGTGACCTCATCATGATGGGGCAGGTTCAGACATCATCATTAGTTAAAATGGCCAATAATCACACAATATGGTGGTACCAGATCATGTCAGATCTTGGAAGCTAAGCAGGTTCAACCATGGGTAGAACTAGGATGGGAGACCACCAATGAATACTAGATGCTATAGGCTATATTTCAGAGGAAGGAACTTGCAGAGGAAGGAACCTCTGACTACTCTTTCCCTAAGAAAATCCTATGAAACTCATGAGGTCACCATAAGTGGACAGGTGACTTGAAGTCATATATAGACACACATAGCGAAGCCCAGATATAGGTGAGGGGCAAGGGAAATTCTGCAAAAAAACAATTAGGGTAGGAAGAGGGGCTTCCAATACCACATCCCACTCCCGAGTCCTTAATCTTGGTATTATTGTATAATTAAACTCAGGGTGAGAGGGATCCTCTCATATTTAAGAGTTTTTTGAAGAACAATGTTCCAACAGTTGTGATTTCTCCCTCCCATGCAGCTCTGTGATGGGAAAGGCTACAGAACTTAATCCTCAGTTCAAAGTTACTCATAAAAGACCCAAATACCACTTAGGATCTCACCTTGGATTTGGAAAACCTGTGCTTTGCACATCTCAACCAAAACCCTTTTTGTTTGTCAGCAGACAACTAGTAGTCATAAAGTTTAACAAACCTTAAAATGCAGAAGAGAGCATAACATCACTTTCTCACTTTGTATGGGGTCTGATGCAATTAGAGATGTCTCATGAAGACAAAATGCTTGTTGGAACATTGTGAAAGGAGAAAAATATAATGGAAAATACACTTCCATCCCAGTGTTTGAAAAAGGTTAGTTTATAGAACCCCAGAATCCCAGAGCCAGAAAATATATTGGTCTTACTGTTTGGGGGGACTCTGGGAGCTGCAGTCCAAAACAGTAACTTTTCCTAGCTCTGACACATCTTACCATCTTATTTCATAATCCTTGCTTTAACACACACTGGAACCTTCCTAGCTGTGTTTCTAAACTACAGCTGTCCCACAGATCTCCTCCATAAGCCTTTACCTTGTCCAAGTAAATGATGAGGTTCCCCCTTTCAGAGTAGCCTTTGTCAATTTCGAACTTGGCAATATATCTGTCAACTCCTTCAGAAAGCTAAACATTTAAAAAAGGACAAGAAACATTGTTGGTACATGGTATAATCCTCAAGAATAGAATTGGTTTTTCATTTCAAATGTAGCATTTAGGAGGGGGATTTAGAATTCTCAGCCAGAGAGCTCTTAAGCCTTACTGAACTACAAATCTCAGATTGCAACAGGAACAGTAAAAGTGGAATAGCAGCACTATAAGAGTGCAGTGTGGTAATGTAGAAAGTCTCCTCTTTTTTCCCTCCTATTTTTCTCCCCTGGTTCATGATTAATTTTTGTACTGTAGGGACCTATAGTACTATAAAATAAGAAGGTAGACTATTTAATAAAAGATAACTGTAAGAAATTGGCTGGGGGAAAATAACCAACTGGTGGCTATTACAATTAATCCTAAACCTGTCTCTCTGTACAGATTTAATTTCCATGGTGAAAAGCTTTTTATTGACTGCAGGGAATTTTCAAGTCCAACACATTCAAAGGATAAGTCAAGCAGCCATTTCCTGCATAAAGGAAGACTCAGGCGCGTTACAGATGTGCCGAAGGGGCATGCTAGGGTTAGGAAGGGGCGTATTAGGGTTGAGAAGGGGCATCACTTCCTGACACCCCTCAACCCTAGTGCGGACCGAGTCCGTACAAAATGGCTGCGCCCGTCCACACAGGGGCCACCATCTTCATGTAGCGGACGTGTTGCATCCACGCGTCGCACAGTGCAAATGACGCAAGTGCGCCATTGGCGCCTCACGGCGTCATAACCACACCGCAAAGAGAAGCACCATTTTGGTGCTTCTTTTTGCAGCATGGAGGAGCCACGCAGTTTGTACGCTGGGGCTCCTCCATGCTGCAAATGGCGGCGGCGGCAGACCGCCCGTTTTGGGTGGTCTGTAACGCGCTTCACATACCCTTTTAAGGTCACTGACGTCAGGTGCAAAACCAGTGAGCATGGAGACATCAATGATTGACATTGTAGCATTAACTTCACCAAGATACCTAGAATCAGGAGCAGAGAGAAGATGGCCCAGAAAAATTGCTTAGTAATAAGATTTGTTCCAGTTCTGTAAGCTCAATTCTTCATATTTTCAAAGTTTGAAAGGTGAAAAGTGAGATCTAGCACATGCTTACTGATTAGTGCCTACAGAATCACTAAGACTTCTGCCCTTTGTTACCAAAACATTTCTGTAAAGACTTATAACATGTCTAAATATGTGCATGTGTGTCAAGGATCATTATTTTTATAAGTTGGACAACTTACATAATGCACAAGCAGAGGAGCAGAAGCTGAGCCAGCTTTTGGCTGGCTTTTATGTAGTTACCTACTGCAAATTGTAAATTGGTCATCATATCAAAGGAGAAAACCTGCAGCACTTAAAAACCTGTGTCCATTCCTCATTTTCTCCCTCCATAGTAGACTAGAATCTTCTAGGCTACAGTGAAGAACACATGCCCTTTCAGATGCAATGGACTGCAGCTTCCATCAGCCTTAAGCATAGCATCCTATGATAAGGGACGGTGAAGGCTTCAATCTATAAACACCTGGAGGTGTATATACACATCCCCATTTTAGGCAAAGTGGTGTAGTCCTGTGCATAACACACATCCAAAGTAAAGGGGGTGGCTCATCATCTTCAGTGAAAAAAATGGAGCTCTTCATCTATTGCCCTTTGGTTTCTGGTGTGTTCCTTTCCAACCAGTGCAGGCTGGGAGGAGGATATATTCAACTGCTTTGCTGATCAGACTCAAAATATCTCTAACTTGTGAAAATAGAAAGCATTTGGGGAAATATTCAATCAGCTATTTCCTTTTAAAGCAATAATGTTTTCTCCTCCTAATTATTTACCTGAACCTCCAGTTATGACCCAGCAGAACATTCATACCTTATGCAGATTCTGATGTTGACAGCTTGCAGGGATCCCTTTAGCTCCTTCTGACCTAGAAATTGTTAAGACAAAAAGGGAAAGAATCAGTATTCACACAAAATCCATGCTGCATAGATTGTTGAATGTGTTCTGATGAATAGCCTTGATTGTCCAAGCAGCACTGATGATCAAAGCCTGTGTTAGATGGGGTTACACTGCCCCTGAAGGCTCAGGCTTGCAGTTTGGAGGTACCTGGACTCAGCTCTGAACCTGGAAGCCCAGGTCTCTGCAGTGACCAGGAGTGCTTTAGCGCATTTAAAACTTGTGCACCAACTGCCCCCATTCCTTGAAATGCCAAACCTGGCCTCAGTAGAATTGTCCACTATTACCAGGGGCAAAATGTAAGACAAATTCGAGACCAAACGGTAGGACAACTGCAGGACAAAACTCAGCCCAAAATGTAGGACATTTAAGGTCCTCCATTTTTCTTAAATGCCCTACATTTTGGGCTGAGTTTTGTCCTGCAGTTGTCCTACAGTTTGGTCTTGAATTTGTTCCACATTTTGTCCCTGGTAATAGTGGACAATTATGGCAACCCCATGCCTTGTTTACATCCCATTTGCACTACAGTAACACGCTCTACTTGGGGCTGCTTTTGAAGAGTGTTCGGAAACTTCAGCAGATCCAAAGAGTTGCAGCCAGATTGTTAACAGGAGCAGTTTACAGAGACCAGACAACCCTCCTGTTGAAACAACTCCCCTGACTGCCAGTTTGTTTTCGGGCGCAATTCAAAGTGCTGGTTTTAACATATATGGCCCTATATAGCTCAGGTCCAGTCCATTTGGCAGACTATGGCGGGTTACAGACCACCATTTAGTATGTAATGAATACGTACTAGGGTTAGGAAGGGGCGGTGCTTCCGCACCCCCCTAACCCTAGTACGTATTCTGTACGTACAATATGGCGGCGGCCGTTCCACACGGCCGCCGCCATATTTACGTATCGGACGCTGTGCGTCCGCACGTGTCGCGGCGTCTATGACGTCACAAGTCCGCCCCTGGCGCCTCTCGACGTCATAGAGGCGCCGCTTAAAGAAGCTCCATTTTGGAGCTTCTTTTTTGCTCCGTAATGGAGCCGCGTGGTTTGGCTGCAGCGGCTCCCTTACGGAGCAAACAGCGGCGGCAGCAGATCGCCGCAAAGCGGCGGTTTATAACCCGCCTATATCTCCCTGTATGAACCAGCCTGGGCAATAAGATCCTCGGAAGAGGCCCTTCTCTCCGTCCCACAACCATCACAAACACAGTTGGTGGGGACATGAGAGAGGGCCTTTTCTGTGGCTGCCCCTAGATTCTGGAATTCCCTGCCCAGGGAGGCCAGGATGGCCCCTTCCTTATTGGCCTTCCACCAGCAGGATAGGACCTTCTTATACAGTCAGGCTTTTAAAAATAGAATATCCTTAAAGGATGGGCTTAGGGTGTTGTATCATTTTATGTGTTTTAAAATTTTATCTTTTTAATTGTATTATTAATCTTTTAACATGTAATCTATTTTAATATCGTAACAATTTAATTCTGTTTTAATGTATCACTTTTCTTTGTTTTTAACTGTATTGTGTTTTTTTAATATTGTGAGTCGCTCTGGGTCCCACTTCTGGTGAAAGATCAGAATAATAAAAATAGTCTCCATGAAAAAAAAATTCATCGACTGCCCACTTCCTCCATTTCTGGCCACCCAGTAATAGGCCCCTTCTGTCCACACTGGCAGATTTTCACATAGTACTCCAAGATCTGTTTCAGTCTGGATTCTAATTTGTGTTCTAATTCATGAAAAAGAGTTACATGCATGTACAAGATTGATCTTGGCTTGGGTCCAAACTATCTTCGGGACTGCCTTCTCCCCTATAATCCTCCCTGCGCACTCCGCTCCTCTGGGAGAGGCCTACTTCAGCCACAAAAATCTAGGCTTTCGACTACGTCCCAGAGGGCATTTTCCATTGTCACCCCCAGACAGTGGAATGGCCTGCCGGATGAGATCCGTCTACTTACATCCTTAGACAGCTTTAAAAAGGCTGTTAAGACAAATCTCTTCCAGCAGGCCTTCCCAGAATAGAGAACCTGGCCTTAGAAGAGCGTCTGGGAAAGATACTGCTGCTCCCACTGATTGTTTGCAGGTGTGATGTTGCTGACTTTTTGGTCAGTTTTTAACTTGTATGTTTGTTTGTGTATTTTTTGTTTTGTGCCTTTTTAAATACTATATTGGATTTAATACTTTTTTAAGGAGGGGAGGGTATTAGGGATTTTATATGTTCTGTATTTTTAACTTTGTTAGCCGCCCCGATTGTTCTCAGAGGGGCGGGATACAAATACATTTTTTTATTATTATTATTATTATTATTATTATTATTATCTGGAATAAAACTTTGCATTGTCATTTGTGACCATTGTGCCACTCCTTTATTTTCTGAACACTTTTGCCTTTCCTTTCCCCTTTCCTCTCTCTCTTATGCTCTTCCTTTGCCCTCTCTCTGCCCCAGTTGAGTTTATAAAGGGTGAGTTGGCACCACTGCACCCATATTGCTATCAATCTATGTACGTTCCTATATTAATGTTTTCAGAGAATAAACAAGGTCACTTCATTATGAGGCCTCAAGATGTCCTCTTTCATTAGTAATCTGGATTTTTTAAACCTAGCCTGTAAGGTAAGGTAAAGGTTTCCCCTTGACATGAATGTCTAGTCATAGCCAACTGTAGGGAGGGGTGTGCATCTCTGTCACTAAGCCAAAGAGCCAGCATTGTCCGAAGATGACTCTGTGGTCAAGTGGCCAGTATGACTGCACAGAACACTGTTACCTTCCCATCAAAGTGGTACCTATTTATCTACTTGCATTTGCATGCTTTTGAACTGCTAGGTTGGTAGAAGCTGGGACTAGTGACAGGAGCTCACCCCATCAGACTCAGGCCTTTGGCCTTTGGACAATTTGTTCAGCTTCTAAGAATGAACATAAATATTGGAAGCACAACCCCTGAAGAGCAAATCAAAAATTGAAATAATTCAGGAATACAGGCAAGTGGAGCATCTTGTTCAGCACACGTATACATCAGAGAATCATAGAGTTGGAAGAGACCACAAGTCCAACCCCCTGCCATGCAGGAAATCACAATCAAAGCATCCCCGACAGATGGCCATCCAGCCTCTGTTTGAAGACCTCTAAAAAAGGAGACTCCACTACACTCCGGGGGAGTTTGTTCCACTGTCGAACAGCCCTTACTGTCAGGAAGTTCCTCCTAATGTTGAGGTGGAATCTCTTTCCTGCAGTTTGCAATCATTGCTCCATGTTCTAGTCTCTGGAGCAGCAGAAAACAAGCTTGCTCCCTCCTCAATATGACATCCCTTCAAATATTTAAACAGGGCTATCATATCACCTCTTAACCTTCTCTTCTCCAGGCTAAACATCCCCAGCTCCCTGAGTCGTTCCTCGTAGGGCATGGTTTCCAGAACTTTCACCATTTTAGTTACTCTCCTTTGGACACGTTCCAGTTTCTCAATGTCCAACTCAACACTACAAAAACACTATTGCTAATCCTTACAAATTTCAGTAAACTGGGGGAGGGGATCTAGTCTTCATTAGAACCTGGATTTTCTATCAAAACTGAGCTAACAATTTAGACTTACTCAGCTGGAGTGGTTCAACACTAACATCAAGATTGAATTTCTTGCACTTAGTAGCATCTTCTTTCATCTGTGCATTATACACTGTAATGATAGTGATAGTTGCTTTTCCTTTGCCTGAGGCTTGCACAATGAAATCTTCATTGAGCTTGATCTGAAAAAACAGAGTCAACATGTCCTTGTAATGGATTCTCTTGATTTGTTTGATTTTATACAATGCAGTTATTGTTATTGAGATACTATTATTGTAGTAACTTGGCTTGATAGGTAGGCTTTAGGTCTATAATATAAATAATGGGGGGGGGACATTTTAGCATATGTATGGTCAAATAGCAATATATTGGAAGGGGATCCAGAAGATAATATTGGGGGGAGGGAGAAAAATCCTCTCCCCCCTCCTACTTTCTGAGGATGTACCAATCAAATTCTTCTCTATGTAAACTTTATTAAAATAAATAAATTCTGGATTACTTGGCAGTGCCAAAAACATTCTGGCATCAAGGAGAAAGTTGGTTACATTATTCATTTTCTCTGACAGGACAAATAATTTAAACAAGCACATCAAGATACTCTTTTTTAAAATGAAGTTTTTAAAAAGAGTCACTTTTTAAAATAAAGACTGAGAAAATTTGTGAGTAATCTTTACATCCCTACTCCTCTCTTTGAGAGAGTACATCTCTTTGTTTGTCGAACACAAACATGGCTTTCTTTCTACACAAATGTAGCAGAATCATTTTTAAATATATGGCTCTACCATTGTGCCATATTGTTGGTCCTGACTCCAAGCAATATTTCGCAAACAGCAACAAGATTACCTTCTTGAGTCTGATCTGAAAACAGATAGAACTTTGTCCCTCGCCATTGTGGATTACATTGTTGTTGTTGTTCTTGTTGTTGTGTGCCTTCAACTTGTTTCTGACTTATGATGACCCCAAGGCAGTTCTAACATGGGGCTTCCTTGGCAAGATTTGTTCAGAGAAGGTTTGCCATTGCCTTCCCCTCAGGCACAGAGCACAGGACTTGGTCTATGGGTTTTCATGGCCAAGTGGGGAATCGAACCCTGTTCTCCAGAGTTGTAATGTATGTTGGCTCTATGTGGACAGCAAAATTATAAATGCTCTTACGGTATTTCACCAAAAGCGGAACATTTTTTGGAAATGCAAGAACTACATTTTTTTCCCATTTGTTTCTTAACAGTGGGATTAAACCAGCTACAGGTTTGTGGTGCCCTGGAGATGGACAATCCACTTGCAAATGTAACTGTAGACAGCAGTTTAGGGTTTCACTGGTATTTTAGATTCCTGGTTTCACTGAGCCTTATGTATAGTTAGCCATTGCCAGCCCTTTCAATAAGTGGGTTACAAATCCAAACAAAAAACAAACAACCATTTGCAGAACAGAAGTAATGTGTAAAACTCAATGAGATAAGCAATAGGTAAAAAATAAATAAAACTTGCTCAAAGGAAAGCTATACCTCTGCTGTCCTGGCCAGAAGGGCACCCTGGTAGTCAATTCTGAAAAGAACTGGATTTTGACGTTCTGGCAATTTGATATTAATGCCCATGTTCAGGTCCTTATGAGTAGGTACCTTGATCTCGTATTCAGCAAGAGCTTGGAACACCATGATGGTTGCCTGAAATGGCAGAAGGAAAGTGAAGCTAGTTTACCTTGAAGTGGATAGGAAGCCAAAATCTGGAAACAATGGTTACCAGGGATTTGGAGATCACTGAGAGCAGTTTTAGGCATACTTTTAGTCATGCTTTGTTAAACATTCATGGATTTATGGCTGAGGGACCAGATATAGAATTATAAAGTTGGAAGGGACCTCATGGGCCACTGATTCAAGCCCCAAGCTCGGTGCAGGATCTCCAGCTAAAACATCCCCAACAAGTAGCTATCCAGCCTCTTTCTGAAGACATTCAGGCCTCATTCCCACTTACAAATAAATCAGTTTGTGATCCGAATCGATGGATCAGTTCGACAGCGGAGCATGGTTCACACTACATTTGCCCTGAACACATTTTCTTGTTGTAAAATAACCCACTTGTCATTCACACTGACTAATGAAATGATTAAAAATGGACTTTCTTCAATGGGTTCCTGATCGCTGATCACATCATAGGAAATCAATTCCAATCTGCATCTTGTTCACACTTGCACTGAATCGATTTATTGCAAAAGATGCAGAAAGAACAAGCACCAAAAAGATGCGTGTTTAATGGGTCTAGTGCTGGGCTCCTCTTGCCAAACTGCTCCAGCAATTTGCCGCAAGTGCAAACAAGGGTCATTTAAACCACTTCAAACCGATTAGCAAACTGGTTTATAACGTAGTGGGAATGAGGTCTCAAGAGAAGGAGATCTTTTCTAGCAATTGGCAAAATGCTCTTACTGTCAAGAAGTTCCTTCAAACGCTCAGTCAAAAT
Source organism: Sceloporus occidentalis (assembly GCA_023333645.1). Lineage (NCBI taxonomy): Eukaryota > Metazoa > Chordata > Lepidosauria > Squamata > Phrynosomatidae > Sceloporus > Sceloporus occidentalis. The sequence goes on along the minus strand of JALMGF010000001.1, from coordinate 185,148,056 downwards.
CTGTCCTCCTTTTAACTTCAAACCATTAGAATTGGTAATATCTTCTGGGGCAGCAGAAAACAGGCCTTCCCCCTCCTCTCTGTGTCAGCCATTGAGGTATTTTAAGAGGGTACTCATGCCACCCCTCAGTCTTTTACAAAAATGTTCTACTGAACATTTATTTGTTGTTGTTGCTATTGTTGATGCTGCTGCTGCTATCATTATTAATTAAATATTTATTTCCTGCCCTATATTAAGATACCTCAGGGGCTGCTTACTAATAGCATCAACATAGTTAAGCAGCTTAAAAAAACTAAGATAATTTATATATGCGCTCTCTCTCTCTCTCTCTCTCTATATATATATATATATATATATATATATATATAAAACAATATAAAAACAGATTTTTAAAAACTGAAAGGTTTTTTTAAAAAATTTCCCACTCCTTCATGACCAGCTCCTTCAATTCTTCTTATATGTGAAGTCAAAGGCTTTCATGACTGGCATCCATAGTTTTTTGTGGGTTTTTCAGGCTATGTGGCCATGTTCTAGAAGAGTTTATACCTAAAGTTTCCTCAGCATCTGTGGCTGGCATCTTCTCTGAAGACGCCAGCCACAGATGCTGGAGAAACGTCAGGAATAAACTCTTTTAGAACATGGCCACTTAGTCTGAAAAACCCACAAAAAACTATCTTCTCATATGCTTAATTCACCATACTTCTGATCACCTCACTGCTCTTCTCTGAACTTGTCGATATCCTTCTTAAAATGAAGCACTCAGAAGTGAATGCAGTAATTGAAGAAGTTAATTTCAGGTATGGGAAGCCATTCTTTTGACTCAAATTATAGCACTGAGGGAGGGCCTCAACCCTTCCTCATTTTGATGCACAAATGTCCTTTTCAAAGCTACTACCTATTCACCTTGCAGGAATCATAAAGGTGTCTCTATGATGATGGCGAGGAAGAATTCACTTTCTCCCTTGCCTTTTCAGCTGCACAAGACCCAAAGCAAGAAAGCTCTCCATCTGGTCTACCTCTCCCTGTGGCTGTGCTAGACTACTTAACAGTGCAGGTGGACAAAACAAAAAATGAACATAGTTTTTTGCGGGGGGGGGGGGTTGGGTTATGCTCTAGAAGAGTTTATTCCTGACATTTCACCAGCACCTGTGGCTGGCATCTTCAGGAGAAACTCTCCTAGAACATGGCCACATAGCCCAAAAAAACCACAAAAAACTATGAATGCTGGCCATGAAAGCCTGCGACTTCACACTAAAAAACAAACAGCGTCATTTATATACCGCTTCATACTGAACTAACAGTGTCTAAGCAGTTTACAAATGTAAGATAAACGGTAAGCAACAGTGCAGGCGGACAGGTTTCATGTGATTATAAATGCACCTCCATATGAAAAATTCCCCCATATAAGGGAATCAATCCATGACATACTAGTTCTATATATGCAAGGAATTGTTCCATATGAAAACTGTGCCTCCAGATTGAAGTAGAAGAGCAAGTTCATTTTTCTACAGCCTGAAATGAAAGACAGATTTTGAAAAGACAATGCCATTCCCAGAATAACAGAAGTATAATGCTTACCTGGGTTTGTCCATATGTTCCGCCATAATACCTCTGCTCCGTCAACCACTTGACTATGATGCCAGTGCCATCATACTTCTCCATTTTCAGCAAGGCCAGCAAGGCATAGGAAGTGCCTTCAATGTTGTACGTGCGAGCATTATGTTCTTCCCAACGGTTCCCAGCTAAATATGAAGAAAGAGATCTTGGCTGAATAGCTCTTGAAGGCATGTGAGATCATTATTCTAACTTCTGAATTCTCTTGAGTTTCTCTTAAAATACCATCAGTCTCTTGCCTACCTATCTCACTCTGCACCTCCTACCCACTTACTAGAAAAGCTGCTAGAATGCCAACGCAGTCAGATAATAACATTAAAAAGATATACAAACACACCCCAGAGAGAACTGACAATGTCTGGAAAGCCCCAAAATTATCATTTCATGATAACTAAGGTGGAAAAAAAACCCCTTCAGTTAACTCTGGCCTGTTACAGACTGCCAAAATAAAGCTGCTTCGGGTCTCTTTGGAGGTATGCTATTTAAATGATGCATGGGTCCTATGAGTCCAAAGGTCATGCCAAAGCCACACTCCATTCCTAAGCACTGGAGTGCAGCTTTGGTGCAGCTTCCGGATTTTTAGGACACATGCATCATTTAAACAACATACCTCCAAAGAGACCTGAAGCAGCTTTATTTTGGCAGTCTAACAGGCCATAGATTCCCAAACTCTGGCCTTCCATGTGCTTTGGACTTCATCTCTCATAACCCCAGATGTTTGACCAAGATGGCTGAGACTTCTGGAAGCTGAAGACCAAAACACCTGGAGGACCAGCATTTGGGAATCACTGAAGTAACTGTTTCCTAGCTAATGTTAACTTGGCAACTGTTTAAAAATCCATGTATTATTTGGACATAAGTAGATATTTCACATAATTTTCAGTTGCTTCAACAAGGAGTTTGGCAAGAGGCTAATTGGAATTAAAAATTAAAGACGAAAGGATCCTCTGAGTCATAAAGGATCAACTGAGTGCATCTTTGAACAAACCACCAGAGCAGAATGAAAACAAGAAAAAATAGTCCAAAGCTAGATGGCTAGGAGGAATAAGAATGTGTCCTAGATCAATTTCCACACATTAGCTCAGAGACTTCGGCAGTGCAAATTTCTCATTTCACATGGGGCAGCCTGTGTATCGGTTTTGCCTCGGCTGCTGTTGCTGCTAACAGGAACTGCCTGTCATTTTGCTCCTGTCCAGTGCAGTGCTGCAAAGGTACCTGTTGATACGGCCATGAGTACCCTGTCATCTTTCAACCATCCTGCTAGGGCCAAAGCGTACGCTGTGAGCGCTGTGGTGTAAGGTCTTTCCAATGTGTCATATTTCTTCATTAAATAGTCAGCTGCTTTGTTGATGCTGCCTTCTAGAGCCTGCATTGCAAAGTTGTTTGGGACGGGGGGGTGGGGGAGGGAGAAGCAAAGCATCCACATATTAGGAGCATTTGGGAAGCAGTTTTCAAACATTTTATGTAAATCAATTGGCCTACATCATATTGGGGCTAAACTCTCACAATGGACTATTCTGGACCTACCTACACAAAATGTCCCCCATTGTTTGGAAAATGTCAGAGAGGTCAGATGATGGGCTGATTGCAAACTCCTCAGATGTGTGAGAGGTGATCTCTCTCTCTCTCTCTCTCTCTCTCTCTCTCTCTCTCTCTCTTGCACACACACACACACACACACACACACACACAAGAGTCATTACCAGTTGCCAACAGTACTTGCTACACTACCCAGATTCCATTTCCTTCCTTCTCTGAGCAATTCTACACAACTACATTGGTGGGACTTAATGCCTGGCCAGTTTGTTGTTAACTGTAGGATTTTAATTATTGCTAGGCCTTCACTTCTGAGTGATGACAAGTTTTGGGGCAGCTCAACTGGGCTCACTTGGATGTGAAAGTCAGATATGAACAACATGGAGATTGAGAGTGTAATTACATTAAGATTCATTTGAATCCCAGGAGTGGTAGTTTGACCAAAGGGACCAGAGAAATTCTCTAGCTGAGCATTCTCAGTGTCCCTCCCTAAACAGCAAACTCATGGATTCTATAGGAAGGAACCATGGCAGTCAAAGTGGAATCATAATGCTATAACTATATAGTGTGAAAAGGCCCTACATGTCTGCAGCAGATGAAGAGATGTATAGCTGTGGCTGGGGGTAGCTGGCTCTAAGCCTGTTTAAGGCATTAAAGAGATGTCAGTAAAAATTTGCTTCCCTGTTTAACAACCTCATTTGTGAAAAGTGGAATAGGAGAAGGGCATTTTGGCTATTTTGAGTGGGTGAGTGTGGCCTAGTGAGAGCCAGCATGGTGCACTGGTTTCAACATCAGACTTTGTCTCTGGAGACCAGCGTTCAACCCCAATCTGCCACAGAAACCTATTGGGTGACCTTCAGCAAGTCACATTCTCTTAGGACCTTATCACATGGGAGGGAACCACCAAATCCCGTGGATAAATAGGATTTAAATCTGGGAATATCCCACAAAAGCCGGATTGTTTTCAGACAACAGCGGGCTAATTGAACATTAACCTAACACTAACCCATGCAGAAAGTAGGCAAAATCGGTCACTTTTTACTTTGCGGATTTTACTGAAAGGAAAAAGCGGTCGATTTTGCCCATTTTCTGCATGGGTTGATATTGGGTTAATGTTGGGTTAATGCTCAATTAGCCTGATGTGTCTGAAAACAATCCTCCTTTTGCAGGATATTCTCAGGATCTAAATCCCACTTATCCATGGGATTTGGGCACTTTGCCTCCCATGTGATAAGATCTTAAGCTTCAGAGGAAGGCAAAGGCAAACCCCCTCTAAACAAATCTGGCAAAGAAAACCCCATGATAGGTTCAATCTAGGATTGCCATGCGTCTGAAACGACTTGAAGATACACAGCAACAACAGAGGGTGAACTTACATATTGTATTTCTCCCCATGAGTGTCAGTTGGTGGCTTTTAATTTCCACCAACTAAATGCCCCAAACAAGACTAGAGACAGGAGATTCGTGGGGAGGGGAAGGAATAAACCATAATGAAAGCAAGCAAGCAAGCAAAAAGACCTCTCCAATACTTTTTGCCAGAACTCCCACCACAACTCCCTGGCAATGCACCTGTCTTTTACCCCTCCTTTTCTTTTGACCCACCCCAAATCATGGTCTAATAATTCTTGGAGAATAAGAGTGTTTGAGTAACACATTAAAAGCAACATAAACACTTTACAACAGGAGTGGGAGCCATGTGATCTTCCAGATGTGGTTGGACGGCAAGTCCCAACAGCATAGTCAGGAATGCTCTGCATTATAACCCAACATCATCTGGAAGGCTATATGAGGGCTGCATGAGTTCCTCACTTTGAATAGAGGGTGCAATTGATTGGGTTGCTCTTGGGTCCTGAGAAGTTACAATACTGAAGGTGATAGATTAATAAGGAACAAAAAAATGACAATGTGGAAAAGAATGAAGAATCTAATCGTATTATAAGAAACAGCCACCTCTCTTAATCGTTCTCACTACAGATGTACTTACATTGACATGATCCTTACAGAGGCTTTTGGATTCCAGCAATGCAACCAGGACGAAAGCTGTTAATGACACCTCTGGTTCAGCACCTTTATAGCCTCCCTAAAAAGAAGTAGAGAAGGGAAGAAAGCAGAAACTGAATGCAATTAAATCTTATCCTCTGAACAGATCAGCCTCTGAGAGTTTCTTTAGAATTCAGACTAAGAACATTTCACTGACACAGAAGCCACCACCAGCTACTGTATGCAGTGGATGGCATTTGAAACAAGAAAGCCTGGGCATATCAGACAACCAAAAATCTTTTACAAACTAAGAGCACAAGATACAAAGCCTTAAAGAACTAAACAGTGGTTTTGGAGAGAGAAAAAAATTATTTGAGATTATTGCAATTCCTCTTATGGTCCCATATACCAGTGACAACTGAGTTCCATCAGCAACCATAAAATAGTGGTGGTTCCAGCAGGATGGCTCCGAAAACTATCATTCAAAAGACATTGTGCAGCTATTTTGCCACTTCTTTAATAGATTTTACATGATAATGGATTTTCCATAAGAACAATTTGGAAGAAACATTACAAAAACACAGTAAGATTACAAACGGAAGACTCTTTTGTTTGTATCACCTGAAAATCCCTCGAAAGAAGCCATGTGATTGCACCTGGTTAGAGTAACTTCCCTCTTGCTAAAGCTCCCCATTTCTCTACAACTGGCTGTTTCCTCTGTCTCATCTCTTCCTACATTCTTTGAGTACTCTTCTTTCTCTTCCACAGATCCTCCTCAATGTTATATTTTAGAGAGTATCACTCTTAGTAAAAACTTGACTGCTCCCCAATGGGATACAGTCGTGTTGTGAGTTGCTGGTGGGTTCTATCAGGCTTAATTCTCTGCCGATTCCACCGGGCAATTGCAACCCAGCTGCATCCCGTGTCCCAGGCATGCTTTGGAGGCCACTTTTCCATGCTTGCCATCTTGGAAAAATGGCCTCCGAAGTGCGCCTGGGACCCAGGATGCAGCCAGGTTGCAATTGTCTGATGGAATTGGCAGTGAATTAAGTCTAATAATACTGAGCAGTAATCCGCAACCCAACTGTATCCCATTGGGGAACAGTCGGGTTTTTTGTAAATGTGATAATCTCCTTTAATTCTCCTCTTCTTCCTCTCTGTTATGAGTTTACCTACACCTGAAGCAGCCTCTTGCTTTCTGGTGATTGGATCTACTTTTTCAAATCCCTTGAAACCTAGTTTATCATTACCTTCCTTGAACCTCTTTAGTTTTGCCTTCTCTTTGCCATTATAATCTGCTACTACTCCTCTTACATTTCATTGCCTTTTGTTCACACATTATGTCACTCTGGTACAATACAATCAGTTACTTAATTCTTGTGTTATGTTCTTCTGGGTATAAAAAACATCTATCTATCTATCTATCTATCTATCTATCTATCTATCTATTTTCTGCAGAACTAGCAGAAAGAAAGCATACCACCATCTCTCCATGAATCACATAGGCATCTTCAATGAAAGTCCCATCTGGCTTTTGCTTCTCTAGAACCAGCCACTTCACACCTCCACAGACAATGTCTACACTAATAGTAGATACAATCTTGGAAGCCATGGCAAAGACCTTCACTACATACGCTGTTAGCCTGCAAGAAAAAAACAGAATGCATCAGCTGAAGTATATCAAAAAGGCCAGCCCTGCTCAGGGTTTACTGGGGGTTTTGCTGTTGACTGGAAATTACACCTTCAATGGAATTGGTTGAAATGTTCACAAGTTCCCTTAGAAGTAGGATCCAAAGGGGAAACAAGCCCCTTGGATCCATCTTTTACTGAAAAGATGAAAGCAAGCAAGAGCTTGCCTCTGGGACTTTATTAGGCTACACAGCAAAAAGAAATGGCCCTTCAAAAATAAAAAAGCAATGACCAAAGAAAACCAGAGGTAGCCAAGCACATTTCCATACTGCTCATATAGAGTGCTATTATCCCACTTGAATTGCCATGGATGTTTCCAGAGGCACTAGAGGAACTCCCAGCCTGAGAATTCTAAATATGCCTCCCTAAACCACAAATCCCAGGATTCCATAGGATTTATTTTTATTTTCTTTCTTTTATATGCCGCCCTTCTGCCAGAGTGGAACTCAATGGGACTCGTAGAAGGAAACCAACCAAAATCCACCTATGCAATTTCAAAAACACTCAAAATTGTCACAGTTAAAACTATATATATATTATATGCAAAAGTTTAAAAATAAATAATACACATAACCCAATAACAAAGGCTCCCTGGTGCAGTTATATATTAAGAGCTGCTTAGAGAAAAAAAGATTTTTGCCTGAAAGCAAAAGGAGAGCCTCGCGCCCCCCTTTATGGAGCCTCGTGCCCCCCCTGGGGGGCCCGCCCCACTATTTGAGAAAGGCTGCAGTAGTCCAAATGGGATGTAATCAAGTCCCTGTAGACAGATCTGACATCTCAAGGAATAGGTGCATCTGGTGCATTAATTTTAGCTGTGCAAATGCACTCCTGGACACTGCTGAAATCTGGGCCTCTGGGATCAGAGATGACTCCAGGAGAACATCCAGGCTGTAAGCCTGAGATTTCAGGGGAAATGTACCTCCATCCTGCATTTGTTGTTGTTGTTGTTGTTGTTGTTGTTGTTGTTGTGTGACCTCAAGTTGTTTCCAGCTTACAGCAACCCAAGGCAATCTTATTATGGGGTTTTCTTGGCAAAATTTGTTCAGAGGAGGTTTGCCATTGTTTTCCCTAAAGTCTGAGAGCATATGACTTGTCCAAGGCCACCCAGTGGGTTTCATGGCTGAGTGGGGATCAAATCCTGGTCTTCAGAGTCATGGAGTCCCTGTTTCTTTATCTGCTTTACAATTGACCAGGAGCACCTCTGTATTGTCTGGACTGACCATTCAAGTGAAATCAAAGTGTAGTGTATAGTGTGGAAGTGACCTAGAATTCAATTTCTGGTTTTGAAAATCAGAGTTGTGTTTTTTTAATGTTAAGCAGTGCAGGGGAAGCCTTCAAACTATTTAAAAGCTACCACATACAACCCTGGGGCTACACTTTCCTCTTGCTAGACTAGAGCCTCAGAGGAGAGTAAGAAACAGTGGGACTGTACATCTCAAAGAAAATTGGGATAAAATTAAGACAACAACTACAACGTCTTGACCAAATCCAGGGCTATGATTAACATTGTCATTTTCCTTTCTTTCTCCTGTACCAGTTTTAATACTTTTGCTTGATGAAGAAGCCAGTGAAGCTTCGAAAACTTGCAACATGTATAATATGTGTTTTGGCTGGCCTTATAAAGGTATCACTGGTTTGTGGATTCTTGATCATACTTTACTGGGATACATTTAGTCAAATCTTTCACTGAGTAATTAAGAGAATTAAACATTTTAATTCTATTTTTTCCTTGGCTTATGCATGAGCCTCATTTATCCTAAAGAAGAACCTCTCCATGAAAATAACAAGAAGGCTAATGGAACAAGAAATCAATTTGTGAGAATAAGTTGGAGCAAGAGAATGAAATTTTGCACAAGTCAATGTGATAAGAAAGAAAATATGCTGGCAGGCCCATCATAGATTTAAATGTCGTTTTGCAGCGGTATTGTTCGTACCAAGTGCTAGATGGACGGTCTATCCATGCAGCATAGGAATGATCTGGTTTTTTGTATGCCATCTGCTGGGCATAACCTGAAAATACAAGAGGAAGAGGAATAAGAAAAGCTTATGGAGTGCTAGTCCAGCACCTGCATTCAGACAGACAGAGCCATCAATAACACAAGTCCAGCCCCCCCCCACAACAAAAAAACCCCTGTGCTTTCACTTTTTCTTATGCTACACTTCCACATTTGTGCTGCTTTTCTTTTAGGTATTCACTTAGCTTCTGCTTCTCCTTTCTCTGAAGCATGCAACGCCTTATTTAGAAAAAGGAGGGATATAATGCTTTGTTAATTTCATTCTCATAGAATGCAGCATGTATTATTTTTGTCTTGCTGTGAGAAAGTCTTCACAAGCTGAGCAGTTTTCAAAGATTATTTGCAGTCCGGGACATATTCTGTACAAAATTCACATGTGGGTTTTGTGTCTGTTTCTTTGTTTGTTTGTTACATAGATCACAACTTTTCTGCACAGAAAACAACATTCCTATGAAGATATTTTTTTCTGTTTAGGTAATACTCTTTCCTGTGCTGAAAATGCTGTCGTTGGGCGCTTACTCTGAAAAAAATCACATTTTTTAAAACACAAATCAACATTTTCTTCTGTTCTCCTGTATTAAAACCCCACATTCAGATTTTGCAAAGAGTGAAGCCTGAACTACAAAGACTCTTTTCAGTCCAGGATTCATCTTATCAGAGTTTCCTAACATTGAGAAGCCCATTTATGACAAGGTTTTGAATATTTTCAAATATTTTTCCATCTCTGTTAAAAAGTAACATGACAATGGCATTTAATCAAATAGGCAGCACTTAATTTAGTGAATGAAGTGTGGCCTGTAGACCAAAAGGGACCCCAAAACAGGTTTTTTGTAGTCTGCTGCCCTTTGAATCCATTAATTCCCCCAAAATGCCAGATTTTTTAAAAAAAAATGTTTCCTTCTCTTGGAAACCTGCAAGAGCTGTGGATTACTCTATAAATGGTGTACAGAGCCCTCCAAATCACTGAAGCTTTAATTCAGAATTTTTTAAAAAAACAAGCAAATAGAAGTAGCTTTCTAGGTAAAGCAACATTTCCAGGTTCAATGTGGCCTAGGAGAGAGAATTGGCACCTGAAGTTGCTTACACACACACACACCCCACAGCAAGAGAACCAGTCCTCTTACTAGGTATAGACACAAGGACACACACACATCCAAAACTTGAGTTGGTCCAAAATTCAGCTACTCTGGATGACTCAATTTACAAACCACTTGAACAAAACATTGCATTAGCTGGTGGAAGGACAAGTCCAGAGATGCTTGCTTGCTTTACCTTGCTCAATCTGTTTGATTGCCTCACTCCTGCGACCCACACCAACCTTCTCCCATTGTTCGGTGGTGTCAAGATAGAGGGTGGCGATAACTGAAGGTGTCATAGTGATCATGTTCTGCTCCCCACTGCCAGAAGGGGTTATGATGAGATGTTTCAGATTGCTTCCATCAATGGACTCTTCAACAATCTGAGCCACAGGGTCTCCTAACCACATACACACAAAAAAGAAAACCTCATGTTAGTTAGTTTTAAGATTAATTGTATTATTGTTATTGATGTATTTTATATGTATTTTATTATTGAGGGTATGGGTTTTAACGGACTGTAATCCCACCTCGATCTACCTGGGAGAGGCGGGGAAATATAAATAAAATTATTAGTAGTATTATTATGTTAAACCCTGAGTGCAGAAAAATTGATGGGAACTGTGAGGGTAGTGCTCTTAAAGGATGCTGAGTATATACAGTGCCTTGCAGGACTATTTCTCCTCCCCTCTCCTAGAACAAAATAATTCAGAGGACACCAAAAGCTGGTATAGTTAGCTTTAAGGCCTAATATAAGAGCAACTTCCTTTGTTAGTCTTATGCAAGATCGGGCCACTGTGCCTATGGAAATCAGTAGCGGTTTGGGACTTCTGCATCTTCAGGATGGAGAATCTGCTCTGGGCTTCAGCTGAGATTTAGCACCTTGGATCACTCCTTTATATTTCAGAATTTTTATTAAATCCCAGAACTGAATCATCACCCACTGCCACAGAAGCCACCAGATGCTACTGGTCGGAATAGTTTTGCTGAACCTTATGTTCATTGAGACCATCAGAGTAAGCCCTGCTATATGGAAGGAAGTGCACTGGGTGGATCCTGGGAGTGCCTGGGTTGCAGCAGTGGGTGTTTACTGGAAGCAGTTTGGACCTTGTTCACTTCTACAATCCCAGAGTTCTGTATTTTAAAATCAAGCTCTTGCCTTGGATGCTAATTGTGGTCTTGGCTTCCGTCCCAGGAACAATATCCACTACAGGATTAGCTTTCACCAGTTCTTCCTGGACTCCATCTGGGAGAAAAAGAAAAAAGTTAAGTAAAGGAGGAAAATGACAAAGAAATATAAGTTACTTCCACATTCAACCCCCTTAATGCTATACCAGCATGTGGAGAGGCATAGAGAAACATACTGCTCTCCCACTCTATTTCAGTTTTCTTTTCTCATGCAATAAGGCTCAGAGAGGATTTACTGTCCCATTGACCTGGTAACCACCAGCTACCACCTTGTAGAAGTAGAACAATTATTTATTTTATTAGGTCATAAGATTTTTTTTAAAGATGAATGAGAAGGATTTATTTAACAATCCAGGGGAAAGAGGAGAGAAAGCAAGAGAAACCAAGCCACCAAACCCAAAGGACTCATACAGTTCAGTGCTTGCTATTCATAACATTCCACACACACCTTCCTCACTAGTTGGGATGGGAGCACAGTTCATGGTAGTACAGTAATTTCTTTTAGAACAGTGTTCCTTAAAAAAATAAGGTATGCCTATCCAGGTCTCCAGAGCCTGAAATGAGCAAAGGCCACTGAAGAGATCTGATGACTGGCCATTGGTCTACCGTGTTATAAGATCTGAATGAAGATTGGACAGTTGCCATCCCTACCAGTCCCCTGTCTCTTCTGCCTTTTACAGATTGCATGTGAATGCTCAGGCAGAAGTAAGAGGCACCAACTATCAATATTTACTGTGAGAACTCTTGCTTCTTTGCAAGCCTATTTTTCTTTCCATTGCAGTGAAATGAAAAACCATTCTCAGTAGAACAGCCATAAAACGGACAAAGTAGGGCTCCTGAGTTTTAAAATTTGGTTTTAATTGATGTATATTTCAATAGCCTTAGAAAACACTGGAAACCAGCTCATACTCTTTGTCTGTCGGATCCAATATTCTACCTGCCAGCAATTCTCCAGATTGCCAGGCAAAGGTCTTTTCTCATTATTTGCTACCCCATCATTTTAACTGGAGCAACTAGGCTCTCAACCCACAATCTTCTTCCTATAGTTACATGCCTTTGAGGAATTGTCCATATGTTTTGTTTCACAATGTGACTATGCAAATAATTTCAATCATACATTCCCGATTTGTTGTTCACACAATTTTTTTAATGGGTCCACAATTGTGAACATCTCTGTGAATTCTGTTGCCCACGCATGTCAGTGCTGGGAGTACAGATGGAATTTATGATGTATTCAAAACATGTTCAACACATGCACAGTTTTATCCCAGGTCCATCTGCATCAGTTATTCACACAGCTGACAATGCGAATCCTTCAGTATACAAAGGGAGGGAGGGACCGGGATTGTATATTCTGATGTTTGTGGGGGTTTTGGGCAGCCCCCCTCCTAATGTAAAACATGTATGTTCAATTTGCATGTGAACAAGACAGATTCTACCCACATTCTACCAGGATTATTTGATCATCTAGACAAGACCTTAGTGCACACACAGCCATCTCCCTGAGCAGAAAGAATTCCCATCAGTATTTTATCTAGATGCACTCAGATCTGCTTTCTCAAGAAACAAGATGGCTGAAAGGGTAAAGCAATAAAGAGGTCTTTACAGGACTCAAGAAAGAGTTTTAAAAGCACACACTGATGAAGAATGGTTTTCACTCACTTTTTCCTTTTACTTCAGGTTCCAGTTGAATGACATTAGTAAGTATTCTCTGCATTCCTTCAGGCTGCTAAGGAAGAAAGCACAAAGATCACTTTTTTGAAAGTCTCAGCAGAAATAAAATTAGTCAATCATGGCAGCAAACAGCATGGCAGCTTGGAAACACTGACAGTGATCTATTTTCTTGTACAAACGCAGCATAGATTAGGAATATGTAGCAAAATATACTGTGCAAAAAAATTCAGGTCAGCCCCAAAGACATCAAGTAGGTAAGTCTTAGGTGGATTCTTCTCCACCTAAGAATCCATAGCTGTGGGGTAAAATTGGCCTTAGGCTTCATCCACACTGCAAAATTAATCCAGTTTGACAACACTTTAACTGCCTTGGCTCAATGCTATGGAATTCTGGGAATTGTAGTTTGTGAGACATTCAGCCCTCTGTGTTAGAGAGATCTAGTGCCACAACAAACAAGAAACCCCAGGATTCCACAGCATTGAGTCATAGCAATTAAAGTGATGCCAAACTGGATTATTTCTGTAGTGTGGATGCAACCTTAGTCATGCACCACTGCTGGATGTTTCCAAAGTTTCCACTTGTTCCAAAGTTTCAATTCGATCAGCCCATGTGGAAACACTGGAGTGACACAAAACTGATGTGCGCAGTAACAAGACTATTCTTTCTGTAGATTTTATTAGAGGGCCTAGTTTGATACCTACCACAACCCTCAGCTTCTTCTTCACACCATCCGCCATCATCACATTCCAGACAGCTGCTTTGACCTCAATGTCATGGAGTCCCAGTTGCAGTGGAACCAGTACAAATGGCACTGCAGTGGAGGACTGGTTTTTAATAATGATATCCTGACGGTAGCGTTGCTTGGCTGTGGAAGCGCTGCAGAAGGCTGGGTTGTGAATCAGCTCCACTTGCACCTGACCACAAAGAGAGAAGAAACTGATCTTTGAAAGTTGCTTTGGCAATATAAAAAATTCTGAACAAGGAGAGGGCATTTTCCCCCCTTGGAACAGCTCCACAATTCCTTTGCTTTCTTCTACAATCATCTACCTAATTTCTAGCCTTGACATAAGTTGTGTTTAGCCATATATCTATCGTATAGCTTTCCACTCACACATAATATCTAACATCATTATTTGTGGTCAAGGCATTTGTTATTGCGGTTCTTATGTGCCTTCAAGCCAACTCTAACTCATGGTGACCCTCTTACAGAGTTTTATTGGAATTATTCAGAAGAGCTTTGCCACTGTCTTCCTTGCAGGCTGAGAGAGCATGACTTGTCCGAGGTCACCCATTGGGTTTTCATGGCTAAACAGGGATTTGAACCCTAGTCTCCCACTGTCCTAGTCCTGGCTGTGGTACAGACATATTCATCACCAGTTCAAAGGCTGGATCAGCAAGTCAGCCCATGGTCTTGACCCTACTCTTGTAGGCCAGGCAGGTTGGGTTTAAGGACTTTTTGTTTTAAAGGGACACAGACTGATGGTGTCCCTTTAAAAAACCTTTATGTTTTTTCCTCTCTGCTGGACAAGATGATGAGAACCTTTGTTTTCAGAGTCTCCTCATTTTAAGGACTTTTAGGACCACTGCCCTTACTTTTATGATTTTTTTGCACAAATGATCATGTTTTTGCCAAAGCAAGTACATTTTGGCACAAACTATATTTATTCGCAAACCATTTTTTACACAAATGATTATTACTGCTACATTGTTTTTAAAAGCAGAAGCACTGGATTGGTTGTTCACCTCTCTTTGATTAACAATCCTTCCCCCCCCCCCCCCCGTGTTTATGCCATGTTACAGCTGAACTGCTTATAGCTGGATTGTGGCATTTGGCAAAAAAGCTTGTTACAGGTAGTAACCAATCTCTGTGTTATATCAAGTTATATCCAATTTTGAGGTGTGAGTTGGCTTACCTGCTCCAATTGGAAGGTGGGGAAGTTCCTAAAGGCTGGGCTCACATCGAGGTGGCAGGAGTAGGTACCACCCAGCAGTTCACACTGCAGTGGGAATTATTATCTTTGCCATTCCCATCATTTAACCAAGAATCAGATTGGACTAGGTACTGGTTGGCAAATGGATCAACCCATTCATGAGATCCAGTCCCTATGCAGAGTCAACACGTTGCAATGGGGCTGTAGCCAATAACGTTGTGGCTTTTTCTCCCCAACAAAATGTTTCTGTTGTCTCTTTATTTTTACCTTCTCCCCTTTTCTGGCTTACTCTTTGCTGTTACTGCTACAAATCCTTGTCCAAAACCTAAAGCCTACCTTGATTGTTTGCAATCCATAGTTGTAGAGAACAGCCCGAATCTCCACCTGCTCATTCCTCACTACTGAGTAGGGCAGCTTTAGGTCAATGAAGAACTCCTTCATGACTGTTATTTCATAAGGGTCAGCCACACAGATCCCTGTAAGGAAGATCAATAGGGAAGGAAGCAGGTTGAGAATCAAAAGCAGTCATGTCATGCATCAAATCTCCTTAGATGCATTTCATAAGGGTTTGAAAGGCAGGCTTGTTGCAGCTTGTCATCACTTTCACAGTTGTCCATTCCCCTGACCATGTAGGATGCTTTACCTTTTGTTTCTGAAATGCTCACAGCCAACACCTCCCAGGTTGTGATGGAATCCTTCAGGTAAAAAGACACTGTCTTGGATGAGATCCTAAGTGCAAGAAGAAAGGTGCCATGTCATACCTGAGGACAGCTGTTAATATTATGTAAAGTGAGATGCAGGTGTGCTAACTTCTATGTGGCTTGTAGTTCCTCTTTAATTTTTCTAACATCCAGGGCAACATGTCTATGCCCTTATATGACAACTTTGTTTCATCCCTGCAAGTGGCACACACAACATATCAGAATAAGAATAAGCTTTCCTAGGCATCCCAAAAATGGAAAGGGATCTATATTTGAGGATGATGTATGTCTCTGTGCTGTTTCCAGAGGTGGCTGCACCCACAGCAGAACACCCTGTTCTGGTATAAGTCAAGAAAGACCTTCATCTGGCCAATTTATTGTCACTAGAGCCCAGCAACTGTTAAGGAGACCAAGTTTTTTCACCAAGAAAAATCTAGTTAAGCTGAACGGCAAATTTAATTTTTTAAAAAAACATTGATATAGAAATCCACCTTTTCCAGAGTCTGCTGCTCAGACCTTAGCTGGTTCCAGCTGGCAGGAACTGAAGGGCATTATCCCAACCGATCATCCCTACCTCCAGCTGCCAGTTTCTTTATGTGTTGAGCAGTCAAAAAGGAAGGATAGACAGTTCCAGCATCAGAACTGAGTGAAAGTTTGTTCCTCACATGGGAGGAACCATGAACTCAATTTAGGTTGTCTCCTTTCTCTTAGATGATTTAGGATGGAGAATTATGAAGCAACAGTCTCACAAGCAAACAGTCAAAACTGATTAGGCAATCCTCGGTAAATTTTCTTAGCCAATTAAGAGGACAATTAAGTTTGTCTTCAGAATGAAAAGTAAGCTGCTGTAAAGAAAAAAATATAGCAGACAACATACCCCTGAGCATTAGGACGTTCAGTCAGCACTTTGGTTTCCCACAACCAGCTCTCTGCAAATTCACTCCTGGAGACAATATCATCCTCATCCATGATAAACTCTTCATTATCACCTAGGAAAACACAAGACAGGTATGGCTGTGATTATCTTTAGTACTGTGATTTATCTTTAAGAGGGGGAAATGCAAACTCAAAGGCTGTGTTTTTTTAGATGTTCTTGCTCAAAAGAAGAATAAAGATGTGGCCTGGGGGGTAGGGACAAGTGGACACCATCTCACCATGCTCTGATGGCTAACACTTATGATCCCTTATGGTGTTCATATTATCTGCCGCCACAAGACTGTTATGAAGGAACTGTAACAGAAGACTAAAAACATGATCACATAAGTCCTGTTCTCACTGCAATTATGCAAATTAATGAAAACCCAAACATACCAGTTTGTGAGAAGCCATTATTGCATGTCTTCACAAGCATGTGACTGGGGCCACTGGGGCCATCACACTTTCTCCTGAACTCCCACATGATCCTGCCCCACTACCCCATGCCCTATCCACCATGCCTTTTGTTTTACTTTATTTATTTATTTTTTACTTTTGTAAATGGAATTCTGCAGTTCTGGTAATGCAATTTAACTTTTAAAGAAGAACTACCAAAAATAAAAGTGAATCAGGCTGCTTGGGAATAGCGAAGGAGACTGGACAAGGCGATATAAGGAGACTATGTCACCACATGACTGCAAATATTGCAACTGCTGCAGTAGCAATGGGGCTGCAGCCGCCCCTTTTCACTCTGATGTTTATCACACTATACTCTTAAAGTGCTACTATTCCACTTTGACTCCTCTAGCTGCCTCCTGTTGCATTCTGGGATTGGCAGTTTTAAGGAGGGATATTTAGAATCCTCAGGCGGAATCCTGTGATTGTGGCATAATTGGGAGATAATGACAGGTGTCCCATATCAATGAAAAAGAACACCCTAACCACACTTGGCATGCACAGCAGCTATGGGTTGGAAGCAACATCATATCATAAGTATTGCTAAAGGCACTATTTCCTCCTCTCAGGACACTATAAGATTTTTAAACAAGCTAATTCCCTTCCCGTCCATTTCCTTTTCCCTCCAATATCCTTAACATTGCCAAGGCTGTGGAAGTCACAGATCATGTGTCTTGTACTGCCATTTGGCCAATAGGAATTAAAACTTGCTTTTTATTTACAAATGTGCAAACCGAGATGTCCTTTGTGTGAATATCTCAAGATTCCTAGGTGGTGTCTGCATGGGCCAGGATATAGCCTGGAATATCCTGGCCCAAGAGCTGCCCCAATTTCCCCCCTTTCCTGGGGACCTCCATTCCAATACTGGACGGCTGTTTAAATGCACATTCTGCCACCCAGTGCCACCAGCACTGCTCCACATTGCTCACTCTGAGGTCAGAAAAAGGCAGTCAGCATCAATCACATGGCTGGGCACCTTGTTCTGACCTCAAAATGAGCAAAGCATGGCAGTGCCAGGCAGCACCGCAGGATGCGCACGTGAACAGCCACCTAGTGTTAGGATACAGGGCTCTGGATCCTGGAAGATCAAGGAAGATCCAGAGTGTCTAAAGACTTATTTTACACTACTTTAAAAGGACTTGGCACTGAATGGGCTAGACACTGTCTTGACTCTTCATGCCAGAAAAAGGGATTGGGCCCCAAATTGCTGGCACTCCCTACCAAGAGGACAGAAAGGACATTTTATTTGGCCTCAGAATAAGTTATTCTTTGAAGGATTCTTGTTTTGCTTCCAACTCTCAGGCCCTGGGCAGCCTTCCAACTTAGAAAAGGTACTATATTGGATTACAGCTCCCAGGACTGCATGTCAGCACACTGGGCCAGGATTGCATGTCAGTCACTGGTAATGCATTCTGGGGAATTATGGGAGTTGTAGTCTGACAAAGAAAGTTCCCCAAATTCAGTAACTACTAGACCATCCAAGTTTGAACTGTTAGGGAATGTGTCAGGCCACTGGTCCATCTAAGCCTGGTATTGTCCCCTCTTCCTGGCAGCTCCTACCCAAGGACTTAGATGCAGATCTTTTCCAGCTTTGCATCTTGAGGTCCTTCTAAGTACTAGAATCTTAGAGTTGGAAGTCACCTCAAGGGACATCCAGTCCAACCCTCTGCCATGCAGGAAGACACAGTTAAAGCACCCTCAACAGCCTTAAAAGGAGATTCCGCCATACTCAAAAGGAGACTCACCATACTCCAAGGGAGTGTGTTCCACTTGACCTAGACCATTTGTCAGTGTCACCTAGGAGTGTCATAGAGCAATGTCCTCATGCACTGAGTCAGTCTAGCCCAGTATCACCTACTCTGTTTGGCAGTGGATTTTCAGTGAAAGGAAAAATACTTATGGCTTAAGTATTTCTCCCCTCTTTTGCACATTTTGCAACCTTATTCATCAAGACTCAGACTTTCGTGTTTCCTGGAGTCGTTGTCACTCGTCACATACCTTTGCTTGTTTTAGATTCAAGGAGCTGTATAGAGCGGCGACGTCTCCGTCTTGCAACTTGGGGGCACCTTAAATCTGGAAGAAAGCGGGGAAGGTAATAAGAAAACATTATTGCACTGACATGAAATAAGAAGTCGATGCTAAATTCTATGATTCCATGCATCTTTCTGTAATCCTATGCAGGTTTATTGAGAGGAACAGGATTTATTGCTATGTCAGAGACAACAGGACCACAACCTTAAGGCTTTTTGCATTCCATGTCCATTTGTCTCTAGAATCTCTGAAAGCCTCAATTTCAACCCCAAAGCAGCTTACACTGGATGCTGTTTGGGGACAGAGACATGGCATCCATTGTGGAGGTATGTTTAACCCAACACTTCTCTGATCTAAATCACCAAAGGTGCTTTTTCTTAGAATTAAAATTTTCTTAGCCTTTGTTGATTTGTGTCATGCATTTGTATGCTAAGTAGTGGAGGATGCTGGGAGATCTGCTTGCCATCTCCAAGATCCTGCTCTTTAACAGGCACTGCCAGGCACTCTAGAGTGTACTTTTCAGACAATAAAAGTGCAAATACTGAAAATTACAGACCATCTAGGCATGGCCCTGAAGTTAAATGTATTATTTCTCAAAGCAATTCCTTTGCCATGTCACGCATTCAGAAACTAGAAACAATTAGTTAGTTTGTGAGGCAAATTATTAACATTTTAAATAATGTTTAATATTTTAAATCAGATGTGGGCCTTTGAGAATTGGCTGACATTTTTAAAATGTGGATTTTTGAGATCCAGAATTGAATTTCAGGCCACATTGAGATTTTTTTCCCCTTTCTTTTTCTTTTCCAGTAGTCCATGGGTGTCCTAGTGGGTCCCAGGGCAAAAAGGTGGCCCCCAGAACAGCAATGTTGGCCATCCATTTTAAATAATGAATTAATACATTAAATAATAGAGGCATGAAGTTGAGAGGGCCCTCATGGGCCATCAAGCACCCAGTGCAGGATCTCCAACTAGAGTATCTCTAGCAGAAGCTGTCCAGTCTCCTTCTGAAGACATACGGAGGAGGCCCACCACCTTGCTAAGCAAGCGGTTCCATAGCCAAACTGCTCTTACTGCCAAGAAGTTCCTTCTAAGGTTCAATAGAAATATACCACCTTGCAATCTCAAACCATTAGACCTTGTCCTATCCTCTGAGGCAACAGAAAACAGGCTTTCCCCCTCTCTCTTTGACAGCCCTTGAGGTATTTAAAGAGGGTGATTATGTCACCCCTCAGTCTTTTCTTCACCAAACTGAATGTGCCCAACTCCTTCACCCTCTCTTAATATATTTTGTTCTCCATACCTGCTCTCATCCTTGTTGCCCTTCTCTGAACCTGTTCTCACTTGTCTATATATATCTTAAAATGGGGCTCCCAGAACTGAATGCAGTACTCCAGATGAGGCCTGATTTCAATTATTAGTATTACTGGAAATGAATTAATTTCCCTGATGTCTAACATTTAAGATGATAAAATTAATTTTCAAACCACACGTTCATGCATTCTGGACATGTCCCACTCCTACCTGATCTTTGTTTTGTGGAAAGTTTGTTGCTGGTCTCCAGGGCCAACCCAGCATCTTCAAACACACCAATGTTGTTCCTACCACTGCCAGCAGTACAGCCAATGTCACTCTTTTCTACCGTGTCCCAAACCTGGAACAGAGGAGAACCCAATGAAGCAACACACAGACAAAGCAAGTTCCAAATCAGGATAAACCTCAACAGATTGGGGTGTCAAACACCAAGGAATACTGTATCTTACCTTAGTCTGAGTCAGCTTATGCTTTCTGTTCAGGACATAGACAGCTTTGTCCACAGCCACAAGACCAACCCGAGCATTTGCATCCCCTTCCACTTTGATTTTCATTGGACTTCCTGGCTGGTGAATTCGATTGTCAGCCGCAGTTGCTCCTTTCACAACCAGCTGTTTGAGAAAGGCAACACAGACTGTTTGAAGAAAGTGCCGTTTTCCTGTGATTAGCTTTTGAATAAGTTGCAAAGATGGTTTAGAAGTCCCCTGTCCATTTTGTTCTCTCAATGTTAAATAAGGTTACAAATGTACAATAACTCCCTCATTACACGTTGTTCAATCTACAATCCACAAGGGGAAAGGAGGAACTGTCCCAGAAAATAACAGAGTTTGGACATATCTAAGAGGGTGTCTTGCCTGGACACTGATAAATAATATCAGCAGAAAGCATGACTTACCGTTCCCATGCAGGTATCCTTCACATCCACCCAGACAGAGTCGGCCACAATTTCATTGTTCCCCACATGATAGTAAGCCACAATACGGAAGGAAGGGATGAGATTTGGAGTGATAGGCAGAGACATGGTCACTAGATTCTGTCCGGCAGCCTTGGTTTGCTTCCCAGCCTTGTGTATCTTCCCTTTAGTCACGATCTGATGATAAACAAGAAGATTGGTTTAAACCAGTGGTTCTCAAACTATTTACCCTTGTGACCCCCCCCCCTTAACATCTACATGTAGATGATCCTCCTTCCCCAACTCGGCATAAAGCAGATAAAAATACTTTGTTTGTTTAGTGTGTCTTTTATTGTTTGCTCATTTATGTAAGGAAGTAACATAATTCAAATTGGAAAGATTTTATTTAAATACTTGGCACATACTATGTTTCCAAACTCTCATACACCAAGGACATTATCACACAATGGAAACTGGAAGTATAATCCAGTGTCATCCTGAACGCATATATGCATATTCATATTATTGTGCGAAAGGTTACCACATGCATTCGTTGGCATTCCGAACGCACTCCGAACACAATCACGCATCAATCCATACTCAAGTAAATTCGGTGAACTAGGGAATTCACAAATCCTATTCCCAGGCAACTTGGCATTCAGTTCGGTGTTGTTCGGTGTGATATGCATGTCTGTTGTTGGCCCTGTTGTTCCCCCACATCAATTCCCATGATCCTCCATTTTGTTTTGGCTTTCGGGGCTCCTAGTCAGCTGGGAGGAAAAACAGCTGTTTTTGACAGGAAAGAGTGGGGGGGGAGGTAGGGTTGCCATAAGTCAGGACCTCCAAACCGGGACAAATGTAGGACAACATTTTCAAATGTAGGACACATTTTTTTAAAATGACGATTTTTTAAAAAATGTTAATATAAATGCCTGTTTCTTAGGCATGATCAAAATGGAGGACATTTGGGCATTATGAAATATACTTCCCTTTCTGGCAAAACACCCCCAACCTCCATTCCAAAACCCACACAACAGCACATTTGGGCATTTCACATGGCTTTCCTTAACATGGCCTCTTGCATCAGAGGCTTATTCCATAACCAAACCCCTTGGGTTTAACACTTAGCATGGTTTAACATGGCTATGCATATTGAACATGTCAAGGTGGTTTCACAGTTCTTGCACCAAGTGTACTTCTCAAAAGTGTGTGTCAAGGAACTTTGGTTTTTCTTCACTGCGCATGAGTTTGTAAAAATCACAACAATTTACACTGGCCATGCCTCAGAACCAAAAACACACAGAAAAGGCACTTTGGAAGGTGACACTCTCTCGGCTTAAGAAACAGTGCCTGCATGCCTCTCAAGCTGACTCATATCATCATCATCATCATCACCACCACCACCACCACCACACTATCATTGTCAAAACAAGGGAGACTTGTTAGCATTAAAAGCACCCCCCCAAAAAAAACCACCTTGAGGCCTCTGGCCACTCACTCACCACCTCCTCCCCCTCCTCCTTTTCCTCCCCCTTCTCCTCCATTCGCCGTGTGGCCTGGGGCGGACGGGACGGAGGAGGTGGGTGGCGCGGTCGCACGCAAGGCGGGGAGGGTGGCGTGTGTCCGCGCGCAGGAGGCACACCGCCTCCACCTTCGCCTCCTCCACGCGGCCGTGCAGCCTGGGGAAGAGGGAGCGGAGGAGGAGGAGGTGAGTGGCGCGCCAACGCAGGGAGGCAAAGGTAAATGGAGGCAGCGCCTTCTGCGCATGCCCGCATCACCTTCCCCCTGCCTTCTCCGCCCCCTCTCCCCGCGCACCCGCGCTACCTTCCCCCACCTCCTCCGCCCCCTCTCCCCCTCCCCACGCACCCGCGCCACCTTCCCCCGCCTCCTCCGCCCCCTCTCCCCCTCCCCGCGCGCAGGAGGCACTGGCTCCGTCCACCTTCGCCTCCTCCACGCGGCCACACAGCCTGGGGGAGAGGGGGCAGAGGAGGGTGACGCGGGCGCGTGGGAAGGCACTGCCTCCAGCTTCGCCTCCTCCGCCCCAGGCAGGCCTCACTGCCCTCCTCTTCCTCCCCGCCTCCCCGAGGAGGAGGAGGAAGGCAGCGAGGCCCTGCAGGCCACAGCAACCCGGCTGCAACCGGAGTGGTCCCGGTTTTTGGCGGCACCCATGAAGAGAGGGGCCCGGGGCCGCCAAAACAGGGAAATTCCCGGTTGCAGCCGGGTTATGGTAACCCTAGGGGGAGGCCAACCCTGCAAGCTCTCTCTCTGCCCAAAATGGTGGGCGTCAGGCTTGCCCTGCTCCTTTGTGCCCCTTTTTGCCTTCCTTCCTTCCCTCCTTACTTCTTCCAGGACCAGGGGGCTTCAAAAAAAGTGAAAGAGTTCTTCTTCTTCTTGCCTCATTCCTCCTCCTTTGGGGGAGGATGGAGTGGGGCAGTCTGGGGAATGGTGGTCTGTTTTCCTCCCCTCAGGGGCATTGCTCTGGGCTGACAAAAAACTCCAACTCCCAGAATTCCATAGCCTTGAACCATAAAGAGTTAAAGCAGTGTCAAACTGGGTCATTTCTCCAGTGTAGGTGTAGCCTTAGTTGCCAGCTCTGGTTCCCGCACAGACCTTTCACCTTTTTGGTCGCCCTCCTTGGCAAATGGGGACTCTTCCCCATTCTCCCTCCACTCCCCCAAAGGCAGGGCCTCCCTCTCCCCCACTTCAGCCGGTGGCTCATTTCACCCTCTCTCCCTCAATTCATGGGGGGGGGCAGAGGAGGGGGTTTGCTGGCAGAGGGAGAGTCTGGGGAGTTGGGGAGGGAAGGAGACAGGGACAGGCTCCCTTCATCCCAAGGGGGCTGGTTGGAACTGAGACCCCCCTCCCCAGCTGGGATTCAAGCAGAGGGGCTCCTCCATGAAGGTTCTCCCTCCCCCATGTTCCTCCCTTCTTCCTCTTCCTCTCTTGCCTGGGCCTCTCTTCTCCTTCCCTTTCATCCTTTAAGAGGCAATGAATACACAAATAAAGTGCATTGCCTAAATAACGTGAAATAAAAGGTAATGAATGAACAAATAATGTGAATTGGCTAAATAACATGAAATAAGAGGTAATGAATGAACAAGTAATGTGAATTGTGTAATAACATGAAAAAAGGGTAATGAATGAACAAATAACGTGAAACAAGGCAAAACCATGGGAACCGGAGGCAAGCCCCACCGGAAGTGTAAAAAGGTCACGATCCGATTCTGACCTCACTGCGCATGTGCAGGGATGCTAATTCGAATTCTAGGCTATGAAGGATACGTATTCATATGATACTTTCATTTGCACTCGCACTACTTTCGCTTTGGGGTGGGTGCTGTGTTCTTCTGTGCATTTAATAACCATTCACGTAATTGCGTTAAATTGAGTATTGGCCCCACTTTCTTTTCTTTCAAAATTGGGAGACATTCTTCCCATGTGATAACTCTCCCAATGTGACTTTCAGTCATGCTCTTTCATTCTTTCTTTCACTGACACATGCACTCATTTACTCTCTCACACACACAGGCACACAGAAGCATTCATTGTCTTGTCTGAATGTGAGGATGCACAAGTGCATAAAAGAGATGAAGAGTGTGATTTACTCCCTGTGTGCGTGCATGCACGTGTTTGAAAGTGAAAACAGGGACAGTGACAGGACAAGTGAGAATAGAAAAAGCAGCATCTCAGGAATGGCCCTGCCAGAGGCCATAATCCAGTGAGCTTCCCCACTCGCCTCCTCCTTCAGGCAGAGGTGGCTGTTCAAGTGCCCTCCTTGCCTTTCTCCTTATTTTGCATTATGTGTGTGTGTGTGCCTCCAAGTCTCGCACCCATGGTTGAGCTACTCCTGTGCTCCCCCCGCCCATGGTCCCACAATTTGAGATTTAAATTTTAAACAATGGGATACTGATAATAAGAAGATAAAAGCACTGGCTTCACACACATAAGTGGAATAAAAATGTGTTTCACCTTTTCATAAAGGACTGTGACATACAAGGGTTTGCTTATTTAGGTCCTCAGAGGGGCCATACTGAAAAGCTACCCTCAGTCGAAAGCTTTAAAGAAGAGATGGGTTGCAGGAAATATTCCTGGATCCTACTTTCCCATGAGGACATGACACATAATGAGAGGTTTCCCTTACCTTCCTTGAAAACAAATGCAAAGTCAACAAGCAAACAAGAATTTGACCCATGGATTTTCCATTCTGCCCAGGGCTACATCACTTACTATGTAGGTGAAATCTCCTGCCTGGTTCAGCACATTTTGATTGTTGCTTCTCACGTTGAAGTTGATAGGCAAGTCATCCCCAGCCTTGAGCTCAGTAGCTGTGATTGCTAAATGGAGATAGTTCCCAGATCCTCCCTGGGTTTGGTAGGCTGTTGCCACCATGGTCCTGGTTGCCTGGCGTTCAGCTGGGAGTTCCTCTTTTCTGGTTTTTACCTAAAGAGGGTGAGAGGGATTAATAAAATCTCAAAGAAACTTAATCACACAGCAATCCATAAGGAGCCACTGAAAAAAGGCATAATGGCCACGGGAAGAAAAAGTAGCTAGTTCCTCGTACCCATCAGGATCTGTGAGATACCTCAGTTAGGTGACCATCACTAGGAAGAAAGAACTACATTCTATTATGAGAACAGCAGATAACTACCACATCAGAACATATACCCTCCAACATAGTATGTGAAACTTGTGAGAAATGAAACAAACAGGTAAAGAGTGCCAGAGGATAAAGAACCCTCTCTGAGGCCTGAAGCCCTTTGAAGATGGAAATGCTAGATAGTGAATTTAGAACATTCTGCATCAAGGCTGGGGATATTTTTTCATAAATGTTATATTCCTCAGAGGTAATGGACTGCGTGGAGGATGAAACCAGTGCTAGTGGACAGAACTGCCCTTTTTCTCTCACTCTTTTCACCACTTCTCCTCCACCACTTTCTGCCACCCTCCTGTCCTCCACAAAGTCAACCTTCTTCCCTCCTGCTCCTTTGGCCTGTTCACAGAAGGAAAATGTCACTCTTGGCAAATGTCTGAACTGATAATTTGCAGAAGGATTTTGAAATTCAGACTATGGCAAGGGCTGCAAATAACAACAACAACAACAAAACATGCCCTATGAGAGAGACTTAGGGAGCTGAGTATATTTCGGCTGGAGAAAAAAGGGTTAACGTGTGATGTGATAGCCCTGTTTAAATATTTGAAGGGATGTCATGCTGAAGATGGAGCAAGCTTTTTCTGCTGCTCCAGAAAGTAGGACACGGAGCAATGGATACAAACTACAGGAAAAGTGATTCCACCTCGACATTAGGAGGAACTTCCTGACAGTAAGGGCTGTTCGACAGTGGAACACACTCCCTTGGAGGGTGGAGGTGTCTCCTTCCTTGGAGGTCTTTAAACACAGCCTGAATGGCCATCTGTCGGGGGTTGCTTTGATTCTGTGTTCCTGCTTGGCAAGTAGTTGGACTGGATGGTCCTTGAGGTCTCTTACAACTCTATGATTCTATTATTCTATAAATAAATGAAGCCACATGAAAACACAGCCCTAGAACAGCCAATTGCCCACAAAGCCCATCTCTCTACCACTGAGAAATGGTTCCTACCCTAAAAGTGTGACAGTAATGAACAAGTTGGTTCTGTGTTTTGAAGATCAGGCAACTTGCCCCTCAACTACAAAGGAATATAACAATCTCAGAATGACTCACAGTGATTCTTAGCTCGTTGCTGTTTGCTGGTGTGTTCAGGATCAGCTTGGCAGTCCCATCATTCTGGGTGGTTGTCTCAGCCCAAATGGGCTCTGATATCAAAGGGACCTGAGGAGCTGGGGAGCCATCAGGGTTGGTGACATACACCTGTGAAGAAATTCCAAAGAAGCAACTGAGAGTGGAGTGAAGAAGTCCTTGCTGAGTCTAAAACACTGTTCCCAGGACGTTTGCAAGATTTGGGCAATTTCTAGGGCTATTTGTGCACCTCGCTCTGGATTTAAGACAGCACTAGCAAGGCTGGAACTGGGCCATTACCATCAGTCCATAGGGCATCCCCGGCTTGAAGAACATTGGGGTTTTTGTGAAGTGGAGCTGATAGGGGGATGTCACGATGCTAATGCCGCCTTTCTCAGCCACCACCATGTCGCTTCCTGGAGAGAGAGGAGAGGGAAAGTAGATAAAAATACGAAACCAAGTTGTTAACAGGGCAGATAAATGTTGAAAGAGTGCATGCAGTACATAAAACCTCCTGTCCTTAGAGAACATTTCCACATATGCTTGTCCACTGAAGAAGGCCTGTGGACTGAATTGACCATAGAAATGTACATCTCTTGAAGAAAAGGCCACAGAGAGCAAACATATTAAGCTCATAATGATAGTGGCTTATACAGAAAAGACAATTTAGCAAATTGTGGTTGGTAATACAGAAATTAAATTGTAAACAGCTGCCTGATAGGCAGCTCACTCGAGATTGTTCTGCTATGAAGCATTCCCAGGCATTGCATGACTATTATTTGTTATTTGACGTTTTTAATTTGTTGCCTGCCTTATTTTATTGAACCCCTTCCTGTATTGTTATATATTATTTATATGGGTTTTGCTATTATTTCTTAGGATGTACACCATGGGCAGGTTTGCTTTTATGTATTTTATTGTTTGTATTTACAGCGCTGTGTAAATCTACAGCGCTATATAAATAAAGCACCACAGAATCCTTGTGCATTACAGGGGATTCTGAATGAAGAGTCAAGGATCAAATTAGACATCAAAGAGAAAGTGTACTCTGTGTGAGATACCCATGTTTCCTCCTACAATGGGATTTACTCAGAGAGATATGCCACCATATTCATATCATACTTACAAATAAAGCTTGTGTTTACTTTCCAGTGACCAATTACAAACCCAAGCACATTAAATGCAAGATGTAAAGAAAATTGCTGGTCTGATGATCAAACATTTATTATTACTTTAGGGGGCACAGCTGCAAAAAAATTGTGCTGAACATACAACTTTATTTGGCTCCTTGACAGTTTAGACTAGCTATCATCTCCTGATGAACTAATACATACACCTAATACTCTCTTTGCCAGTGAAGATCAGTAATGGTGAACAAGCTTTTCTATTACCTTTTTCCACTGAGGACTATCCAAAGGTACTAAAAATTTGTATTAATGGAGACTCTGTTTGCTCAGAAATTGCCATTTTATTTCATTATTTGGATAATATGCAATGTGTCCAGTTAAGCTTCCAATTATGTGCATACTGTCAGGCAAAGAACAAGTGAACACTTCTATGTACAGTGTTCGATATGTTCAAGGAGCCTTGTGAAGTACTGGATTGTGACCTGAGATGTGAAGGCCCAAGATGGACAATTTAGAAAAAAAACCATAGGATAAAATGTTTCTCTCCCCCCCCCAAAAAAAAAATGCTGAAAAGTGGAAAAATGGATTATGGAATATTTCTTCTAGTGATCAATAAAACTTTTAAGACTAGGTGTTCACATATTTACTATCTTCATCCGCTCGCTTAAAAGGAGAAAAGGCAAAGATGTAGTTGACCCAAGAATCCAGAAGCTGAACTATCTTCAGACAACACTGTGGATGATATCCCTTAAGGCAAACTCCAGAGTTCCCTCTATGAGCCATCTGCTAATTCATGGTGCTTTGAAGCCACAACTCACCGGACTCTGTCATCACTGTTACAGAGATGTAGAGAGAGTGTCCGACAAGCTCATTGATGTTGCGAAATCGGGTCTGAAGCATGGCTTTTGTGAGTGCTGCCTCCCCTTCCCCATCAACAATCTAGAAAGGAAGGGAAAGGATGAAAAAGAAATCAAAGTTGTCTACTCTTTCTCTTACCACCACTACTCCTGACTCTCATTCGGACACAAATATATGGGCCATCTTACTTGAATTCTCCTGAGTGAGTCTTGAATACTATTTTTCTCATCATCAAGTTTCACTCCAAAGAGGACAAAGGCTACACCTTCTACTTTCTTCCCATAGAGGTACCTGGAAGAACACAATAAAGTAACACATGTTGTTTGTTCACATCTATCTTGTTGATGCCTAACATGGAGGCAAGACATTTGCATTTGACATAATATAGGGCCAGACAGGTGAGTGTAGCTGTCCTATTTTATTTTATTTTATTTTATTTTATATGCTGCCTTTCCCCCAGAAAAGGACCTAAAGTGGCTCACAGATAAAATTGGTTACAAACTTAACAATAAAAATCTTAAAATCATCTCATTAAAAGTGTAAAAAATTACATGAAAAAACACAAAAGTTAAAAAAAAAACCCCACAAACAGAACACACACACACACACCATATAAAAGTCTCCCTGAGAATGATTATGTATTAAATATTGTCTCCATTCATGTTGTCTCCATTGATTCAGGAACGTTTTTCCCGCACAACTGACTTTTTGGGATTGGGTTGGGAAAAGCAGGACTTTTGAGTAAGGCAAGGCAGGTGAGTAAAGTGAAGAGAGAATTTATGTTTCTTGCCTATATGGTCCTTTTGATATTTCATTTAGATTTTGTGATCCTCAGGGCAGATGTGTGAACAAATAGGCCTGTCTAATCCTAGTTCAAAGAGACAAACTCTTTGACCCGAAGCAGCTTTATTTTGGTCTGTCTGTATGGGCCATAATATGTTGTGCAAAATGTGTTACTTGAAGCTTCATGAAATTGTAAAATGGTAGTCAATGCACAGCCCAGTCAGAATTAGAAATGCAATACTTAAGGTGGGAAGTAGTGGCGTAGCTGATGTTGGTGTCACTTGGTGCAGAGGGGCGGGGAGGGAGAGATGCCATGGCCTCAGGTATTGCCCCCCACAAAGTTTTGTCCCCCACAGCAGCCAACACTGCTGGAGAGGGGAGTGCCTCGGCCTCTGGAGGACCATTTAGACTGCTGGGCAAGCAAGAAAGGAAAGTGATACCTTTTCTCATTAGCCCAGCAGCTGCACCAGTCCCACTGAGTGTACCACCCCCCTAGGTGACACCTGGTGCAGTCCGCATCCCTCGCACCCCCACTCTCTGTTAAAACTATGGCCCTTATCACATGTGGGGGGTTTGCAGCTCAGATCCGGAGTCAATCCTGCTTAGCAATGTGAATTCACGTTAAAACGTGATGTTTTACCACACCTGGTTGCCCTTCCTTTGCCCTTCCAAATCGAGGGGGAAGCAGAGCCAGTTTGATTCCAAGCAAGACACGTGATGCAGATTCAAGTAAAGCGGTGTGCGTGCACATTGTATTACCACACCAGAACATACTTTGAGGGTTCAACTATCCGAATCGGCACCCTTGTGCATGCTCAGTGGGGCTCTGGATGCTGTCATCCTTCGCGGCCCCCTCCTTAGCTGTCATCCTTCATCAGGGTGAAGGAGCAGTCAGGGGATGATGGGGTAGGTGGCAGGGTGGCAGAGAGGACAAGATGCGGATGCAGGAGCAAACAGGGGATGATGGGATGGGTGACAGAGGGTCACTGGGGCCAGGATCGGGATGCAGGAGCAGGCAGGGGATGATGGGATGGGTGGCAGAGGGTGCGAGATGGGGTGAAGGAGGAGGAGGAGGATGAAGGAGCAGGACGCAGGAGGCCAAGCGGGCAGACATCAGAGTGATCTTCCACACCAGACCAATTCGAAGTGAAATCGAAGTGAGCTTGAATGCAAATTCTGTGAATTCACTTTTTTTCCAAATTCATCAAAATGAGAAGTCACTTTGGAATCACGGCAGAAGTGCCATGGAAGGAGCTCCCACAGAAAGGAATCGCGTCTGATAACACATTCATATTATGATGTGAATTCGCATCGTTGGGCCCACAGTCACAGTGTACAGTAAGATCCCCTCACCCAATAGGCTTTAGGAAAGTGTTATTCTCTTTTGAAGAACTCGGTTGCAAAATGTTCATTGTATGTGCTTCTGCTGACCTGGAATTGCCAAACTATTGAATGTCATTTGAGAATATTGGTTAAGTGGAAGAGAATGATAAAAATTATGGCACACTAGAAATTGGATGACAGGCTATTTCTACTAAAGAAAAAAGATGACATTAGAATCATCAGTTTGCTATAAAAGCAAGATTCACAGAATGCTTTTGTTTCAAGTGAGAGCAGTACTGAAGCAAAACACTTCTATGTTAGGTTTAAAGTAAATTGGCATCTATAGTTCCTACCTCGTTGTGATGACATCCAGTGGCAGCTGATGGATCCAATGGAGCTACAAATCAACTCTGGATCCAATCTGAGGAAGCAGACTTTAGTCTACAAAAACTCATGCTGCCAACTTCTTTCTTTCATTTTATCTCAAAGATGCTACAAGATCTCTTCACATATTGATTCAACAGACTAACATGGCTATATCTTTGAATTCTAACTCTATTTCTGATTGGTATTGTAAGAGCTGGACCATTGCAACTATATTCAAACTTTGGTATGTTTTTAGCCAAATGAAGATACTAAAAGACTAACATGGTTTATTACGTATTGGATCAAGATATTTCAGGGTAGAATGAAACTTTTATTTTTTTTATCAACTATAGTGTAAGAAGTTTATCGCATAGGCTCTGAAATGGGCCCTTTGCGTTCCAAAATGGATGTGCGCTCGGTTGCGCACGGAACAGGATGGGGCTAGGAACACATCTTACTGCACAAAGGAACGCTGCCACTGTCACCGGGTGTTCCAATCGCATCCTACATCCGTTCTAGAGGGTGCAATTTCTGAGAACACTTTGGAACAGTTCTCAGAAATCACGCCCTCTGAAATGGATGTAGGACGCAATTGGAATGCCCAGCGGCAACGACGGCATTCCCTTGTGCAGTAAGATGCATTCCTAGCCCCATCCTGTTCCATGTGTGCCCATGCATGCCCCCATTTTGGAACACAACGGGGGTTTCAGGCTACATGGCCATATTTCTAGAAGATGTTTCACCAAGATGCCAGCCACAGATGCTGGCAAAACGTCAGGAAGAAACTCTTCTAGAACATGGCCACACAGCCCGAAAACCCCACAAAAAACCCTATAAATACAATGAACTTTATTATTTTCTTAATTGTTACATATTTTCCTTTATTCATATTTTATATTGTATAACTTACTGCTATTGGTTATTATTTTAAAATATCCTAATAGCTGTGTTTAACATAGGAGAGTTATACACTGAGGATATTGTTTTTCCCCTCACTTCCCTACCTGTTGATAAAATTTTGTGAGGGAGGAAGGATACTTGTATGACAAGAACATAGCCTGGAATCATGCTACATGCAGATCAAGTGGCAAATTATTTTTTTCAGACAGTCTTTCAGAACAGAATAACTGGATTATTCTGAAGATGATAAGCAGATATCAATGCACCCCATATTTTCTCACAACTGCATATACACCCACCTTGCAGTGATAGACACTGTGAAATCTTCATTGGCATCAACATAATAAAACTTTTCCACTGGTTCAATGATAACTTCAAAGCTTGGCAATACTGGAGATCAAAAAAGAGGGAGAAAAGAAGGAGACAAACATTCATGAAAAGAAAGAAGATAGTACTGTATGAGATTATATAGCATGGAACCTGGTTACATAAGCCGTCTTGGAAGAATTTTGGCCCTTAAACATTGTAAATAAGGCCTTGTCTGCACTGGCTAGGATAATTCCAGGGCAACTCAGAGTATCCTGGCTTGGAGCTGCTCCAACCTGCCCCTGTTACCTGGCCCTCTGTTCCTGCGCAGGAGCAACTCTGCACACACATCCTCCTCAACTGCCTGGCACATCCACTGTGGGTTGCTCCAGTGGCATCACTAAGGGGGTGCAGGGGATGTGGCCACACCAGGTGACACCCTAACGGGGAGTGACACCACTGCTCCTCCAACATCTGTGTTTTGCCAGAAATGGGCTATGGCATTCACCTGTGTCCCATTAAAATGCTGCAGAGATGGTTGGAAGGGGGTGAGGCACAGTGGGAGGAGAAAGGAAAGGCCCTGGGTTGTTTGGGGTTTTTTAAATAAATTTAATTAAAAATTTCAAAAATTTTAAAAGTTTTACTCTTTTAAATTTTTCTTTAAAAATGTCACATTTTACCAAATTTTCACTTCAAGCACAAGAAACTATGGATATGTAAATGCATTTAGGCTGTGCGTATGATATTGTAATTTAAAGGTATAATTTTAATTTGGCTAGTTGTTTATGTCACAACTGTTACCATTACACGCAATGATATATGGGATTCATGGTTTATAAGTAAAATTAGTCCAAAAAACATGACTAAAGTTTCTGTATGGTGTGGTATGGGAGGAGGTCAATGGGAGGGGTTGACACCATGAGTTACCGCACCGGGTGATGCCAGTCCTAGTGGGTTGCTCGCTTCTGAGGTCAAAATGAGGTGCCTAGACATGTTCCTTGTTCTGACCTCAGAGGAAGTGACTGGTGACAGTAGAGAATGTGCAGGGCAGCTCACTGGGATGGGAGTTCAGATAGCAACCCTGGTGCAGCAAATGAGGGCTCTGGATCTTCCCAGCAGATCTGGAGTAAAAGGTATGCTTTTTAAAACTAATTTTAAATGTGTTATACCCCGGTTCTGGTACTGAATATGGTGAACATCATCCAGATTGTTCACATTCGAACAAGATGCTGCCAGAAGGGTGGGATGTGCCTTTTGGCCCATGCAGACAAAGTCTGAGTCATGCTAAATTGCTGTTACCTGCCTTGATCCTCAAAAAGGGAGAGGCGGGATATAAATAAATATTATTATTATTATTATTATTATTATTATTATTATTATTATCATCATTAAATAGGAGTAGCAATGGTGAAGCACAAAATCAAGTCTTGATTAAGGAATAGGTTGGAAAAGGAGATGAAACCAGGCAAGGAAAGCTCTGAACAGGGACGTTTTTTTTCCTACCATATTCCTTGACATCAAATGGTGTTTTGAAGGCCTCATCGGGGGAATCTTGATACCTAGCCACAACATTCCAGGTTCCCACACTAGAGAAGAGAAATGGAGGGATTAGTCACTGCTTCTGTTTTATCAGTCGACAATGACAAGTGTGAAATGTCAACTATGTGTCCCCTTTCTGGCATGTATAGATTCACAGTGAACACACACACATTTTCTAATCTTTGACCCTTATCTCTGGAGAAGAATAGGCTCACCTTTGGGGGGGGGGGGTGGAATGCCTGGCCTCCAAGTCTTATGACTCAGACATGAAGAAGCTGAAATCTGCCCTGCCGCAAACCCAGGTTCAAATTCTGACTTGCTCGTGAGTGGTTTCAATAGAAATTCCTTCATCCATACTGTTTGCCTACACTTCTTGCTCGGTTTTGTAGAAATAAAATGGAATAATGCCTCATATATACTACCCTAAGTTCTTTATTGAAAAGGAGGGGATAAAATATGATGGGCAAATACAGCAACACAGTGTGTGTGAGATTGCTCAGAGTTTTCATAGCTCAATTTGAAATCAGAAAACAGGGTTAAATGGCACCATATATATATATATATATATATATATATATATATATGCTTATATCACTGATTGCTGTTCCAACTTAGTTTCTGTACATGCTTGGTGTAGGGCAATTTCCATAATCAGTTACCTGACAGTCTTAGGTACATGGTACGACTGGGTGATCTGTAATGAAGGATTGGTAATAGTCTGGCTGACAACAATGCCATCTGGTGTCTGGAAGGGAAAGACATGTTTATGAGTGTGCTGAAAGGATACAAAATACCTGGACATATTATTTATGTTTCGTATGATAAAACCTTACTCTGGGCTTAATTTGTGCTCATCAGGGTGGGGAGATCAGAAATGATACAACAAGCCATAACACAGAATGCAAACCAGCAATTGCTGAAAGTTAACTTCAGCCTATGGTGACCCTATGAATTAGAGACCTCCAAGTCATCCTATCCTCAACAGCCCTGCTCAGTTCTTGCAAATTCATGGCCGTGGCTTCTCTGATTGAATCTATCCATCTGGAATGTGGTCTTCCTCTTTTCCTATTGCCCTCAACTTCACCAAGCATTTGCGTCTTTTCTAGTGAATCCTTTCTTCTCAAGATATGGTCAAAATACAGCAGCCTCAGTTTAGTCATCTATGCTTCTAGGGAGAGTTTGAGCAGGATTCAAATAATAGTTTAGCTGTAAAGCTCATTGGCTGGACCTGGGATAAACATTCAGGTCAAATTGTCATAAGGATAAAAAAAGATATGCCACTCTGGGCTTTCATGAAGGAGGAGCATGAGATAAATTTAAGACATATAATTTCTTTTTTTTTCCTCCTCGGTTTTAGCGAGATTGTTTTAATCCTGGGTTGCTAGTGAGACTGGCCACTATTTCCATCTTTTTATGAAGCTTTGGTATGGAATATATTTGCTGGTCAAGGCACACCTTCAAGTCATCCCAACCATGGTATATTTGGTATTCTTTGGTTGGTCTCCCATCCATGTACTAATTAGAGAAGACCCTGCTTAGTTTCCACAATCAGATGGGATCTTATGCCTTTAGGGGATTTAGGTTCTCAACATCCCCTCCAGTTGCATAAATCAGCTGTATTTTGGTTGATTTCCAGAACTGCGACACTGGGCGATATCAGAAGGCCTGTGTGGGAAGGATCTTGGGGAAAACTGGTCCAAATCCCTCCTCAGTTGCCCTCCCCACAAGATAAAATGGTCTTCGTAATCACTCTGTCATCATGATATATTTGTGTGAAATGTGAAGGAAGTATCACCTATTTAGGCAAGTACACCCACATCACACACTTGCACATAAGATTCTCACCTCAAATTCAACAATCACGTTTTTGTCCAAACGTTCCAGGCCATGACCCATAGAGAAGACACGATAGAGCACTGAGGAGGAAAAAAAAATATGAAGAGGGTATTGTTTATTTGTAACCAAGGTCTAATCTGTACTTCAGCGATAATGCAGTTTCACACCACTTTAACTGCCATGGCTCAATGCTGTGGAATCCTAGGATTTGTAATTTGCTGCAGCACCAGAATCTTTGGTAGAGAAGGCAGAGAATATATCAAAAGTTACAAATCCCAGCACTGAGCTATGGCAGTTAAAACAGTGTCAAACTGCATTATTTCTACACTGCAGATTAGACCCAAACCATATGTTGGCATCCAGAACAACTTAAATTTCCACAACCGAAAAATGGGAGAGAGGTGTCCA
Organism: Sceloporus occidentalis; assembly: GCA_023333645.1. NCBI lineage: Eukaryota > Metazoa > Chordata > Lepidosauria > Squamata > Phrynosomatidae > Sceloporus > Sceloporus occidentalis. Next base: position 185,111,884 of record JALMGF010000001.1, on the reverse strand, counting down.
GGAGTAATACTTTTCACCTTAAACAAGTGATGTGTCTGGGGGCTTTTTCTATTTTATATTTTTATCCAGGAGCTGAGTATGGTTTGTAGAGGGTCCTAATGTAGGAAAAAAGGGGTCTTAGGACATTTATCAGAGCCTTCTCCCCAGATTACAAAGGACTAAATGTGAGAGAATATGCAGTTACATTTTAATGAGGCTCAGCATCAAGGGGATGAAATAGCAACTGTCAAATGAGATGAGCACTTGGGTAAAAGAGAAAACCTTCAAGATGGTTCTGAGTAGAGGTGTTTAAAAGCCCAAACCATCATAAGGCTCTTTGTCCCTGGATCTCTCTAACCAGACCATCAAGAACTCCAGATTTGGAAAGGCTGGTCAAAGCCAGACAATGGACTCTTGGTTCTCAGATATTCCATAAACATCAAGAATTACAAATCCCATCTGATCTGTGAGTAAGATTAGGACAATGTACCAGCCAGTCACATTGGGATACTAATCTTTTCTTGCTTTAGCTGAAATGGTTTACTATGTAACTTAGAGTCTCTACAGACTGGCATAAAGAGCAGCGTGCGGGCATGACTCTGCCCCCATGCCACCCCCATGCCACCCCCGATCAGCCAGTGGGCGGTGTCACACCGCATCTTCAGAACAGTGTTTACATGCTCTGTGCTGAAGAAGTGAAGAACAGCCACTGCCGCTGTGACCAGGGTGCCCTTTCCATGACACAAAAAGGAGCCACTTTCTGTGGTTTCTTTTTGTGCCATAGAAAATCCAGATCAGGGCTGCAGCATGGAGTTGCTATGGCCCCAATCCAGCAAGGAAAGGGGCTGCTGCAGGCCACTCCAAAGGAGTAGACTGTTGAGCCTCTTATACTTTCTCTCTATGTCTAAAAGACAAGATGGTTCATCATGTAAGATATATCTTTTGCTACAGAACATCCTTTCTTAGAATAAAGATTTTTCTGTCACTCTTGCATTTCCTCTTTCATGTGCCTTAGCTCAGCAAGATCTAGCTCTTCCCCAAAAGTGGGAAGAGAAAAAGGGAAGCATCTCTGCAAGGAAGGGTCAGGAGATCTCCGACAATGTCCTGGTGCATTACCAAAGAGGGAGAAGGCAAATCACTGGGTGGTGATGATGAGTTCTTTAGATAAAAGGTGTTCCCAAGAGGTCCAATCCAGCATAGGCAGGAAAAGACAGGAAGATCCAGAGAACTGTTACAGGCCCTCCAAAAGTCATTCATTCCAATTGATACCGAAACATCAATGTAGATTGGAAAGTGACTTTACAAGCTCCTCTGAGCATGGATAGAGCCAATAAACAGAAAGACTCCTCTGTATTGCAGGAAGGGTTTGGGGAGAGGGTGTGTAAAAAATAACACTGCATGGCATACACTCCCCACCCAATGTGTTTGGTTTGAAATTGCACAAAGGCTTCTTCCAAATATCCCATCAGCTCTAACTTCTTGAGGAATGATTATAGTTCTCTTTCAGATATCAAAAGCCTGGGGAAGTGGCGGAGGAAATAAGAAGGGAAAGAAAAGTACCAAAGGAACCAAAGGATTGAGCAAGAGGCACATACTGACATACATATTGGGGAGAAAGTGAGACTATTGCCCAAACACTTGCTCAGCTCTAGAAGGCTCCAGAACCATTTGTGACTCATTTGTCTGACTGACAGAGACCATGGAGAATTACATTACGCTGAGTAGGTCTTGCTTGAGAGATGTTAACTGGCTTGAAAATGTTTAAATGCTTAAATGGGTGGTTGTGATCAAAAAGAAGATAGGGTCCTTGAGCTTTTAATTGTTGGATAGAATATGGTTCTTGAAATTTAGTCTTCTATATGTTTGGGGTATTACCTCTCCAAATTCCTGACCATGCTGTCTGGGACTATGGGAAATGAAGTCGAAAACATCGAGACACCACTGGCTTAGAATAGTCCTCCAGATGTTTTGGACTTCAGCTCCCACAATTTCCAGCCAATATGGCAAGTGCTCAGGAATTCTTGGAGCTGAAGTTCTAAACATCTGGAAGACCTCAGTGTGAGAACCACTGGTGTAGAAATCCGATTTTCAGCAGGTGTAATTTGTCATGGTAGTTCCACTTTCTATAATTCTTTGTCCAAACAACACTCAAAGGCACAGGACCCCAGTCTCTCCTTCTTGTGGCCACCCAATGTAGCATGGAATTAGAAAAGAAGTGATCTTCTTTGAAACAAACATGAATTTTCTCTGAAGGGGTTGGGGGAAAAAGACACCTGTCTCTAGCTCCAGTTCCAAGGAAGGCATATCATGATGGCAAAAATGTAGCATTAAAATGAAAGACTAATCCACATTCATACTGGTATCTCAGCTAAGTCTTCAGGTGGAACTGGTAGAAGGCTTTGTTTAGTTATGTTATTTCATGTATATGCTGCCTTTCTCCCAGAGTGAGATCCAGAGTGAGTGGCTTCCAGATATAGTAAATTAAAAATATTGACAGTAAAATGTAAAAACAATTATAATCACCTCATAAAATACACTAAAATCATTTTTAAAACAACCAAAAGTTTAAAAGATAAATCAGACATCCCCAATAAAAAGCATCCCTATTTATACATTAAACGCCTTCATATACCTGAAGATCCAGGTGTGTAGATGGTTTTGTCCGTCTGGATGAAGAGGTAGCCACTTTGGAAGGAGACCAGAACCACCTTCTCAAGCGTGAACTGAGGACAAACAGCCTGGACAACCACATACTGGTTTTTCTTGGGATCCTTTTTTAGGTCTTTTGCAGGAACCTGTATAGAAAAATCAGGAACTAGAGAATTAACTAGCTTTTTCCACCAAAGTAAACATTACAACAGAAATTATGTCCTGGTAATTTTAATGGGGACTACTACAGTCCACAAAAACTAACTCTTTCTTTGAAGTTATGCAATGCAAGCTGTTGTTTCTCCTTCTCCTCCCCAAAATAGTGTAGGGCTCAGTTAGGCAATTTGGATGCTGTCTGAATCTTTCTGTAACAATCTCAAACCAGGCCAGTCCATCTGTCATAGGCTGCATTTGTGTAGTAACTGGATTTTTAATCTCCTATATAAGTTTATTATAAAACAGCTATGTACATCGACTAACTTCCTCTTAAGTCCACATTTAACTGTTTCATAGGGGTTGTCCACAATGACCAAATTAGGTGGCTTCAAACCAACTTGAAGCCTAGCTGTTTAGACAATGCACGAGGCAAAACTGGGCAGAAAATGAAATGAAGCTGCATTCCGGTGCTAAAAACTGGTGCAAAAAGAAGCTCCGATACTCCAACTTAGGGTGCAAAATGCACATAATCTCACATGCATGTGCCAGTGTGGGACTGTAGTGCAGGATAATAAATGAATAGTGCAGCATGACACCTCATGGTACGGACTGTCCATGGGTGTTTGAGCAGCCTTGGGAATGGCCTGAGCTGACAGCAGAGTTTCAACCCACATTCAGAAAACCCAGGATTGAGCCACTTTTTCTGTCCATATGCTCTGGTGCATAGCTTCATTCCATTCAGTAAGGAGGCCTGAAGCCTAAAGATAAACAGAGAAGCAGCCAGGGTGATTGTACTAGTGGTCCTAAGGAGTTCTCTTTCTGAGAGCAGGAATCTTCCTCCTCTTCCAGGAGGGATTTCCTGGACCTTCATCCTTTATTGGTAAGAAGAAATGCCAGCACTTTGCCCAAGAATTTTAAGGCCCATATGCAGCTAAAAGAGCACTGTAACAACCAGCAGTACAGATCCAGAGACCATGTGCACTTCAGACTGTAAGGATTCAGCCAAAGGAACATGAGAACATTGTCTTTGTTTGTATTCTCTGTTACTTCATCCTTTTCTATCTATTTGTCAGCACTCAAACTCTTCAAAGCCAAATCAGTTGCACAACTGCTTTATGGATCCCAGCAGGGACATGCCCCCTTCCCCAACTCTGCCCCATTAGAACTGGTGCAATCCTAATTTATAAGATCAGCATTCCAAGCTCCAAAGTGTGTCTCCAATGCAATTCTGAGACCGGAGTCAGGCTTTATGAAAATGGAAGCCAAAGAGTGGGTGACTAGACTCAGCTACTGGCTCAAACTATTCTTCTTATTGGTGACAAATAAGGCCTTACTCCACTTACCCTGACTGATGAATTCCAGTCTACATGGAAACAGATGGCGATGACTAAAATTTCTCCACTTGGTCTCTGTCCAGATCTTTTGCTCAGCATGGGATATGAAAATGCTGAAGCAACCATCAAAATAGGGTGATACATATAGAGCGACAGCTAGCCCTAGCTGGTGCCCCAACTTTTATTGTTAGTGACTCCAACAGATACTTGGCATCACCTCCGGCATATGTAGCAAAACTTGAAATACCTAAACACTGGAGAGCTTTTACTTTGGCACAATGCCATGCCCTCCCCTCAGCTATTCTTGAAGGCCTATATAAGAAGATCCCCTTCTCAGACAGCCTATGCCCCTGTGACTCTGGCCAAATAGAGACAACAGAGCACATATTACTCCAGTGCTCATACTACAGGGACATCCACCTCAGCCTTATCTAACCTCTATTGTATAAACATCAAGGGCACACTAGTCAATTATGCACTTGTTTGCTATTTTCAGACACCACTCTGGATATAACATATAATGATGTCAGATTCTGTGCAGACCCTGTGCAGCTAATGTTAAAAGAATGTTTTTAACCTGTATTTTTAACATTGTTTTTACCGTTACCTTCTTTTATTCGGTAGCCACTTTTTACCTGTGCTGGTCTATGACCATAATAAAGCTGAACATCTATTTGTTACCAATAAAGTATAATGTGTACTCTCAATGACTTAGACTACTGCCACAATGCAGAATTAATGTCATTTTGGCACCACTTTAACTGTCATGGCTACATCCTAAGGAATCCTGGAATCTGTAATTTGTAATCTATTGTGACACCAGAGCTCTCTAACAGAGAAAGCAAAATATCTCACAAAACTACAAATCTTGAGTTTGGGGCTCCTAAATCCTTCTCTCACCTTTTTTGGGTGAAAGATACATTTTTTTCTGCCCTCCCCCCCCCCCCAATGACTCTGGGTGTGCAGTTTTGCACTGTAAAACTATTCTCTTCTCTCCCCCCCCCCCCCCCAATGTATGGGATAACAGAAAACTTACCAGAGGTTATCAGACAGCTACCTCTGGTTCCCATATACTGTATATTGTTTGCTCAGTCCTACTTGCCCAACCCTGAACCTAGAGCTAGCTACTCAGCTTCAGAGGGAGAGGAGGAAAGGGCATTGCAGATAGAGTGCTGTTTCTACTGCCATCCCTATAACTCTTCAAGGGATCAGAAACCATCTCCAGAATCATTCAGTACAGCCACTGAAGTGCCTAAATTGCTACAATGAATTGTGCTGTTCTGACCATCACCAGCCCAACATCTCCTTCCACCAAGCTTGCCTGCACATATCCTCAAGAAATGTATTGTACATTAAAATAGTCACTTCTGAAACCTCTAGTAATTTGGTCTGTATGGTCTGCTTCTTATGCATAATTCTGCTAATTTTATTTTCCTTTCCCATAAGTGAAATTAACTACATGGGCGATTCACTTTTCTTTCCCTAATCAGATATATCTCAGGAGACTTTAAAAAATGGTGCTATGTATGTCTTACTGTATTGTTCAAGGAAGGAATGACTTCCCAGATAAGTGGACTACGGTATATATCAGACTTTTTTTGCAAGCAGAGGGTGGCACCCTCGATAACCACCATCCCATACCCACCTTTATGGAAGGAGTTGCCATCATGCCATTCTCTCGATTCAAGGTAGCTTTGATCTCGTACAAAGCGTTCCTCTTCGGTGGGAAATCATAGACAGAGACGGTCACCTCTGTGGCAACAGTGAGTCCATGAGCCTCCACCACAATCTGCTCTTCACTCTCAATCCATAGGACGCTAGGGACAACCATGGAGTAGCTACAAAAGAGGAAAAGTTCATGCACTGAGTCGGGAGTTAAACAAGAGAGAACATCTCCATGTTGCACCTCTAGAGATTTTTGCTTTGGAAAAGTAAAGGAACAATGCTTTCAATGCAACATTAAAGGTACATAAAGAAATTCAGACTCAACTGCTTAAAACTTCCACCTACCCTTCAATCTTAAGCTATCTCAATTTAGCAAAAATAGTCCCAATTAATTCTTTGTCACGTCACTTTTTAAGATGAATCAGTTTCTCTCTCTGCCTTCCACTTTCCCTCTGAGTCCTCAGTTACTTCAGTTGCTGCAAACTGAATTTAAAGAGCAAGAGATGTTTACATTCTGTTAAGTCTAGAAAGGAAGGAAAGGAAGAAGCAGAATCTTGCCCTTCCCAGTAGATTCAGGCAAAAGCAAATTTCTGCAGCCTTTCCTAGTGTCTGTGTTCCTCCCCATTAATAACTTTTGCTATGCTATCTTGTCTATACTCTAGTGATGCTTCACCCAATTTTCCCAATTTTCCTATGTGAAATGTTGGAGGGTATTGTCAACTGGCTAAGTAAATTTCAATATGTCGAGGCCCCTAACTAAGGCCCTGAACAGACCAGCGATAAATGCCGGCATTGGGGAACAGTGGTGGCATGGTGACCACACACTGGTTGCCTTGACTCCCCTCCCATGCCAGCGTCACACTACATGCCCCACAACATGATGGGTGGCATCATACTATGTCTTTGACACAGCACATAAACGCGTTGCACCAAAAAGGTGTGGAAGAGCTGTGGCGACAGCAAAAAGGGCACCGTTTCCACAGTGTCTTTTTGCGGCTTCCTTTTGCGCTGGGTTGGGGGCATGGTGTGTGCTTGCCATGTCCCCAACCCAGTACTTCCAGAGGCAGTGTGGAGCCACCTCTTGGGGCCGTCTGCTGAGCCCCTAAGGTAGCTAGGTTAAACATCTGGTTCCTCTCAACACAGTGCTACAATTTGGTGATCCTAACTTGACCTTGGAAGCACGCATACATCAGAACTGTTTAGATTGCATTCTTGTTTATCCTCGACTTGTGAAGAGAAGCTTTGAGTGCTTTTGATGACCACACATATTCTTTGCACAACAACTGGGGAGCTTTAGGCTTAGAGGAATACAATGGTGTAGTCACAAAGTGAAATTCTAGCCCACAAGGAAAGTTTTTCTAAATTTCTGCCAAGTTCATTGGTCTAAGAAGCAGAGCCATGTGTCAGGTGCTTGTGTCAAGTCAACTGGAGAGTATGATGGCTTTGGATACTGCAAACTTTAAGTTAATGGAAGGTGCTGTTTGGCTTTCCATATTATGATAATATATATGAAGGACTTTGGACACTGGTAGCTGATAATTATATTTGTATGAATTTGGTTCATTTTCATTATTGCACAAAATTTTGTGATCATTTTATTACTGCTGTGATATTTTATTTATTCTGAGGTGTGTTTATATTTCAACTTCTTTATGGAATGGAAGCCTCTTTGGAAGGGCATTTCCATCAACAAGAGATGTATAAATGTTTTGAATAAATAACTCAGATATTGCAGGAAAACAAAATATTTTATTAACTAATTGTGAGAAATGTGCCCAAGTCAAAGGACAGTGCCGATTTTGACATTATCCGCATGCTAAATGTTCACTCTGAGAGAAGAAGGAAAAAGGGAACACGGTTCTTTGTATAATTAAATACATTTATAAGGGAAAGTGTTATGATATCTATCTTGCAGCCTTTCAGCTGATTTTCTGGGTTCAACTTTTAACTGTTCCTGGTAGACTGATACTCTAGGTGTGAGTATGAGATTACCTAAATGCACCAGATCCAGTCTGATCTTGAAAGCTAAACAGGGTTATCCCTGATTAGTGCTTGGATGGGAAACTGCTAACAAACCCCAGGTGCTATTGGGTATATTTCAGAGGACTGAACTGGCAAAATCACTCTGAGTCTTCCTTGGCTAAGAAAAGCCTACAAAATTTAAAGAGTTGCCATAAGTCAGGAAACTTGAAGGCAATTTTGCACACAGAGAGAGACATGGGACTGAACACAATCAACTGAGACATCTGGTGGCATTAACTACATGAATTTATTGAGGGGATATTATTTTAGAAAGGGAATATCATTAGTTAATTTGTTTTTGTTTTTCCAGTAGTATTTTAGTGAGAGTTTCTAAGAGAGGCAGTGGCATTATTAGGTTGGGTGTGCAGGGATGACACCCGATTGGGACCTTCTCCTGCTATGGGGTGAGAAGGGGTTTTGCTGCAGTAGTGGCAAGACTCCTCTGCACCCCTCCTGACTCCTCTGCCACAGCTTTGCTCTACTCCTGAGGAGAAGGATGCCCTGACAGTGAAGCACAGGGCTGAGCATAGCCTCCCTGACCCCCCTGCTGTGAGGTCACTCTACTCCTGAGGGGGATGATGCCCTGGCAGGAGCAGTACAGAAGAGGCAAGCATGCCCTTTTGGTCACAGCTTAGAGGTCCTGCCCCCTGCCCAGAAGCTCTGTCCCCCACACCAGGTGACACCAGGTGTGAGATTGTCGCTAAAGAGAAGAACTGTCACTTTCACAAACTCCTTAAGCATTTTTCACCTCTAGAAAATGCCCTAAATTTGTTACAGCCATATTAAAACTGACTCAAGCACAACTATCAGTAAATTATCTTTGGTGCAGTACAGACCGCCTGAAAACAGTGGTCTGCAGGCATGCATTTTAATTCTGGAGGGATGCCGCAGCCGCTAGACTGCACGACATCCCTCCAGAGTTAAAATAACCCAGTTTTTACAGATTCTTTTCCCGGCGCCCTGATTATGTTGCGAGTGCGCCAATGGTGAGCTTGTGACATAATGGATGCGCCACAACATGCAGATGCTGTGCGTCCATTACGTAAAGATGGCAGAGGCCGCCATTAGTATTCCATTGCACTGTGCTAGGGTTAGGGACTGTGTGGTTGGTGCACGGTCCCTAACCCTAGAATCAGCGCCAGCATGGCGCATTCATCCCCTCTGTTCTGGGCCTATGTCATACTTACATACTTCTGCTTCAGCTTTTCATCTCTTTCTCTCCCCTACCTATATAACCAACCCACTGTCCTTCTAACTCCTCTGTTGAACTCTGTGCTTGAATGCCATGTCAACTGGCAGAATAAGGGATTTTGATTTATTGTTTTAAATTGGTCAGAAACCACACTTTCTCCTAACTGCATATATTGCCTGACATAACTTTTTCCTCCCCTGCATTCTCTCCCACTTCCCTGATAACTGGCCACGTGCATCCATCCCTTTCCTCCTCATCACTCCCACATAATGTTCACTGCAAACGCAGCATGGCTTCCTAATGAGTGTGCATGGAAATCACCTTACAAGCTTCAAAATCTAAAACTGGCTGGGGGGGGGGGAGGAATGAGGGTTCAATACTTAAATAAAAGCTACTAAAATGCAACACATTGTTTCCAATAGCATACTGTTGAAATGGAGAAATTGCCCAATAAAACCTAACTAAAGAGAAGTCTATGAGAAAAATAAATGCAGTGGTGCTGTAACTTTTAAATGACTTTGCACTCTTTCTACCTAGGGTTGCCAGAGTGAAAAATGGAGACAGCACCAGTTGCTTTAATAGTTGAATAGATTAGGAATTTCAGCAAACATTGCTTGTTACCTGGTTACATTACAAGCAACAACTGCCTAAATTCCCTCTTCTACCAGTTTTCATGCCAAATTTCATTCTGGCAAGCCTATCCATACCTGGCAATTGGCACAGGCCATCCTCAAATCTATCTCTTCTATTCTATCAAGTTTCAGATCACCTGCCTGAACCATTTCTGAGTAAATGCTAGAGAATCTACTACCCATCCACACAATCCCTTTATCAATAATGGTGGGTTGAACTTCATTCGACTGAGCCTTAACATAGGCCCTCTTGGGTCATATAATTAAAATAATGTTCTTTTCTGCACTGCAAAAATAAAGCAGTTTGACACCACTTTAAATGCCATGACTCAGTGCTATGAGATTTGGGATTAATAGTTTTGTGAGCCATTTAGCCTTCTCTGTCAGATAGCCCTGGTGCCATAACAAATTACAAATCCTCGGATTCCATTGCATTGAGCCATGTCAAACTGCTTTATTTCTGCAGTGCAGATGCAGGCAATAATTTCCATGGATGAATAGAAGGCCCTGTGCTGCTTTTTGCCTTCTTTTCTCTCTCTTGTAGTTCTTTGAACCAGCTGGTGGTAATTTGGTTGCAGGCAACAAAAAAGATTTTAGGTCTGGATCCAGTTTTAGTTCCCTCTAAAACTTCTTCTAAAGTAGCATTTACATTCCAGCCCAGTTTTACTTCCACTCTCTAACCACAGGTTTTGGAGGGGTTATCCTTGGCTTACCCTATAAATTACTTGCTCTACTTGTAGAAAGACCCTGAAGCCATGTTACCACTGTGCATGGTGTGCAAATAGGATCCAGGGCATCCTAGTTACACCTGAATTGCATGTAGAGGTAGTTAGAATGGTTCCCTGACACTTCACTTATTCCATATGAGAATCAATGTGTTGTAGTGGTTTGATTATAAATTATGTCTCTGGAGATCACTTCCCAGCTCAGCCACGAAACCCCACTGGGTAGCCTCTTGGGCAAGTCACACTCTCTTAGCCTCAGTGGAAGGCAACTACAAACCTCCTCTGCACAAATCTTGCTATGAAAACCACATGATAGGCTCACTTTCGGGTCACCATAAGTCGGAAACAACTGGAAGGTACCCAACAACAACAACACACCAAGCCTTATCTCAGAGACCTCATTTTAAAAGGCAACCACATGCTGGGGGAAAACCCATCTGTCATTACATGGTTTCTGTTCTCTTTTTGTTGTTGTTGTTGTTGTTGTATAAATAATGCTGCCTATATCAGAAATTCAGAGCCAGCCCCACTGTTAGCCAGTGAACTGACTCACTTTAAGTAAGAGACAGTTTGAAAAATCATGCATCTTACATTCAAACCATTTCACTCTTTTTGGTTACTTTTTAATTACCATTGTGGTGTAGTTAGTGGGGGGGGGGACATGTGATTTGGAGCTTCTGCCTCAGATACCATATCTGGGGAAAAGCAACAATCTTTGAAGCAGCTTCAGATACCATATCTGGGGAAAGCCACAATGTTTGAAGCAGGCCCAAACCACCTCTAGAAAAACAAGACTCCTAAACTTGGTGGATCTTTGCAATGTGCTACCATTGAGAAGAAGCAAGAAAGGGGAATGCTCCTTCTTATTTAGCACATGACCTGGAAATGTTGAGGATGGGCTGCTGAATTTCATCATGTACTTACAGTTGGCTGTGGGACAAAGTCGGGAAACAAACCAGGAGGGCAGCCACCAGATAGAGAAGGGAGCCCTCCATCATGAACTGGAGGGTCAGGCAGCAGGGAAAGCTCCAACCCAGCCTTTATTATGAGAGCCCGTTACCAAGCCAAGCCCATCTGCACTTGCTTAATGTTTAATCAGCAGATAGGGAGGAGTTTGAGCAACTGGTAATTTCAGAAGGAACTAAAAAGTCTGTCAAAACATAGAAAGAACGCTTTGTCTTTTACTTTTTAAAGCCTCAGCTAATCAGTATTATGTGTAATCTTCTCTTCTAAAGTGTACTAAGAGTTGGTGCAGTCAGCAAGCATCCCATGAACTGGGTGGTTTTAGCTTGACCACATCTAGAAAAGTGCAAAATGAAAACTGAAGCTTCTCTCTCGTTCTCTCTCTTACTGAGGAGCTTATTGCATGGATATTTAATTCAGTTTACCTCAATCTGGTTTAACCCTTAATTTGGGTGGCAAACTGATATCATTGCAAGGTTTTTGGCTCCAGTTTTGCTGCCTGAATATATCCCCACTTCCAGAGCTGTCTCCTTTTTTGATCCGAGAGTTTTCCAGCTGCTGGAACCCTCCTGGAACTGAGGATGGGCCTGGCATGTATTCAGGTGGCAAAACTGGAGCCAAAAACCTTGTGATAATATCAGGATGCCACCTAAATTTAGGGTTAAACCGGACTGAGGTAAAATGAATTACAATAAATACAATACAAAATTTATTACAGGTATCTGGCCAGCACAGTTACAAAAATTCCAATTTAAAACATAAACTGATTTTATACCACAGGTTCATGCACATGCAGATTGGAGAGTATAAACAAATGATAATTTATAAAAAGTAAGAATAGGACTGTATGATTAGGTAAACACACAATAATGAATAGGTTGTTACCACTTCATCAATAATTCCATTATATCGTGTTATAGAGTATCACATTCAAGACATATCAGTTCAAAACTACGGTCACATCTTTTGTTTAAGCAAGAATTAAACTACAAAGTGCTGGTTGGGGTAACTTCATTAGACTTTGGTCCCCAACTAGGTTAGATTGATGGTATGGTAAAATACGGCCGTACCACCTCATTTACAAATTTTACCATTAAATCAAACCATCTATACAGATATTATAGTTTTAGATTTTATAGTTGTTTTATGACAAACATGACAAGGGTTATAAACATTTTTATTTGTATACCGCCCTTCCATAAGATCAGGGCGGTTTACAGCAGTTAAAAATACATAATATACAAGCTAAAAACCATAACAAACATTACATAACATACTATAACAAAACAAAACAAGACAAAAAGCACAACAAAACAAAACCCAAAAGCCAAAAGCCCCCGGGTTAGCCAGAGTATTGCCTGTGCGGCCTGTGCGGCGGGGGGGGGGGGCTATAGGGACTTAATCGGGGAATGCAATTTGAAACAGGTAGGTCTTCAAGTCCCGTTTAAATTGGGCCAGGGAGGCAACTGAGCGGAGCTCTATGGGCAGCGTATTCCAAAGGGCCGGGGCGGCGATGGAAAAGGACCTCCTAGAGGTGGAGGATAATCTTGCCCCGGGAACCCTAAGGAGTTGCTGCCCAGATGTTCTGAGGGTGCGAGGCGGAATGTACGGGGAGAGGCGGTCCTTCAGGTATCCTGGGCCCAAGCCATTTAGGACTTTATAGGTCAACACCAGCACCTTATATTGCGCCCGGAAGCGGATGGGCAGCCAATGGAGGTTTTTTAAAACCGGTGTTATATGGCTGGCTCTGGACGTGCCAGTGACCAACCTAGCAGCCATGTTCTGCACCATTTGAAGCTTCCGGGTTTGGTATAAGGGCTGTCCCATGTAGAGTCCGTTGCAGAAATCCAGTCTCGAGGTTACCAGGGCATGTACCACAGTTTCAAGGTCCCTCTGGGCCAGGTATGGGCGCAGCTGGCGAATAAGCCGAAGCTGATAACAGGTGCTCTTGACCGTCGCATTCACCTGAGCAGTCAGGTGAAGGGACGAGTCAAGAAGCACCCCCAGACTGCGCACGGAGTCCTTCACAGAGAGCGTGACCCCGTTCAGGACAGGTGGAACCACCGTCATTCCTGGACCAGGGGAACCTATCACGAGTACCTCCGTTTTCTCTGGATTCAGCTTGAGTCGGTTTTCCCTCATCCAGCCCATTACTGACTCCAGACAGGCCACGAGAGGAGAGACGCCATCCTCGGTCACTGCATCAGTCGGAGACATAGAGAAAATAATCTGGGTGTCATCAGCGTACTGATAACCCCGCGCCCCATGTCTCCGGATGATCTCTCCCAGCGGTTTCATGTAAATGTTAAATAGCATGGGAGACAGAATGGCTCCTTGAGGGACCCCAGTTTTAAGGGCCCTCTCATCGGAGCACACGTCTCCCAGCTGCACCATCTGGGACCTCCCGGAGAGGTAGGACCGGAACCACTGGAGCGCAGTGCCCCCGATTCCCACCTCTGCCAGGCGCCCCAGAAGGATACCATGGTCTATGGTATCGAAAGCCGCTGGTATCACATGCCTTAATATTCTTCTCATCCAAACTGCACCCTCCTGAAATGACTTTATCTTAATAGAAAGATTCACCAGAGTTCGTTATATTCATGCACATCATATTTAAGTTGTAGTTCTGAACTGACAGACTATCCTGAAATCTCTTTATCCTAATAGAAAGAGCCATCAAGGTTTGAGTACACACATACACATCATATTTAAGTTGTAGTTCTGTCCTAACCGACATAGGAAAACCTACATTTATTTGTATACACTATCTCCTTAGACATGTGAACATATGGTTTTTAAAGATAGTTAAATGATACAGCAAGTAAGGACGTATTCTGAATTTAAATAAACATGTGTTATTTGATTAAATTAAAACTCTTAGGAATTAAAAATGTGGCACATAAATATATCAAATAAACACCTCTAGAAGAAAACAAGTTGAGATGGTGGTGCACAATCCCCCCACAAGTCCAAGTTGTGTTCCCAAATTTTATTCAGGGACATTTCAAAATGGAAGATAATGCTCAAAAAAGTATAAGGTTAATCCACAACAGTTAAATGTGTGGAGAGTGACAAAGGATGTATCGATCTGTACAAGTTCAAATTTTAGACCTCCTATGTGTATAATCACAACTTGGGAATAGTCAGATAAGGTGGTAAGAGGTATAAAATAGAAAATTGACATATCACTTCATAAGACACAACCCCCCCACACACACACACACACACAAAACCCAATGTTCTGGCATGTTCTAGACACTTTTTTATGTTGTGCGTTAAGAACACATATTGGTAAAGGCAATAATATTATGTATTACAATGATTTTTGTGAAATAAAATGCACAGAGATTTGCAAAGTAGTTTACAAATTACATCTACTCTTGAACATCAGGAAATCAGGAGTTAATCAGGAAATGCTGGTTATCAGCTGTTTTCCAGTAACAGGTTTGCCTTCCTGGCAACTAGTTGGATAGAAAGGGGCCCTGGATAATATCCAAAGACAATCAATTGCAACATGTCAACATATTTATGTGGGAAAACATTAAACAAATCCAGGGTCATAACTCTGGGAGGGAGAAGTGATCTATCACTACCAAGGTGGAGGGAAAGCAAGCAGAGTGAGGTGTAGGAGGCCATAGGGGCATTACAAGAAAACTAGAATGCCTCTATGGAGATGTCAAAAAATGCAGTGGAAGGGACTCTGGTGGCTTTTTGTGTGAAAGGACTTGTCAAACTGGTTCACAAATTCCTAGAGTGAGCAGGTACTCAGAAGCACTCTGTTACTGATGCTTGGCATATGCGTCCCTGCCTAAACCTCCATTTTGCACTTGGCTTTGGTTCATGAATGTTTGGGTTATCACAAGCATTGAAATCTGTCCAAGGATGATGTCAGCATTGAGTATTTATACATGCTGTTGTAGAACTAAGAACAGAGCAGGGTTTCTTATCCTGCAGCCCAGAGGTGGAAATTGTGTGGCCATACACATGTTGTTGAACTGCAGTTTCCAACATGTCTCCCCCTAAGTTATGTGGTCTAGGGATAATGAGTGTTACGGTTCAACAATATCTGTAGGGTCACACAATTCCCACCCCTGCTGTAGCCTAACAATCTTTCTGTCTAAGATGATAGAGATGGCCTCAAAATCCATAGCAAGCAGGGGGCAACTTTGCTATTTCTCCTGGACCTTTCCACAGCTTCTGATACCCTCAGATTTAGTATCCTCCTGGAACAACTGTCTGGGGAGGGGAATTAGGTATATTGGACTTCCTTGGTTCTATTGCAACCTGGATGACTGTTGCAAAAATTCTTCTGTGCCTCACAGCAACTATGTCATGGTATGGCAGAAGACTATACTTTATTCTCTTTGTTGCTCAACATCTGGATGAAACCACTGAGAGCATCTGGGGCTGGAATGCATTTGTCATCACTATGCTACGTGGACTCAGTTCTATTTCAGTTTTCAGAATATTTAGGTAAAGATGCAGAGGTGCTAAGTAAGAGTTTGGAGTTATAACTAAGTGATAACAAGTGCTGATAAGAAAAACTGGTCTTCTACACTGTAGAAATAAAGCAATCTGACATTAATTTAATGGTCATAGCTCCATAGTCATCCACACTATACAGGCTAGAGGGAAATACAAAAATGGGAAATGGTTGCACTATCCTGGGGGAAGAATTTACAAATGAATGTGAGGGGCTGTACAGACAGGTGGCTAAACACCACCTGTTTTTGGCCCAGAAGGAGGCAGCGGCAACGACATGCCACAGCCTCCAGAGGGACCAAAAAGAACCCACTTCTGGGTGGGTTCTTTTTGCATCCCAGAAGGGGTGCCATAAGTGTGCTTGCATGCCATGATGATTCTTCTTGTGCACAGCACCATTTGGGCACTCCGCATGATGAGCATCATTATGGTGTGCACCATGTAAACAGGCACGTGCCAAGATGGCGCCCAGGTGGCATGGTGAGGGCTTGGAGCATCAGAAAGCTACACCTTCACAGCGCCTACAGGCTGCCACAAAGTGCTGGTCTGTAGAGCCCCTTAGTCACCATCAAACTGCCTCACATCCCACTGGATAGCCATGGTAGCAGTCCCACTGGGTTTAAGGTACTGCTGCTTAATGCATGGTCAGTGCATTAAGTACTTCTGCTTAATGCATGGTCAGCTTCCACTTGATCCTAGATGAACATGCCAACCTGGCATGTATTGCAGAGATCTGATTGGACGAGGTTGCTGGGGTTAATCTCTCTTAATTTAGCCTACCAGGATTCTCTCTGTAGCAGCAAGCCAGACCAGGGGGTCAGTGAGGTGGAGGTGCAATGTTCTCTCAGGAGAATATCACCCAGCTGTTCAACAGTCTTCCTTCCTGAGCTAGCCAGAGTGTTCTTGGGGATGGTGTTGGAGTTCCTATGGCTTGTGATAATCATGGATCTGTCCCAACTGGTATCTGGCCCCACTCATGCTGCTGGGCATACTCTAGATGTTGTTTACTGTACACGGTGGGATGATGGTCTGGGGATGGAGGAACTCTGTAATGTTTTGTTGTCATGGACAGATTGCTTCCTATTCAGGTTTAGACTTGCTGGGACTCAGAGCCTCTGTGGGGGTTGGGAATCCATTAAGACAGTCCATCCCAGGCTTATGGATCTAAATGGATTCTTTATGGCTCCTGGGATGTTTCCTGCTGTCTTGTCGTGTGATACTGTTGAGCCCTGGCTGATCTCTAGAGTGGAAAAATGACCAGAGCAGTGGACACGATCACTCCTTCATATGGAGTGGAGGTAAACCAACCCTCTGGCTTTCTGACAGCAATGAAACAAGAGAGAAGGAGAGTAGAATCACCGTGGCAGAAAACTCAGAGTATGTCCAAGAGAAAACAGACTAAAAAGTATTTGAAAGCCTATGGTGTGGCAACGGTAGCAAGAAAGACTTTTCTGGCTAACACTATTGCATCTGCACAGAACCATTCAATGGAGCTGTTTTGAGTGGGCAGCTATAATCTGGCACAAGAGAGAACCACTCAGATTTTCTCTGATTTGGACACCTGAGTTGATAAATACAGAGTGGATGTAACCTTGGCCACTGCTTGTCCAGTGTTGATTGATAACTTCTCAGTTTGTGCAATCTGAGAATGTGAACAGGATCTTTGGAGAGATGAGAACCACCACATCTGTACTAGACCCTTGCCCTCTCTGGCTTATTAAACAGGCCAGAGGAGGAGTGGCCCAGTGAGTAAGTGATTAATGCCTCTTTGCAACAAGAAAGGGTACCAAAAGGCCTGAAGGATGCTGTGGTGAGACCTCTTCTGGAAGAAAAAAATTTCCCTGGATACTACTGTAATTATATGCCAGTCTTTAACATTCCATTTTTGTGCAAGGTACTAAGAAGGCAATGACAAACTTCCTCTGAAGAAATCTTGCCAAAACAACAACAACAACAACAACAACAACAACAACAACACCCTGCAACCTTAAGGTCACCATAAGCCAGAAATGACTTAAGGCACACACTCATGCCAGACTAATCTAATTTCTCTCCCCTCCCCTCCCTTTTTGATAGAGTTACAAGCTTGGTAGATGAGAGGAATGCTGTGGATATGGTGCATCTTGATTTCAGTAAGATCTTTGACAAGGTCCCCCATGATATCCTTGCAAAAAGCTAGTATAATGTGGGCTCGACAATACACTTGTCAGGTTTATTTGCAATTGGTTGACTGACTGAGCCCAAAGGGTATTCACCAATGGCTCCTCTTCATTCTGGAGAGCCGTGACCAGCCACAGGGTTCTGTCGTGGGCCCAGTGCTATTCAACATCATTATCATTGATTTGGATGATGGAATAGAGGGCATGCTTATAAAATTTGCAGATGACACCAAATTAGGAGGAGTAGCTAATACCCCAGAGGACAGGATCAAAATTCAAAATGACCTGAATAGATTAGAAAGATGAGCCAAAACTAACAAAATGTATTTCAACATGGAGAAATGTAAGGTACTGCACTCAGGCAGAAAAAATGAAATGCATAGATATAGGATGGGTGATACCTGGCTTCACAACAGTACATGTGAAAAGGATTGAGGAGTTAGTAGACCACAAGCTAAACATGAGTCAACAATGTGATGCACCAGCTAAAAAAAATAATATGGTCCCAGGTTACATAAATAGGAGAGTAGTGTCTGCATCAAGGGAAGGAATAGTACCACTCTATTCTGCTTTGGTCAGACCTCACCTGGAATACTGTTTCTAGTTCTTGGCACCATGATTCAAGTGGGCTATTGACAAGATGAAGCATGTCCAGAGGAGGCCAGCCAAATTGTGAAAGGTCTGGAAACCATGCTCCATGAAGAGCAACTTTGGGAAGTTTAATCTGGAAAGGTTGTTAAGGGTTGACATGTCAACCATGTTCAAATATTTGAAGATGGAGCAAACTTGTTTTGTGCAGCTCCAGAGATTAGGACAGGGGCAACGGATTTGAACTACAGGAAAAGAGATTCCACCTCAACATTAGGAAGAAGTTCCTGACAGTAAGAGTTGTTTGACAGTGGAATATGGGGCCTTGGAGAGTGGTGGAGTCTCCTTTTTTGGAGGTTTTTAAACAAAGGCTGGATGGCCATCTGTCAGGAGTGCTCTATGTCTCCCTTCATGGCAGGGGGTTGGACTAGGTGGCCCTTGAGGCATCATACAACTCTATGTTTCTAAGCATGTTGTGTTCCCAACAATTCCTGGATGAGGTGGGTTATCTAGATCCATTTCAATCTGGTTCAGGCTTGATTATAGGGCAGAGACAATATTGGTCACTTTGGTTCTGCTGGACCTCTCAGCAGTTTTTGGTACCATTAGCCAAGGTATCCTTCTCAGTTAAATAATAATAATAATAATAATAATAATAATAATAATAAATTATTTCTATTTCCCGCCTCTCCCTACAGATCAAGGCGGGATCACATCAATATCGACAATACAAATTGCAAAGTGCACAACAGATTAAAAACATTATATAACAATACTATACAATACAATACTAATCAACCAGCAGTGTTGCGTTAGGGGAATTAAAACATCTGGATTGTCGTCTGTTTTCCATATTATCAAATCAGAGTGGGAATATTCAACTATAGCAGATCGGGTGGATATGCCCACCGGAAGAGATCTGTCTTTAATGCCTTTTTAAAGGCTTCTAGTGTGGTAATGAGAAGGATCTCTTCCGGTAAATTGTTCCATAATTTTGGGGCCGCGGCTGTAAATGCTTTATGGGAAGTAGTGACCAATCTAGTTTTTGCATATTCCAGCAGGTTCTTCCCTGAAGTTCTAAGAGTGTGGGGCGGATTGTGTAGGGAGATGCGTTCCCTTAAGTAACTTGGGCCCGAGCCATGTAGGGCTTTAAAGGTAATAACCAACACTTTGTATTGCGCCCGGAAGCTAATCGGCAGCCAGTGTAAAGATTTTAATATTGGTGTAATATGGTCCGATCATGATGTTCCCGTGACCAATCTGGCTGCAGCATTTTGGATTAACTGAAGCTTCCAAACTTGGTACAAAGGTAGCCCCATGTAGAGCGCATTACAAAAATCTAAGCAAGAGGTTACCAGTGCATGCAGCTTTGCTTCAAGGTCTCTCCGAGCCAGGTAAGGGTGCAGCTGGCATATCAACCGAAGTTGGTACCAAGCACTCCTGGCCACTGTCTCCACATGAGATGTCAACTGTAGAGACAAGTCAAGGAGCACTCCCAAACTGCTAACCTCATCCTTTAGGAGAAGTGTAACCCCATCCAGGACTGGTTGACAAACCTCCCCACCCAGGTCAGGTGTTCCTTTCGCAAGTATCTCTGTTTTCTCTGGATTCAACTTGAGCTTGTTTTCCCTCATCCAGCCCATTACCGACTCAAGACAGGCATTTAGAGGAGAGATGCCATCCTTGGTCACTGCAGTAGTTGGGGACACGGTGTCATGGCCAGCCAAGATCAGCTCTCGGAGGATGAGGAGAAGGATGAGCCTCCTCCAGAGCAAGGGCTGATTGAGGCAACGCCAGGTGCTGTTCCTGCCCTGCCAGGTCCCAGCTGTGATCCTCCAGCCCCAGAGGAGGAGATTCAACCAGGTCCTAGTGCCGAAGAGAGGCCTTCTATGGTACCATTGCCTAGTGGGGACTCTGGGGACGAAGCTTGCATGCAGGTGCCTTCTTTCAAAGAGAGAAGAGCCGAGAGTGCTTGCAGGCGCAGATCACAGAGAATTGCCGAGAGGCAATTAGCCAACCAGCCTCAGGTGGCACGAGGGAGAGTTTCCCTTACTTAAGTGGGAGAGAGACTAATGCTGGTTGCTAGAGTTTATTGCATGATCCCTCGGCGTGATTGCTGCTAGCACTAGCTCCTAGATTCTTTGTTACCTTGACCTCGGACCAGACTTCGTTATCTCTTGGCTGTTTTGACCCTGGACTGTTTGACTACGCTGTTTCCCGGTATCCTGACTTCGGCTTGACTTTCGGAACGTTGGAATCTCTGGAATCCTGACTTCGGCTCGTATTCTTGACCTGTCCTCGGACTGCTTCTTTGCAGGGTCTGCTTTACTTCCACTAAACTAAAGGCTCTGTTATCAGCTATGGTCAGTGTTGCTGGCAGCTTTCCCGGACACACGGAGAGATGGAGTTGGGTGTCATCAGCGTAACACGGCTTCATGTAAATATTAAACAGCATGGGAGACAGGATGGTGCCTTCAGGGACACCCGATGTCAGCTTCCATTTACGAGAGCAACTGTCTCCCAGCATCACCATCTGGAGTCTGCCTGAGAGGTAGGATCTGAACCACTGCAACACAGTGCCCCCAATACCTAAACCCCTCAGGCGTTCCAGAAAGATACCATGATCTATGGTATCAAAAGCCGCTGAGATGTCCAAAAGCAACAACAGGGTCACACTTCCCCCGTCGATGCCCAGACGGAGATCATCGACCAAGGCGACCATGGCAGTCTCAACTCCATAACCTGCCCTGAAGCCAGTTTGAAATGGGTCTAGATAATCGGCTTCGTCCAAGACAGCCTGGAGTTGGAAGGCAACTGCCCTCTTGATCACCTTGCCCAAAAATGGTAACAAAGAGACTGGCCTGTAGTTGTTTCTAACCAGGGGATCAAGGGAGGGTTTTTTCAAGAGTGGTTTGACCACTGCTTAAGTTTAATGGAAATATCCCCTCCCTGAGAGATGCATTGATAATAATTTGAATTAAGGTTAATACTGCATCCCCTCCCTGAGCGGTCAGCCAAGATGGGCAGGAATCTAGAGGGCAAGTTGTCTTCCTTACGTTTCCAAGCAGCTTGTCCACTTCATCAGTATTCACAAGCTCAAAGTGATCCAGTCTAACACAGTCCACAGAGTCGCTGGACGCCTCTCTTATAGTATCTGTTATAATACTGGCACTGAGATCAGCCCTTATATGAGAGATTTTATCTGCAAAAAAGTCGTTAAATAAGTCACAGCAGGCTTTGGTAGGTTCTAAAAGTGGGTTCAGGGTGGGAAGTTGTTTCAACTCTTTAACCACCCTGAACAGTTCTGCTGGATGAGACTCTGCTGATGCAATACAAGCAGCATAGAACGAATTCTTTGCTGCATCGATTGCCACTCCATAAGAATGAAGAAAGGGCTTATGGCGTATCTTGCCAGATAAACGGTGGTGTCTCCACCAGTGGCGCTCTAGTCGTTGCGCGGCTTGCTTCATTTTTCGAAGATCTTGAGTGTACCATTTTTTTTGTCAGAATTGAGCCAGAAAGGACATTCGGGAGCGATAGTGTCTATAGCCCTGGTAAGATTATTATCCCAGGTATCAACCAAGACTTCGACAGAATTGCCGTCTTTCCCAATCATAAGACCCTCTAGGGAAGGGGTCGGCAACCCCCGGCCCACGGGCCGCATGCAGCCCACCAAGGCTGGCAGACCGGCCCGAGCCCGGTCCTGCCACCGATTGCCAAAGGCCCCGCACCGGCGGCAATCCACGGCAGAACCGGGCCCCTCACGCGGGGCCTTTGGCCTCTCGGACGAGAGGCTAAAGATCTCTTGCGTGAGTGCGCAGAGCCTTTGGGGGGCTGCCAGCCTCCTCCCTCCTTCTCGGCCTCCGCGGTGGCCGGGAAAGAGCCCATGGGGCCGGGAAAGAGGGGGAGGCCTCCAGCGCTGGCGGCCCCCGCCGGCTCTTTTGCCAGTCTCTGACGGGGCCTGGGGCCCTTTTAGGGGCCAGCAAAGAGGAGGAGGCTTCCAGCGCTGGCCCCGCCCCCGAAGGGTGGAAGCTCCGCCCCGGCATGCGGCTCTGCCCCCGGAGGGTTAAAGCTCCACCCCCGGCACGCGGCCCCGCCCCCAGGGGGTGGAAGCTCCCCCCCCAGCTTCAGCCACCCAGTTGTCTGAGGGACAGCAACCTGGCCCCTGGCTCAAAAGGTTGCCTACCCCTGCTCTAGGGCCTCTTGGAATCTTTTGGGTTCCATCAGCCTTCAAGGGCGGACCATTTTAATAGGTCCTCCACCCCTGAGGGGGGTCTGGATAGTAGCCTTCAGTCCCACCTTGACCAAGTAATGATCCATCCATGACAGGGCGGTGGTTTGAATTACCTCCGCCCACGGATATTCCTGATCCGTAGTAAACAACACATCAAGTGTATTACCAGCACAATGTGTTGGAACTTAAACTATCTGGGACAGGCCCATGGTAGTCATGGAAACCATGAACTCCCGAGCTGCGCCTGTTAGGTCTGATGAGCCGGCCTCGAAGGGGATGTTGAAGTCCCCCAGGACGAGAAGCCTGGGGGACTCCAGCACCAGCTCCGAGACCAGCTATGTCAGCTCGGCCAGGGAGTTTGTTAGGTTACGGGGTGGATGGTAGACTAACAGAATCCTCAGACTGTCCCTAGTCTTCAAAGTCAGGTAAATACACTCAATGTGGTCAGTCAATAGGTTTCCTAGTCAAGGTGATGGCAAATTTATGGACCAGGGCAACTCCTCCCTCTCGCCCACTTTCCCTCACCTGTTCCTTAATGGTAAACCCAGCTGGGAGGGCCTTAGCCCAGGTCACACTGCTATCATCTCCAAGCCAGGTTTCCGTAAAGCAGGCCAAGTCGGCTTTTTCATCCTCCAAAAGATCGTATATTATGTGTTACTTCTTTGGGATGTGTCTCAGAAGTGCTGTTCTAGTGGGTCTGTCTTTCTAGGAGTAGCAAGAAAATGGTTCTGGAGAAATCCTGCTTGACTTCTTGGCCATTGGCCTGGGAGTCCCTCCGGGTTCAATCTTGTCCCTGTGCTATTTAACATCTACAAGAAACCTTTTTTAAAATATTTTATTTCATATTAAAATACAAATATACAAGTATACAAAACTACATGACATACAAATCTATAAATCTAAATGACATACATATATACCTTTTCGACAAACATAAAAAAGTCATTGAAATTTTTACAATAATCTTTTATGAATCTTCCTAAATCATTTAAAGTCACCTTATCTTAACCAAGTTTCTAGATTTCCTTTACATTTGATTTTTTAAAAATTGTTAATCCCGTATCTTTTCTGTTCTTATTTCTAATTATTTCAAAATTATTTCAAATTATTACCGGACTCATCCCATGTTAATACTAAAGAGGAAAAGGTGGATGAAGTCATCCCTAATTCTATTCTTTTGTCCTAAAAAAGAAAAAAAAAGGGAAATGATTTTCAAAGATCAGAAATCAGTAGCTTAGAAATAAAGACTGTGACCAGTCTGTAAGCAGGTCAGATCAATGTGAGAATTTATTTGTACAGTTAAGACTCATATACTCCGAAGAATAAGGGGTAATAAGGAGAGGCTTGCAGAGAAAAATCTAAACAAACAATTCTAATCAATAGGTGGAGGTGATGGGGAACATGGGGAACCTACGTATACAGCAGGGAATTCCCCTTGGCTTACCGTCAGATCTGTGGTTGACCTGAGGAATTTCTTCCTTCTCAAATTACTGGCTGGCAACAATATCTGTTACTGTGAGTTGCAGGACACGTAGTCACTCACCCCATCACTATGGGACAGGAGGAGGACTTTCACCTGCTCCTGGAATTTCCTCCTAACCTGCTTGCAAAGTGGCTGTCTCACCGTCTCTTCTGAATTTCCATACTTCAAAAACAAACTATCAAGAATCTTCCAAAACAGCAATATTTGGGGACCAAAACAAAAATGCCATTAAGAATTAAGAACACAAGTGTTCAAGTTGTCCAGAACCGGTCTTCTGTAATGTGTCATTCTTTCAAACTGCTTCTAAAAAATTACCTTGAAAGAGCATTATCAGGCACTTTTAGAAACATTGGAACTAAAAAAAAAGGTTTTAGGCTATTATTTGATCAAACCTGGGGTATTTTTTCAAAGTAATAAAGCATGTAATGCAACATGCTAACATCTTCAACATCCAGTGAGTAATAGCAAAGAGTTACTGGTATAAGCTATATTACACCTGTAATTCAAATATCAGATGAAATCATGCAGGTTGACACCATTTTAACTTCCATGGCTCAATGTTATTGAATGCTGGGATCTGTAGTTTGTTATGGCACCAGGATTCTCTGACAAAAAGCTAAATGTCTCCCAAAACAGCAAATCCCAGACTTCCACAGCATTTAGCCATGGCAGTAGTGTAATGTTAAACTGCATTATTTCTGCAGTGCAGATTAGACCACACTGGACTTCCATGGAAGGTAATTTCCTTGATATGGGAGGCAATTCTCAAAGAAGAGTAGTTTTACACTGAACATTAATCTTCATTTATAACCTACAAGGAAGTTGGCAGTCTGCAACTGGAGCCCATCATAAAGAGGAATTGTACCATCAGCACCGGAAACAGCTTTGGAAAGGTGACAAAAACAGTGAAAAACTGAGGAACCATCTTGCTGGTTCCTCAGTTTTTCACTCTTTTCACACTTTATAACCCAGCATTCTCTCTCCAACAGCTACTAACAAGATGCCTTTGGGAGTTCACATGTAATATGTGAAAGCAAAGCCCTTCTTCTCTTTTTTTTATTTTATTTTATTGAAATATAAAAATACAAAATGTTAGTCTGGACAACTTTCACATTCACAATAACAACAGTATAACCTGACATCACAAACAAACAAACAAGTAGACAAACAAAACCAATGCAATATACATACCAATCCAAAGACTTACATCTGAAAACACATTTAACATATAACTATTTTGCAAGAATTCTTCATATTCTCTTAAACACTTCCTAGTTTCCTATACTGTACTTGTTCTAACAAAGCTGAGTCATAATTACTAAAAAAGATAAATTCTATGCGTAAGATTGGGATTCGTAAGCAAATTGGTACATTAACTAACACTATCAGTATCAGAACATTTCAGAGACTATTATACTAAATACATTTTCTACTTTTCAATTTACATTCAATATTCCCATTTCAGAACTAATAGTATTTTATATCTCAAAGAGTAGGGACACTTAACAAAGAGGTCTAGCCTTAGAGTATAAAAGGTAAAAAGAGCGCAAACAATCAAATTGCTAATTTGGCAAAGTCATACATTCTCCATTGTTTCCAGCTGTAGTTCTGTACACATACCCATTCTTTTTCTTCTTCTTTAAGTCTTTTTTCTTTCAATGTTGCTGTCAGGATGTCCATCTGCATAGCATGGTTGAGATCGTTTAGCCATTCTTCTTTAGTTGGTAGAGTGTTACTCTTCCAGTGTTTAGCATATAAAATCCTTGCTGTCATTATCATGTACAAAATGATGTGTCTGTTCGGCTTGCTATTTCCTGCCACATTACTTAGATTTTCTGGTATCATATTTAAGAGATAGAGTAGAGGATCAAATGGTATGTTACACTGTGTAATAACTGCCACCTGCCGGCCTGTGAGGGAGTGAACAGGCAGGTCCAGCTCCATCAGGGCTAGCCTGGAAGAAGGAAGAGCCCTCCCTCCAATCCATCTGCCTTGGTCCAGGCCTCAGAGGGAGAGAAGAACCACTGGACCTCATCCCCTTTCCCTCCACCATTCCCTTCTCCTTTTGTTTTGTGTCTTTTAGATTGTAAGCCTGAGGGCAGGGAACTGTCTGATTAAAAATAATTGTAAGCCGCCCTGAGAGCCATTAGGGCTGAAGGGCGGGATATAAATACCTAAATAAATAAATAAATAAATAAATAAATTCAGTTAATGCAGTATGAATTGTCTTCCAAAAAGATGTTGCCATTTTACAATTCCACCACATGTGAAGGAATGTACCATTAGCTTTATGACATTTCCAACAATCTGAATTTGCTGTCTTATAAATATGTTTTAACTTATGGGGAGTAATATACCAACGATGAAACATTTTTAAAAAATTTTCTCTGTAGTTTTGGCACAGCGTAAAGTTGTTAGATTCTTTGAGTGTCTTCTCCCATTTAGACAGTTCTATGGGTTTTCCCACTTCTTGAGCCCAGACCACCATACAGTGGTACCCCGGGATACGAATGCGCCGCCTTACGAAATTTCCGGGTTACGAAAAAAATCCATTTAAAAACATTGTTCCGGGTTACGAAGGTTATTTCGGGTTACGAAGAAAAATTTGGTGCTTTTCGGCGCGATTTCACACGGAATCGCAGCTTTCGCTATTAGCGCCTATGGGCTTTTCGGCTAGCGAAAGTTTCCGGGTTACGAAAGCGGCGGCGGAACGAATTAATTTCGTAACCCGGGGTACCACTGTACTGTGTTTTATTTCTTCATGTTCTAAATCTCTCTCTTTAAGTGCCTTGTAATACTTTGAGATATGACCTTTCTCCGTATCAAATAAGATTTTATCTATGATCATAGTTTCCTTACTCAGTCCAGGCTCTTTTTAATCTTTTTTCATTTTGTCTGACAGTCGTGCATAGCTGAACCAGTCAGTGATCTTCCCTTCTTCTTTGAGCAGGTCAAACGATTTGAGTGTAGGAGAAGATACGGGGTATGAAGGAGAAGTAACAGCCCGGGTTCGGAACACGTGGTCTGCAGAGATCAACAGGCGTTACCTGCAGGGACGCCGGGAAGGAGGAGGTGGAGACTGGGACCACCCAGTGGAAAGTTTCTTCACCATGCGGGTACACCCCTTGTCCCTGGAAGACGACGGAGAGCCATTCCAAGCCAGGCCGGTGATTAACCCAGGGCCAAGACTCTTGTGGGACATACGAGGGCGGTGTTGGCCTGCGGGACCTCTCTCAGTGCTAGGGAATCCTGGGAATTGTAGTTTATTGTGGCACCAGAGCTCTCTGACATGTCTCACAAAATGGCTCATAAATGTAGTTTCCAGAATTTTCTAGCATTAAGCCAGGGTAGTTAAAGCGGTTTCAAACTGGATTATTTCTGCAGTGTGTTTTGGACCTATATTCTCGGGTATGAAGATCATTTTAGATGATGGAAAATGTGACATTTAGATGATGGAAGAAGCAACATCTATCAGTTGAGACAAGGTATGCTACATGTGCCAATTACACCAGTTGCCCCCTGGACCTTACTGCAATCTGTCTACATGACATAGGGCCAAAGCTCCAATTTGAGAGCGGACTATCTTCATGAGTAAATGGCAGTTCTACACCAAATCTGATCTATCTGTGGCTAAAACTGGATTTTAAAAATTGACCTTATGCTGTAGATTTTGCAGAATGCGGGATGGCGGTTTACCTACATGTCCCACTGTGCTGCCTGGTACTGCTGCTGTTGGCATGGCTGTCTACACAGTTCTCCTGCTGAAGTCACAATAAGATGCCCAGCCATGTGATCAATGCTGGGCACCTCATTTCTGACTTCAGAGGGTACAACTACCACCAGTGGGAGGCACAGCAGGACACATGTGTAGACAGCTACTCCCAGTTACTCTGGAGTATGGAGGTACCAAGGGTAATCCAGTGCAGCTCTGGGACCAAAATACTCCAGGAGCAACCTGGAGTATTTGGGCTAGTGTGTAGATGAGCCCTGAATCAAGTTGGTTTAGCTGGTGATGGAGGGATTAACCTGACAAGAGGTTATTCTGACAAGGACCCTTCACCCTAAATGTTGGCAGCGGATTCATGTGCTGGAGAGATACTGGACTAGTTTTAGTTTATACTGCTATGCTTTGACTCAAAATGAAACCCTGATCCTGGCTGCCTCCTTGCAGGTACATGCTCATCACACCCAGCATCTTACGTGTGGACAGCGAGGAGACCATCATTGTGGAGGCTCATGATCACACTAGCCCTTTTTCAGTTCAAATTAGAGTCTTTCATTTTCCTGAAAAGAATAGCTTGTTCGTGACGGAAGTCAGACTAAACCCTGATGATGGCTTGGTTGAAGCAAAGATAAAGGTAGGCAAGGACTAGAGCCAAATGGGAAAAAAATGGTTGTCACTTCTGCATCATGGTATATTCATACAGGAATTCTTGCTTGGAGGGTTTTGCTAAAGTGAAGATGAAACTGGAGGCTTGACAATGTTTTGTAAAGCTAGGATTTTACATTTAGTAGAACTAAGCAGAGAATCTTTTTCCTACCAGAGAATTGGCTGGATGAGCAGGAAGGTTGTATCTTTGAATCCTATCCTATGTGATGGAGTGGGTGGGTTATTTAATACAATAAAATAATACTATAGAAAAAAGAGTCAGCCTAGCCTTCTCCATTATTTTCTACATCATGTTTGAGAATGAGGCAGCCATTCAAATATTGTGTGTTAGGAAGGATCGAATTAGAGGAATTTAATTAGCTCAAATATCTACAAGAGGCATGTCCTAACAACGCACGCACAGGAGCGTGTCCCTATATGTATACCAGAGGTCTCCTAGTCCACCCCCAAGAGAAAGAGACTTGGATACCAATGAGGTGCAATTAAACTATGAACATTTATTAAAGTCACACAACAAAGGGGATCACACATGCACACACACATTCAATGCTATAGCAAGGGAGGGGTGAGTTTGGGGAGTAAAGGAAGGAAGAGAGAGGCACCGTTGGGAATATTACCTTAGACGTCTTCTCCAGGAAGTTGGATGCAATGTAGAATGGATGGTGGATCACGGCCGCGGGAATCGGGAAAGGAAAGAGTGGCCGCAGTGGCTTAAGAGCTGAGTTCTGGCGGGCAAAGCTAACTAGAGGCCTGGTGACAGTGAGCTTGGCTTTGCTCAGTGATTTCAGAGGAGCTAGGTGATCCGGAATCTCAGGCTCAAACAACTTAATGCTCAAAGGCCCAGTGAGAAGCTGAAAATTCGGATCTTATATAGGGCTGAACGGGCCGTCAGGCTATGGCTTGCCTGTGAGACAAAGGCGTTGATTGCTTGGGCTTTGTCTAAGCCAAAAGCTACACAATAGTTGCACAATGCATGAGGTCTGACACTTTTCAGGAGAGCAGATACCTTGATGGCCGAGCCGTTAAGTTAATCACTGGCTCATTAAGAAGGAAGCCACAGCTATTGTCTTCCTTGTGCTGGTCCCTGCGAGTCTGGTTTTGCAACTACCAAAACTTCCTCTGAAAGATTTAAATCTACCTTTTTCCTGAGACCATGCCTTGGCAGGGCAGCTGGCTATGTGGTCTCCTCACTTTTAGGTTAATGTCGGATCACTGTGGGGTCACTCAGGGGTCATGGCTTCAGACCGCATGGCACCCAAAATTTTATATAAAACCATACTTGGTAACATGTGGTACTGCAAGTTAATGCAGGCCTGGCCAATGGTAAAGAGTGCTGGGAGTTGCAGTCCAAAAATATCTAGAGGCTAGTGTGATTCCCAGTTTGTTTTACATAGAGATCCATTTGTGCCACCACCATAGAATCGGAGCTTGAAGCTGTAAAAAAAAAATCCTTACAGCCATATGTGTGCA
This sequence comes from Sceloporus occidentalis, assembly GCA_023333645.1. NCBI lineage: Eukaryota > Metazoa > Chordata > Lepidosauria > Squamata > Phrynosomatidae > Sceloporus > Sceloporus occidentalis. The sequence goes on along the minus strand of JALMGF010000001.1, from coordinate 185,081,761 downwards.
TTGTTTGCCTTCAAGTCATTTTTGACTTATGGCGACCCTAAGGTGAACCTATCACTGGGTCGTCCTGGCAAGTTTTTTTCAGAGGGGAATTGCCATTGCCATCCTCTGAGGCTGAGAGAGTGTGACTTGCCCAAAGTCATCCAGCAACTTTCCATGGTCAAGCCAAGATTTGAATCCTGCTCTCCCAGTGTCCTAGTCTAACACTCAGACCACAGCACCACTTGTAAACCACTTACACCAAACACAGTAAATGGGTATTACAGGTAATAATGTAGTCCCTACTTACTATATTATATGACATAATGTTTTCTTGCTTGCATTTATCCAGTATGCTTCCTCAGCAGTACCTTTTGACATCTCTAGCTCATTCAATTTTGGGGTTTTTTTATCCCAGTTCACACTCTGACTTTATTTTCTTTAAACTCTCCTCTAAATTCCATCCCCAAAATTGCTCATCAAAAACTATAATAGTTTGTTGTGTATCATAGGCATAGCCATGTTAATCTGGAATATTTGTATGCAAAGAGACTCATTTCTGATTTGGTATATGTTGACTGATGTCTGTCCAACCTCTCATCATCCTGTTTTTAGAAAATCAAAGAAAAAATGGACACAAAAGCAGTTTTGTGGAGGACAGCTCAGAAAAAGTTGAGGGTGAAAGGCAAAATATGCTGTTTGCTATTAATGCAAGCCATTTTTCAAAAATGAACAAGTGAACACAAGTGATGGCAAGAGAGCAGAGTGCCCAAGTTCCACACTTATAAACCACATCCAGGTGGTGACATAGAGGTGGCACCTGTAATGATGGCACTATCATGGCAGTGGAAGTTCCAGTTACCACTAAAAACTGACAGATTTTAAAGTTTATTGTGTATTCCTCACCTGGGAGAGAAGGAATCAATTAGACTAGGGCCCTATATGGCCTTTGCTTTAAACCAGTACAATCTAATTGTTGTTGTTGAACAAGAGAGGGGTTTCACTCCAAGGACTGCAATTCGGTTTACAAGGATAACAATGGAAGTGGCAGAGGGTCCCTTCATTATGCACTGGCCATAAAACTGTGAAGTCACCATTCCTTTTAAGCTCTTGCTTCTGAACACCAGGTGTTTGTTCAGGTGGAGGATAGAAGGGTGGGATCAGGAGATGGCAGAGAAACAACATGCCCTGTTTACATTAGAACTGGATTAATTAAAGTTGAGAGCCATTTTTTTAACATAGAGACACTTCCTAGGAGATTATCCAAATAAGAAGACATGAAAAGCAGAATAGGTTTTTGTTTGCTTGGATTGGGACTAATTTTCCAGGAGTCAGAATGGAAACTTGTGTATGGAAGCCCTCTTGACATTTCTATATTGGTTACTTTTCACCAAGTTCATTTATTGATAATCTTTCTGAAACAGGATATATATATATATATATATATATAAATATTAACTTGCTCTTGAATGGAACACTCTTCAAGAATCAAATATGAATCATTAGTTCACCCAAGTTCACCTTCCTTCGGCCTGGTACACACGGGTGCTTTGTGGCGTGGTGGCTGTGATTTTAGGGTTCAGGAGCACACAGCAACCGCACACTCCCGAATACTAATATGTACGGACATATGCCATGATGCCGCCGTCGCTGTACAGTGACCAGATGTTGTTGGCAGGAAGTGGTGTCATGGGGACACCCCTTCCTGCTTCCAGCATCACAAAAAAGAAGCCACTCTGGGTTTTGCTGCAGCATAGACACGGGGCAAAAACGGACGGCACAGAGCCGTCCATCTGTACTGCCCCTCACTTCCTGATCTTTATGTACCTTCTAGAATAAATATTTCTTGGGGCCACTCTCCCTTTAGAGTTTATCACACAGCAAAATAAAACTTTTTACCGCTCCCAAATTCAAGCCAAATTCGGGCTGCCCCCTGGTGTTATCTCACGGCTTTTGTCCCCAAAACTGCCATCCAGGTACAGCCTGGTTACAATACTGGTCCCTGAACTCACTTCACCAGCTATTTTTCAAAGTCGGAAAGCTCTCAACTTTGAAAAATGGCTGCCAAAGCTAGTTCAGGGACCAGTATTGGAACCAGGCTGTACCCGGGTGGTGGTTTTGGGGACAAAAGTTGTGTGATAACACCAGGGGGTAGCCCGAATTTGGCTTGAATACAGGAGCGGTAAGTTGCTTTATTTAGCTGCTCACTAATGTCTCTGAAAAACAGCATGAGATGGTAACATGTTTCTTTTTTTCTGTTTAAAAAGAATATGATATTAAAAAGAATATGATATTGCTATCCAAACCTTTTCTTTTTTCGTTTCTTTTTCTTTTGGTAGATTCCAGCCATAGAGAAGAAATATGGAAACCACTATGTGTACATCCAAGCTACCAATTCACTCTTCACTCTGGAGACAATTGTTCTTCTATCTTTCCACAATGGCTACATTTTTATCCAGACTGATAAAACCATCTATACACCTGGATCAATAGGTAACATACAATGATATTTGGCTGACACTCTGCCACATAGGTGGCATCACATACAACCTGGTGGCTGAACACAAAGGCCTCATTCTTCATGGAATATGAGGTTGTTTGCTCCCTCACTGAAGGAAAGTATCTAGTCTAGAGAGTTATGTGTCTTGATATACCCAAAAGGGAATGAGAAAGCTTTTAGTTGTTGATGTGAAAGCAGGTAAGGATCGAGCTCTCAGATTCTGATGCCTCTTCCAAATTGAAGCCTAAATTGGGAGACAGCTGGGTCCTACTGCAAGGATTTTGCCACCAAAGCCGCTGAGCAAGTACAGCCCAGCTGCATTCTGGGTCCCAGGCGAGCTCCAGTGGCCTTATTTCAAAGCCGAGAGCTTTCTGACTTGGAAAAATGGCTGCCAGAGCTTGCCTGGGAACCAGGATGCAACTGGGCTGTACATGCCCAATGGTTTTGGTGGCAAAATCCTTGTGGTAGGACCTGGTTGCCTCCCAATTTAGGTTTCACTTCAGAAGCAGTAAACCAGGTTATTTTGGCTATATGATAAGCTCCATCATGATAATGAGACAGTGAGATTTTGTTTCCATTTTCAGTTAAGCATGTTGTCTTTTTTCATCCTGGCAATGGTTTAGGATAGAGCTGACTCTGGTTTAGGACAGGACTGGGAATCACGAGGCCATCCAGACATCACTGGACTTCAATTTCCAGCATTCCTGAACACTGGCCATGTTGTCTAGGGCTGCTGGGGAGTGGTACTCAAACAGCTTCTGGAGTGCTGCATGATTTCTAGGCCTGATTTAGGAAAGCAAGCCAACTTCAAATTGTGGGTTTACAGTCTTCATTTGTTTCCCTAAATCAAAAGCCACACTCAAAGATACAGCCATGTTAGTCTTGAAAATCAGTATGTAAAGGGATCTTGTAGCACCTTTGAGATTAAATAAAAGGAAGAAGCTCGTAGTAAGTAACACTGTTCCTAGTTCCCAGTTTGGATATTACAAGTACCTGCTCTTAGCTGAACACAAATGAAAATTTCTGGTCCCTTTATCATGGCAGTTCTGAAGGTTGAGAAGGAAGAGAGGAGTGCAGAATAGAGGAGTGTACCTTAAGTGCAAACACAGAGTAATTTTTTGTGGATTTTATGGGCTATGTGGCCATGTTCTAGAAGAATTTGTTCCTGACGTTTCACCAGTATCTATGGCTGGCATCTTCAGAGAATGCTGGCATGGAAGAGAGTGGGGTATATATATATATCTTGTGACACTGTGTAGGGAGGAGTGGTTTCCATGTTAATCTGTGTATTATTCTGTTGTTGAAATGTCAGGAACATGGCCTAGAACATGGCCACATAGCCCAAAAACCCTACAGTAAACTATGGATGCCAGTCATGAAAGCCTTCGATTTCACATGGCCAGTGTAAAATCCTAAGTCTTCCATGTCAGCTGTTGCTAGACACTTGACTACTGGAGTCCAGCATATACAGTAGCTGCTCCATGTCAGATGTTCTTAGACTTACTGGCTATCGAGTCAGAAGTTTTAAACATTATGAAATAATTGGTTGCGTACTGGTAAATGACTGGCATTTAATCACAATCAGAAAACATTAGCCACCAAGATTTGCAGAACATCAAGAAATTTTGCAAATAGTTTTGGGGAGCAAGTTGGTTTCTACTTTATGTCTGGAGAAGATGAAATAAAAGTGTGTTAAACAAAGTGAGGGCTTTTGGGCAAAACAGTGTGGCTAAATGCAGAAGAAGACAGGGCTCTCATGCCAGTAATAGTTGCATGCTGTTGTTGTGCGCCTTCAAGTTGTTTCCAACTTATGGAGACTCTAAGGTGAACCTATCCTGGGGTTTTCCTGGCAAGATTTATTCGGAGGCCATTGCCTTCCCCTGAGACTGAGAACATGTGATTTGCCTAAGCTCATTCAGTGAGTTACATGGCCATAATGGGAATTGAACCCTGCTCCCCAGAGTCATAGTCCAATAGTCAAATCACTACGCCACACTGACGAGGAGATTTAGATGGCACTAAAGTGAAGCCATCCTCTCCTCATCTGTAAACCAACAATCTTAGCTATCTTTTCCAATTATGATTTCAATGCCATTGAGAAACTTCTTGCAAATAGGATACCTTCCCTTGTATAATAATCCAGAAGGCAGACAGGTTAGACATCTCAGCAGATATGTAATATCAGGTACTTCTACTGAAACAAAATAAATAATTGGAATTTCTGCAATCCAGACTCAAAACAAATGTAACATTAACTTCCTCTACTTATGGAACCCTAGCTAACTGACATTGGGGTGGGGTGGGGTGGGATGGAGTGGGGAAGAAAGATTAGCAGGTAGGTTTTGCTTACACACAATCACAGTTTCCTCTAGTGACAAATCTCTGAAAACCAAAGTGGGATGGGATGACAGCAATACAACTACCACTCCCAGGACCCTTTGAGGGAAGCAAGGAAAATATCAAGGTGTTGTAGGTTATATTTCAAAGAAAGGAACTGGCAAAATAAACTGGTGTCACTAGGGTTGGTGTCTCACACACACACACACACACACACACACACTGACCTCCTCCCATTCCACACCCATACAGAATCCTTAATAATGTTTTTGAACTAATGTTACTCATAAAAAATAATTCCCATATGTTACTGAATGTAATGGTAATAGTTGTGACATAAACAACTAGCAAAATTAAAATTATACCCTTAAATTACAATATCACATGCACAAAGTAAATGTGTTTACATGTGTGTGTGTGTGTGTGTGTGTGTGTATAGAGAGAGAGTTTTTCGTGTGGTTAAAGTGAAACTTTGGTAGAATGTGCTATTTTAAAATAAATAAAAATAAAAAATTTAAATTTTGACATTTTAAATTTAAATTTAAAAAAACTGGGGCCTCTCCTTTCCCCTCCCACTGAACCTCAACCCTTTCACTCTTTAACGTTTTAAAGATATACAGGCAAATACCACAGCCTATTTCTGTCTAAATGCAGGTGTTTGAGGAGCAGTGGGGTGTCATCTGGTGCAGTCGGCACCCCCCCACACACCCCTCTAGTGATGCCACTGCCTGAGAAAACCCTGTGGAATTCATGGGGTCACCATAAGTCAACAGGCAACTTGAAGGCATGTACACAGAGAGAGAGAGCATGAGGAATGCACAAGACAATATAGCTGTATCTAGATATAGACAATGTTCTGAAGAAGACAGAGGATGTTTATAGCACTGGGAAATGATGGCGAGAGTAATACCAATACAGTTTTCTACCCTGCAACGTTTTAAGGATGAAAACTGGGACACAATCAACACCAGAGTGCAATCAATATGGCAAAAGTTATTAATGAGGAAGATCACACAAGCTGAGGGAGGCTAAGGCTGTTTGCTTTTGCATGAACCTCCTGGAAAAGACAAGAGTCCTCATGCCATTGCTGGATTAACGGAGTACTGCACTTTGAACTCAGTGTGCAGCAATAAAATAAGTTGAAGACAAGGGGGGAAAGTGAAAGGAGAGAGAAACTGGAACTTTTTCAGCAGCTGAAAAAGTGAAATGACACAGGAATAATCAGAACTGTCCCTGTCAAATCAGGACATTTGGGGGAAATGGATTTTATAACTAGCCCTGCATGTTTATGTCTATGATACACATGCGCACAACACTTTGGAGTAATGTTTCTGTCTTTTGCTTAGTGAAGTATCGACTGTTCACTGTTGGACACGTATTGGACCCTCAAAGAAAGATTGTTGATGTATCGATTGTGGTAAGAAAATATTAATTCATCCTTCTTGTTTCTCCTCCTGGAATATCCATTTTCCTCCTACTGCCAAGACTCTGGTCCATGCTCTGGTCATCTCACGACTAGACTATTGTAAGCTCCTTCTTGCAGGGCTTCCTCTCTCTCACCTCCGTCCTTTAATTTCTATCCAGCATTCAGCTGCACACGTTATTACATCCACCCACTGTTCCAACCATATCTCTCCTTTATTATCATCCCTTCACTGGCTCCCCTTCCCCTTCCGTATTCAGTATAAGCTCCTGTTGCTGACTTTTAAAGCCCTCCATGGGCTGGCTCCTCCTTATTTATCAGACCTTCTTTCTCCTCACCGTCCCGCTCGTACCCTCCATTCTGGTAGTCATGGTCTGCTATCTCAGCCCAGGATTTTCTCTGCCCCGTCCTGGATTCGCCCCTTTTCACTTGCTGCCCCTCATTCCTGGAATCTCCTTCCCCCACGAACACGGCTCATCACTTCTTTAACTAGTTTCAAAACTGAGTTGAAGACCATCCTGTTCAGAGAAGTGTTCCCTGGCATTGCGTGACTATTATTTGCTATTTGACGTTTTTAATTTGTTGCCTGTTTTACTGAACCCTTTCCTGTATTGTTATGTATTATTTATATGTATTATGCTATTATTTCTTAGATTGTACATCATGTACAGGTTTACTCTTACCTATATTATTGTTTGTATGTACAGCGCTTTGCAAATCTACAGCACTATATAAATAAAGCATAATAATAATAATAATAATAATAATTATTATTATTATTATTATTATTCCATCAGGTTTTTATTGGGATTCTTTAAAGTGCTGACATCTTTGCCTATAGATACCACTTTCTGCTAGCTGTGAGGATAGAACAAAATGTTCCAATTTATTTTTCAGTAGCCAGTGCTATGAAATGGGCCTGTAACTTTGGTGAACTGCAGTATAACATCCTCACCAGGACCCAAGTTTCTGCTAAGATATGCCAGCAAGTTTTCTCTTGATTTTTTAAAACATTCCCAGATCAAGATGAAATAAGATTTTTTTTTTCTCACTTACTTAGAGAGATGGGGAAAAGAATATTTAATCTAGACTACTTGCTTTTAGCCAGAAGGTGGGTGCAGAGCAGAATGGAGGGTAAACCCTGGTGCCACAATGACTGAGACAGAAGGAGGAAGCTAACTAAATAAGCACATAAAGACCTGGAGAGTCTTTGCAAGTTGTAGCAGCAAATCAATTAATCCTCATGGATGATAGCAAACTACTGTTCCCCTTCTGAGTTGGAGGTGTTCACACAACCCTTTTCTCTTGCCTGGAGATGAGCCCTCCAAAGCTGAAGAATTTATACCCTTGCCTGGAGATGTTTTGTTCTTCATGCATACTCAGAGCTTGTCCACATGGACCAAATAAAACAACCTCACTTCATTTTCACAAGGAGCTGCCCACACAATGTATGGGACAATTGGGACAAATTCTAGCCTTTTAATCACTTTAGGGCTTTAATCTAGAGAGGAAAAAAGTGGAGATCTAGGGGCTGTGCAGCATCACAGCAAGCACCATGTCAAATAAAGTTTGCCTTAGGGTCACCATAGGTCAGTAATGACTTGAAAGCACACAACAACAAGATTATTCTGGGCAATAACTTTGGGAAGGGATGCATTTTCTGTAAAAAAAAAAAAAAAAAAAACCTCTTCTCCATGGTGACATCACTAGGGGGTGCAAGAGGTGCAGATCACACTGGGTGACACCACATTATGGGTCACCCAGTGGGGTGGTACACCCGGAGAGCCTGGCACAGGTGTTGGACCAATGAAAAAGGCACTTTTCCACTTGCCCAGAAACTGCACCAGTCCCTAAGCAAACCCTCTGGAGGCTGCAGCACCACCCCCATCAGTAGTGGCAGGTGCTGTGGGGGCAGATGCCTTTATGGCTCGGTGTCGTTACAGCCCCACCAGACCCTGAAGGCTTTGAGGAGGCTGCCATCAGAGTCTGGCGCTAGACCTTAAAAGCTTTTGCAGGGGAAGGCTGCTTCAGGGTTTAGCATGGCAGCAGCATGCCTTTGGGTTGGGCTGCAATGGTCTGGCTGGCTAGTAGGACAGGAATGGCAGTCCCCCCCCCCTTGCACCGGGTGACATCAACGTGAGGGATGCCACTGCCTCTGTGTCAACTCTGTTTCATTCTATCTAGTTTACAAAGCTCACCTGAATGCCATTGCACAGAAAGGCGCATTTACCTACTACACCATGAGGATTGTGCTGGTCATCAATAATAATAATAATAATAATAATAATAATAATAATAATAATACTTTATTCTTATATACAGGTATTCCTTTTTCAAGATCATAGTGGTGTACACGTTAAAAGACAGTATAAAAACAGCAAAAAACAGTGTTAAAACATCAAATAACAATCTAAAAACAGATAATAAAACATCAACTCATAGGGGGGAAAGCTTGACGGAAAAGGAAAGTTTTTAGCATCCTCTTAAATCCATCAAGGGATGAGGCTGTGCGGAGCTCGTCGGGCAGGGTATTCCATAATCTGGGGGCTGAGATTGAAAATGCCCTCTGTGTTGCACTATAATGAGCACTTGGAATAGACAAAAGATGTTTCCCACCCGACCTGAGACTGCGGGGCGGATTGTACGGGGAGAGGCGGTCCTCCAAGTACCCTGGGCCCAAGCCATCAAGGAAGGTGAGTGCATTTTATATGTGATTATCTGTGCACAATGGATGATTTGCCAGTGCAAAACTTTCTCACCCAGGGAAGAAAGGCCACATGCTTTCAAACAGTCTCAGCCCACAAGGCCCAAATTCAGTATGCTAAGTATTGCACTTTTTTTTTAATCAGCAGAGACCATGATGCTAGTTCTCATGGCTCTGAAGATGGATATGAACATATTTGAGCAATGTTCTGGAGCATATATAAATCTAGAAAGGGGTACCACCATTTTCCTTTTTTTAAAGTAGCACCATGGCAATTTTATTTTATTTTATTTTTTTAGAAACATAATGGGGTAGAGGGAGTAAGAAATAATGTGAAGGTGGAAATGGAAAAAGAGAAGACATTTATAGGACCAGCAGAGAGGGAGCTGTGTTGTAGAGTTAGGAGATTATCGCATATCGTTCTCAGAACGTTCCGTGTCGTAACGTGATGAGAACGTTCCTGGAACGGATATTACCGCATTAGCAAACTAGAACGTGATCAGAACGTGATGAGAACACATTTTACCACACAGCGCTTCCTTTTTCTTGAGAACATATTCCACCAAGGCCGAGAGAAATCCATTCTCTCATTCCTCCGTCTCCTGATTGGCTGAAAGAATGACAGGCAGGGAGGCAGGCGGGCGAGTGACTGCAGTGAGGGAAGGTGTGTGTGTGTGTGAGAGAGAGAGGGGGAAAGAAGGAGGGAGGGAAGGGAGGGAAGAAGGAGGAGCTCCATGCAGGTCTCTTCAAGCCGAAGGAAAGCAAGTTGCCAGGGAGGGACTGGGCCAAGGGCAGAGCCCCGGCAGCCATAGCAGCTCTTTAAACCGGTTAGAAAAGAAGAGTCCTCTGCTGTCATCCCAATTCCCCATTTTGGCTGCTTGTCAGCCTTTTGCCTCCTGTGTGTGTGCGCATGTAATGTGTGCCTTCATAGAATCATAGAATCATAGAGTTGGAAGAGACCACAAGGACCATCCAGTCCAACCCCATTCTGCCATGCAGGAAATCCAAATCAAAGCATCCCCAGCAGATGGCCATCCAGCCTCTGCTTAAAGATCTCCAAGGAGGGAGACTCCACCACTCTCCGAAGGAGTGTGTTCCACTGTTGAACAGCCCTTACTGTCAGGAAGTTCCTCCTAATGTTGAGATGGAATCTCTTTTCCTGGAGCTTGCATCCATTGCTCCGGGTCCTAGTCTCTGGAGCAGCAGAAAACAAGCTTGCTCCCTCCTCAATATGACATTCCTTCAAATATTTAAACAGGGCTATCATATCACCTCTTAATCTTCTCTTCTCCAGGCTAAACATCCCCAGCTCCCTAAGTCGTTCCTCGTAGGGCATGGTTTCCAGACCTTTCACCATTTTAGTCGCCCTCCTTTGGACACGCTCCAGTTTCTCAATGTCCTTTTTGAATTGTGGTGCCCAGAACTGGACAAAATATTCCAGGTGGGGCCTGTGAGCTTCCCTCCCCGCTTTAATTCTTGTCTGGCTCTTTGCTATGGAATTCTGGGAGTTGTTTGCTTGCTTTTGTGTGGTGCTCCAAACAGAGGAGCTTTTGTGGGTTCCTTCCTGGAGGGAAGGAGGAGAAGGTCCTGGGCATCCCTGCCATCCCTGCCTCCTGCAGGCTGCCAGCACAGGAGCCCTGCTGGACATGACACCAGAGCCCCCCCCCCCCCCCCCGCAGAAGCAGCCAGACCCTCTCCCTCTTGCTCTCTGCGCTGGCCCCCAGTTTCTCTTTCTCTCTCTTTCCCTCCTTTCCTCTTCTCTCCCTTGTCCCAACTTTCCTCCCTTCCCTCCCTCCTTCTTTCCCCCCTCACACACACACACACCTTCCCTCACTGCAGTCGCTCGCCTACCTGCCTCCCTGCCTCCCTGCCTGTCATTCTTTCAGCCAATCAGGAGACGGAGGAATGAGAGAACGGTTTTGAGAACGGATAAGAATACCACACAGACCTCTGTTGGAACGTTCTCATCACGTTACAGCTCGCTGGGAAAACATTCAATCCATCCCCTCCTGGAACACATGTAGAACACATTTAGAACGTTCTCAGAACCCGATTGGAACACAGACGTGCGGTATTCTTAAACGTGTTCCGTTCTCATCACGTTCTCAGAACGTTCTCAGAACGCAGTGTGGTATTCTTCTTAGTGTTAAACTTGGGCTAGAGGTCTGAATGAAGACAACTAGGAAGAATTTTTAGAAAGAGTCTTCTTGTTGTTTCTGGCATACAGAGGTGGGTGGAGTGCAAAATTCCCTGCAATTACACATCAGCTTTTAATATCACAATCTAGAGAGCAAGATTGTGTGCCTGAAACACTCTAAAATTCTTAGCTGATGAAGTCAGGAATCATGATAACAAATTTGATTATCTAGATAAGACCTTAGATTATTAATAATTTAAAAACTGAGACATAAGAATCTGGCTCGGAACAATAACAATACAACCAATCAAGCTTTGGTAGGTTAACTATACCCAAACAAGTTTTAAACATTAACTGGGAAAAACTGGGAAACGATACTATATCTTATACTACTTCTTAAAAGTCTGATCTTGTTCAACATCAGCTTGTCACAATCATTCTGGTATTCTCTTTGTGTAAGCAAGATCAGCTGGGGAAACAATAGATCTTTCATTTATCCAGTTGTTTGTTTTTAGCCTCCAATATTTGTTCTGCCATTTTCTTCCTTCTTCCTCCCCTATTAATTTTATTGCAGAGACAGATATAGCTGCCCACGGAAAGACCTGGCAGTTCATTAGTTCCATACGCTGCAAGGAGACCCTGAGTCTGAAGGTGAACAGTGAGTGCTTGATCTGGGGTCTCCATAGTGACATGTGGGACCTTCAGAAAGAGTGAGTATTTAGTAGGAATATAGTCTTTGGTAGAACAGCATGCACTACATCAGCTGTGACTGAGTTCCCAGCATCTTTTGTCACATTTTGAGGGGTCCTGAGGCAATGGCTCTTGGACTGTAAAGTGCCATCATGTAGTAGCAAAAGGTCTGATTAATATATTTAATGCATTTATACACTGTTTTGGTCAGGCTCCACCTGGAATACTGTTTCCACTTCTGGGCACCATAGTTCAAAAAGGATGTTGACAAATCCAGAGGAGGATGACCAAAATGGTGAAGGGCCTGGAAACCTGGAAAAGGAGTAACTTAAGGGAGCTAGGTATTTAGTCTGGAGAAGAGAAGGTTAAGATATGAGAGTCCTGTTTAAATATTTGAAGGGGTGTCATGTTGAGGATGGAACAAGCTTGTTTTTTGAAACTTCAGAGAATATGGACAATGGATTCAAACTAGAGGAAAACAGATTTCTCCTCAACAATAGGAAGAACTTCCTGACAGAGCTGCTCGACAGAGGAACACACTCCCTCAGAGGGTGGTGGAGTCTTCTTCTTTGGAGGTTTTTAAACTGACACTGGATGGCCAGCTGTCGGGGCTGCTTCGACTGTGTATTCCTGCATGGCAGCGGCTTGGCCTTGATGACCATTGCAATCTCTTGCAACTCTGTCATTCTACTATTCTACAGAGCCCTTCTTTTCCTATTGTGGTTTACAGTACAAATTTTAAAAAATGATAAAATGTGCAATATAAAAATTCAGTCCAATAAAACAAATAACAATCAAATTTGAATTGAAACAGCAGAATGAAACCATAAATTTATGGATCTGTGGATTTATGGATTTATTCATTTTGTTTATATGCTCCCTTATGCCTGAGTGGGACCCAAGGTGGCTCACAAAAGGAACCAATTAGAACTTAACCATTAAATTTTAAAACTTTTAAAATCATCACCTTAAAACAAAAAAGCTATTTAAAAGCATACATTTTTTAAAAAAAAAAAATAAAGCATACACCCCAATAAAAAACTTCCTTGAGAGTGATTACATATTGAAAAGCCCTGCCAACAAAAGGAGAGCAGGGAGGGGTCCACCCTAGTCACCAATGCCGGAAGGGAATTTAAAATACAACTTCCTTCCAATGTGTGTGTGTGTGTGTGTGTGTGTGTGTATGCATATATATATGTGTGTGTGTGTGTGTGTGTGGCTTCAAATCATGATGACCCCATGAATTTCATAGGGTTTTCTTAGGCAAGGACTATTGAGATATGATTTTACCAGTTCCTTGATCCAAAATATGGTCTACAGCACCTGGTATTTATTGGTGGGCTCTTATCCAAGTATTAAGCAGGTCTGACTGCTTAGCTTCCAAGATCATGCAGGGTGTTGTTGTTACTGCTGCTGTGTGCCTTCAAATCATTTTGGACATATGGTGATCCTAAGGTGAACCTATCAAGGGGTTTTCTTGACATGTTTCTTCAGAGGGGGCTTGCCATTACCATCCTCTGAGGCTGTGAGAGTGTGACTTGCCCAAAGTCACTCTGGGGTTTACAATTCAAATCCTGGTCTCCAGAATCCTAGTCCAGTGATCCAAGTATTACACACCACTCTGGCTCTCTCACTAATTAAAATGCTTGAGGCACTAAAATATTTTCTTTCCATTCATCCTAGTAAGTTTTTTGAAAATATGTGCTTTTGGTGAAAGCATTAATCCATGAAGAATTAGTATCTCAATCTGCCACTTTCTACCTGTGAGACACTAGTGTATTGTTTGCATGCTTTGATCCAGGCCAGGATTGTTTGATTATCCTAGGACTTCATCACACCAGCCTTTTGTCTCACCACAATTGTGGGTGATGGATGGTGGACTCATAAGAGTCACCATGATGTAGTGGTTTGAGTGTTGAACTAGGGTTCAAATCCCTGCTCAGCCATGGAAACCTGCTGGGTGGCTTTGGGCAAGTCATCCCCTCTCAGCCTCAGAAGAAGTCAAAGGTAACCTCCCTCTGAACGAATCTTGTCAAGAAACCCCTATGATACGTTGCCATAAGTCGAAAACTTGAATGCATACAACAGCAATAATGTAGTAGTAGTAGTAGTAGTAGTAGTAATGTAGTATATAGTATACAGATACTGAAAACCTAATTTTTGCTCAATCTGTTTTTTAGAATGGCTTATGTACTTACTAGCCACTCATGGATTGAATTGTGGCCCACCACTGAGGAGTGCAACCAAGCAAACCGCCAAGTATTTTGCCAGGATCTTCAAAATTTTGTTGATCAATTGACAGAAGTGGGCTGCATGCAGTAGGAAGGAGGAGATGCTTCTTTCTGTCATCTCCTGAGGACCATCTGGAAGCATAATGACACAGCTGTATCCTTCTTCTCAATAACCATCACTCATCCTGCATCATCAACAAGAAAAAGAACTTCTCTCCAGGGACAGATTTTTCACCTAGTAAATACATTCATCTGAAGTCTGCTGTATATTATGGGGATACTGCTGGTTGGATCTGAAAATCCACTGGGTTGTCAGTAGCAGCAGCCTTTTTGTAGATCAGAGGATGCAGTTTATGCTGCTTAATGTGTCGTTCGTGCTGTAACCTCATAACTGGCCCAGGCTAAATGGAACCCTGTGTTGTTTTCACATTACTTCATATTCTCTTGAGGATACAGACAAGGGATGTATATATACTGCAGAATTAATGTAGTCTGATACCACTTTAACTGACATGGCTCCATCCTGTGGAATCCTGGGATTTGTAGTTTGTCGTGGTACTAAAACTCCCTTACAGAGGCTAAAAACAGAACTACAAATCTCAGAATTCCATGGTAGTTAAAGTGGTGTCAAACTGCATTATATCTGCAGTGCAGATGCAGCCCATCTCATCGCCAGACCATTTGAATTCTAATGTTTTCCATGTTGGCTTTGTATCTTTTTAAATGACTTTGCTGATTAGGAGGATTTTGCTGACTTTTAATGGAATTACAATTTACAATTCTGTGCCATTCCCTCCAGGATAGACTTCAGAGCGCAGCTGAGGAACCTGGCAGGTTGAGTGGGCTGCTGTTGCATAGCCTGCATGCTTGATCTGCATGCAATTCCAGTGATTATCTATATATGTCCCTTCCTTTATATCCAGATAATTTTTTACTTCTTTAAAAAAAAAATCATTTTTGCACTGGAGCAAAAGTGCAATATTTTTAAATGGCACTAATGTTATTACAGACCATTTTGATTCCAAAACTGTATCTACAGAGAAAAGAATAGACCCTTTGTTATGCATAACATACACAAAAAAAAACTTTAAGAATATATCTACTATTAAGCCTGAAAATATCTGATAAAGATTCTGCATGGAAGTGGAGTGGTGGTAAGAGAATGAGAATGCTAAACCAAAAATGAGATCATTTTAATAAAAGCATTTATTGAAGCATTAAAACTGCTTTTGTGATTCTTCAGAAAGCTTGCATTTCCACATTCCCTACATCTTAGCTGCATATATTATCAAAAATGGGTGGGTTATTCATTTTCCATGTTGTTAACTGAATGGGAGCATAGGTTCCCCCCCCCCCCCCCTCCATGTTCATTTTTAAAGAGGAACTTATTCCACGAGGGACTTGGAGTCCTATAGATCTCAGCGAGTTTTGCAAGTAACCCATCTGGTTCTGGAATATACCAAAGAATTTATCATTCTTTTCCCAACCTGCCCATTATTTTTCAAGCACATTTTGAAGACTGCTTTTATTAGAAGAAAAGTGTTGCAGCCAAATCCAGATGTTGTTGTCATTCATTGGTAACACTCCCATGTTTTCCATTCCTCTTTTTTGTTTTAATTTTTAAAAAAACCTATCAAGAGAAAGATAGACTAGTTGCGCAATTGTTTCGATTTTTTATGCAAGGAGCTATTTGTGTGCAACAGCTAAACTTGTGAAGAGGCCAAAATTAAATCACATTACAGAAAATAAATAATGGTATGAGTTGAGAAATCCCATTGCAGCTATAAGGAATATCATCAGTCCTGGGATCGAATCTGGTCCTCCAGGGGTCTCCAGGTAGCTAGGCCCTCAGGATCACCATAGGTGATGGTTTCCCAGCTTTTATACAGGTTTTCTCCCCATTTTAAAAGGGTGAATTGTTTCTCCTAATGCTTTGTTACTGATCTTAAAAGATAAGATAAAATGTGGTGGTCCCACAGTTTGTTTTCATCCCACCTACCACGGGAATGTGGCCTCTGAAACCCTTTAGAGTCCAGCCCTGTGGCTTGAAAGAGCCATCACATCCTGTTTTTGGAAGTGTTCTCACTTTGGCCTGATCCACTGGGTTCCTGTTGTGCTCTTTAACTATGCAAAAGCGAAGAAACAATCATAAGAGCAGCATATGCAACAGCACAAACAAGGCTCCTCTTGGTTTCTTTGGAAATAGCCCAGAAGGTGTTAACACTCAAATAGGAAGGAGATCTGGTAGTTCTCTTCAGGGGTCCATTTTCACATCCATGATCAGACCAGGATGAAAGACAACCAACTGTTTCTTACAGCCCCTTACGCATTTTCTGGAATGTGTGATGTGCTTTCAACCTCTTCAAAAGTCCAATCGTTCTTCTTGTGTTGAAACAGCATGGTGGCCATGTCCCTTTCCACCGGGTCTCTCTGTGTGTAGGATCATTAACAGCACTGATGCTTTTGCTGACTTAGGAGTGTTTGCAGATGTCACATTCCAAGCACTTTCAAGCAGGAAATTTTAATGAG